>SWKJ01000114.1:0-466342 GCA_019425465.1 Colletotrichum falcatum | reverse complement strand
CGTATTCGCCTCGCCCTTCTAATCCTTCCGCCTTCCCATTCCAGTACATGTGCTCGATCGATCTAGGGCGGGCCCGCCTTCGTGCCTTCTAAATCTCTGGTCCTCTCCTCTTCCCGTGACGGCCCATTTGCACCATTTGGCGATACCAATCCAGCCGACAACGGATTACTCTGCGACATCTTTGCGCGTGAGCACCTCTGTGAGAAGGACCGGACTAGACACCCCCGCACGAGGAGGTCCCCCATAAATTCCTCGTATTATCTCAAATCATACAGCTGAACTGGAGATGAAAGAGACTGAAAATCCAGGAAGAAGACCAACAACAGCGGTTTGGGATGTTGCCAAGAGTCAGAACATGATGGACCGTAGACGGAACCAGGTGATCACTTATTCTTTCTCGCATGGTATAGTCTTTGGCTTCCAACTTCGCCGTGCCTTCAGAGGAGAGAGCAACATACGCAGCGGCTATGTCGAAACAGTTCGCCCTCCAAGAGTGAAGAGAAAACGAGAGTCGAGAAGAACCTCGCGTTAGACACCTCCTCAGAGCCCCCCACCCCCCGTCACCGAGATTGCCGGCTGCTTACGGAACTCGCCTTCGGCAGGTAGATTAGGTTCGGTCTAAGCGCCGAAACAACAACACCACCTCCTCCATTCGTACGGTGGGGCCGCCCCGAGCTCTGACCCCTGTCGCGCTCACCCGAGATCCCGGCCAGTCGGTGCGTTTCCTCCCGCACGTGGCCCGCCCACGCCTCCCCCCCCCCCCCCCGCTGAAGCTTCAACGTCTTCACCTGTCTCACCTTGCCTCCCCCATCAACTTCGAGGCGAGAGACGCTTCGAACAATCACATATCACACCTCGGGGAACCTGCGGTCAGTTCCCGCCACGCCTTTTGTGGTCCCTGGACCTGCGTCGTATCTTCATTTCCTTCTCGCCGCAACCGCGTCTGGTACGTGGGATACACCGACCAAAGGCCTCTGGCACCAGATAGAAATCGCCCGATAACCGTCCCGACTCTTGTCGAAAAGACAGAAGAAGAAGAAAAACAAGCCTGCTTATAAAGTATGGATGGCTTCCTCATCGTTATTTCCTAGGAGGCCCCTGGGATCGCCCGTTGCCTGGTTGAAGTCGCTCGCCATCGTCACCAGTGCCCTTGTCTTTGTCGAATTCGCCCTCCCGCACGTCATGGCCCCCAAAGGCCCCTCCCTGCTGGCCGCTCTCGCTGTCTTCGGCAGCGGCGGCGGCGGCGTTGCGAATACCGCCGCCGCCGTCGACGTGAGCTGGCACGCGCCCGCCAAGTCGGATGTCAACGACCTCGCGGCCGTCATCGACGGCGAGGGCGTCTGGGGCTTCATCTATGACACCTCCGAGACCCCCGACGACAAGTACGGCCAGTACAACTGGTGCAACATGCCCCATGTGCGCAAGGCGGAGTACGTGAGGCCCTCGTCGGACGAGTACGAGCTCAAATACGTGGAACTGGTAGGTCTCGCCAATTTCTCGTGCCCGTGTCTATCATTTGGGAACCCTCGCAACCGCTAAACAATCTCACAGGTCCATCGCCACCACAAGCGCACGCCTTACGCCTCCAACGCCTTCCCGGTGGAGTCGTACCAGTGGAACTGCGACGAGCAGGGCCTCTTCTACTATGGCGAGTCCTTCGCCGGCAGCAACAAGCCGTCAAAGACGTACTGGAAGGTCTACATCTCCCCCGTTAACCCTTTCGTCCCCGCCGGGTGGGTCGGCACCTGCCAGTTCCCACAGATCACCGCCCAGGGCCTCGACGACTCGTGGGTCCACGGCGCCGACCTCTACGGTGTCTACCACGACCTCCTGGGCTTCCTCCCCTCCCGCGACGCCGTCAACTCCCCGAGTGGCACCGCCACGTCAAGTACCGCGTCACCAACAACCAGATCACCAGCCAGGTCGCCGGCATGGTCGCCAACGGCATGTGGGCCACCACCGACTCCCTCGCCCTCGGCATCCAGGCCGCCGGCGTCGACTCCCTCGAGCCGCAGTACGCCTGCCCGGCCGGCTCCTCCCTCTTCGACGGCATCAAGTCCTCGTCCAACTCCGCCTGGGCCCAGCACCTCGCCGCCGCCCGCCCGCTCTACGCGACGCTCGACGACATCTCGGGCGTTCCCGTGGACGATGAGGGCTTCCACGCCTCCCTGGACCACTACTACGACAACCTGTCCGCCCGGCAGTGTCACGACAAGCCCCTCCCCTGCAAGCTCGTCAACGGCGCAAACAGCACCGCCTGCGTCACCCAGGACCTCGCCGACGCGGCGTACCGTCTGGGACACTGGGAGTACTCTCAGATCTACCGCGATGCCCCCGAATCGCTCGCGGCCAGCGTCGCGACGTGGGGTGTTTGGATAGCTGAGCTGGCCACGCACCTGCGCGCTGCCATCAAGGGGGAGAGCGAGACCATCTACTACCACAACGTGGCCCACGACGGCTCCGTCTCGCGGTTGCTCTCCATCCTGCAGATCGATAACATGGTCTGGCCCGGCATGGGCTCCGAGGTCGTCTTCGAGCTGTACAAGAAGAAAGCAGTCGACGGCGAGAACCAGACCGCCGCGGCCATACCCGCACCGGACTCGGGCGTCGGCGAGAGCAGCTGGTTCGTGAGGGTGCTCTGGAGCGGCCAGGTCTTTAAGTCGTCTAGCCCGACTTTGGGCCTCATGGACATGATCCCCGTCGAGACGCTGCTGGCATACATTGACGGGCTCGTGGGAAAAAATGCTAGCCTCGTCAAGGGCAAGTGCAGCGCCTGAGTGTGTACATATGATGTGTTGACGAGAATGTACAAGAGTAATCTTTGCCAAAGTATGTGTACATGGACATGGTCGCTATAATTCGTAATGTTATTTGCCCTCGCTTGATTCATCTTGGGTGCAACACAGCTTTAGAAGTGATAATGATGTTGCATGCCTCTTAAGCCAACCCGCATTCCTTCTCGAAATCGCTCCAGCGCCCGTTGCGCATGGGGTCTAGTTGGCGTACTCTGGCCAGCCACGTCTTGAGGTTGTCCGTCTCCTCGCCGTTGAGCGTGCGACCTTCTACCTTTGGCAGAGATCTCGTGTAATCCAACAAGGCTTTGTAGATCCACATGATGTCGTCATAGTCCTCCAAAAGGTCCTTGATGTCCTCAATTTCGCGCTTCACGTAGGAGGCCTTTTGTTCCCGTGACAAGTTCGGCGCGATCTTGGAACGGCCGTCTGATTCGGTCATGTTCTGGATGAGGAAGTGGTGGTAGAACCAGAGCGACTGGTCCTCCGGCCCCACATTAAGTGCTTCGCGGACGAGATCGAGTTCTGGCTCCGTGTCAGTTCGAGCCCGATTCCGTCCATGTTAAAAAGAAAAGAAAAAAAAGCAAAAGAAGGGGGGGGGGGGGGGGGGCAGTCATCTTACCGTCCTCCAAGAACTTCTGCCGCGCCCCGTCGTCAGCGCTGCGCTCCTCCAGCAGGCGCGGTATCAGGTTGGAGCGACTGTGCCAGGCGGAAAAGTTGGATAGGTCGACGTTGATCATCTTGGTTGTGTACTCGAACTCGTGCTCAACGAGGCTGCTGCCGTCGAGCGCCGCACTCTCCAGGGTGGCGACCACTCTCCGCCGGTAGCCCCAGGCGTGGAAGTTACGGCGGTCCTTGGTCAGCATCTTGGACACGAGGCCGAGCTCCTCCTCCCACACGCGGCGGGCCACGGGCCGCGGGAGGAGGTCGATGGCCTGCTGGAGGAGCCAGGAGCGATACTTCCAGATCCAGTAGCTTTTGGGATACTCGAGCAGGAGCGGGATGGTGAACATGAGCTCGTTTCTGAGGGTCCCGACGACTTCGTCGGTTGAAGGCCCCTTGTTCCCTTCTTCTTCTTCTTCTTCTTCTTCTTCCCCCGACGCCGTCGCGTCCTGGTGCACGGCCGCAGCGCGGTCCCCGGCCTCAGCTGTTGTACCACTCCTCCCACTCGCTTGGCTTGCTGGGGACGCGGGGCCGGGCCGGGTCGTGGTCGAGGCCGAGGAGGAGGCCGGCGCAGCGGTGGAGGACGGAGGCGTAGTGCATGCTGCTGAAGAACTCGCGGACGGCGCCGATGGCGACGGCCCAGGCGATGGTCTTGATAATGATCCACAGGTTAGGCAGCGCCTGCGGACGTTCCATGCCGTGTAGTGTTCAGGGTTCAAGCGCAGGAGCTTCGTCGTAAGGGCGAGGGTGGCGGCGGGGTCGAGGGCGTCGGCGGTCGAGGGATTCGCGGCGCGGAGCAGGGCGTCCTCGACGGAGCGCAGGGTTTCGATCTTGGCGAGGTCGGCTTGCAGCTGGGCTTCGGTTCGTGGCTTCCGGGCTGTGCGGGCTATACCGTGCTGTTTGTCGCGTCGTTTGTAAGCCTTGGGATGCGGCAGGGGGTTGGGGTAGTGGGGTGTTGGAGATTGAGCCGGGGCGAGGTAAAGGCGCTGGGCAGAGGTGAGTACTTACGCTTTCCATGGGGGATCTGAGGGGTGCTCCTCTATGAGAGCGGGATGGTCTGGCTTTCAAAAGGGGGGACAAGGAAGCTAACAAGGACGACCAGAGCGGGCGGAGTGACGAGGGATACAGGAGGCCGGAGGATGGACCGGATCAAGGCACAGGAAGCTCTGGGCAGCATGAAGCAGCTGATGCGGAAACCGGTTCAAATTGAAAGGAGCAGGGATTCCCCACCACTGCGGACCCTCTCCTGACCCTGACCACTGGAACCTCAAGTATTGGTCATTTTAGCCAAAGAATGGCCCGAGCTTTTCCGGTCAACCTGCGTTGGCACCTTTTTTGGCTGGGACATTTTCATCAAGACTTGATCCGTCACTACCTACCTAGTATGGGAGGCTTCTCAATGGCAGCTGCTGCCCGAAACATGGTGAGATGGATGTTTCAAGGTGTATACCATGACTTTGGCGGGTCCAGTTCTGACAGCTTGTCAACCCCTCCCAACGACTGAGAAGTCTCAATAACCTGCCGGATGAGCCATTCAGAACAATATGCATGCATGGTCATATCGAGGAAGTAGGTAGGCAGTCGCCTAGGTCTGAGGTATCCGCACGACACTTCTTGTTCCAAGTAACCGTAAGGAAGGAACGACCCGACTGCTCTACAGCCAGGGCCATGGATATCTATGGCGTACAGCACAGCTCTCTCTCTCGGTCCCTTGACCTCCTCTCTCTTACAAGCTTTATCCATCCGCTCCTAGATCCAATCTCTCCTCTCCACCTAGGCCATGCATCGCTATATCCCTCATCGAGACGCAGAGACTCCCCTTTCCGACAAGATCCGGCTGAAAGCCTTGCCGCCGCCACCATCATCCTTGCAACCTTCCACCCGAACCATTGTAACTGTCGGGCGTCCGTCAATTCTGTCTACCAACACACCGCAACCGCCAGCCGAGATCAAAGCTAGTGGCCGGCGTATAACCACTCGCTTCTTTGGGCCCCGGCCGAGGGAGGAGGAAGACCAGAAACGACACGAGGAGCGACTCGCCGACGCTCTCAAGATCGACCAGACGGCCAGAGTCCTCCACATAGGCCTTCTTCGGCCCTCCAATACATCTTTACCCTCTTGGCCTACCCTTGACGCGCAAGAGGCCCCAGGCTGCAACCTGCCTTCGGGCCCTACCGAGTCCTCCAGGCGCCAGAGCTCGAAGACGATTACTACCGTTCCCCGTTGGCATACTCTCCAACCTGTGGATGCTTGGCGGTCGCCTTGGGCAATACCGTTTACAAATGGTCGGAGCAGCATGATCCCCAGCCTGTCTACCGTGCGCCGCGTCAGCGACGAAACAGTTTGACATCCCTGTCATTCTCCTCCACCCAGGGCGGCAAGGCCATTCTTGCCTTTGGAAGAAAAGACGGCTTCTTCGGTTTGCTGTCGTTCATTGACGAGATTCTACCCCGGTTTTAGTTTCACCACCCATTTCCGGTCGAATGCGTTAGCTAGCGGCCAACAGTAACCAAAAGGCCGTCCCAGAATCCCTTCAACTCGGGTGCCCTAGTACCGACGGAAGACGTACTCGTTGGAGACGGCCAGGGGGGCATCCTGCACTACACGGTCGAATGGCCTAGCTTGTGGGAAATCTCGAGAGACACTTGGTATGGAAAGGTAACGCCCATAGCCAAGATTGCCGTCCATACCTCGCAGATCTGCGCCCTTGTCTGGTCGCCAAACGGGCAGCAATTTGTGTCGGGAAGTAACGACAACACAGCCTGCTACTTTGAGATGAACCGGATGGTGGACGGCCAGCACAAAAAATACGACTCGGCCATGGTCCGTAGAAGTCGTCGTTCGATGGAACATGACGGCTCTTTTGAAAGAGTCACGTTGCCTACCGAGCAGTCCGGGGCCGGTCAACGCCGAAGAGAGAGCCTGGAAATGTCATTTGAGGCCTTCCCGAGTAGCGAAACCATACAGGTAGGCGTCGCCGGAAGCATCACGCGAGCCACTCAAATACCCATGCAGGGTCTTCGACTGTTTAGACGTGGCACCGAGACACACTGTTGGAGGCATGACGCCGCAATCAAGGCCATCGCATTCTGTCCTTGGCAAGAAGGACTCATTGCCACTGGCGGCGGGCTGGGCGACAAGTGCATTCACTTCTTCCACGCCGGGACGAGCACACCGCTGGCTACCATTGTCGTTGGGGCGCAAGTTACATCTTTGATCTGGTCGACGACGAAGCGCGAGATCGCGGCCACATTCGGTTACAGTCATGGTTACCCGCAAACCGAACACCCATACCGCATTGCTGTCTTCAGCTGGCCGTCTTGTCGACAAATCAACGCCGTAGCGTGGCCGGGCGGACCCCGGGCTCTATACGCCATCTCGTACCCTAAAGGACCAGCTGATGCGCGCAAAGGAAGCCGGACGGCGAGAGAAGGGACCATTGTGGTGGCATCGAGCGATGAGACTCTCAAGTTTCACGAAGTGTGGCGGGACCAGCCCAAGATGGCAATCGGTGGCGCCGTAGGAATACTTGGCAGTGACATTCTCGAAAGCCTAGCCGGCATCGACAAGGAGGGGGATGTCATCCGATAAGTATTGATGAGTGAAATGAGTTGCTAGGTGAAGGGGGATATTAGCCATAACAGAATCATACAACTTACCACCTTGGATTCTATGAATTTTATACTCTCTTCAGTGGTGCCGTTCTGGAGGAAGAAATCTTGCGTATAATCTCGCGGGAGCCCATGTAAAAGCTTACCTTGGATGAAATAGTACGTGGCTAAAGTACGAATATCCCCCTGTGTATAGGTTATTTCTGTTGTTGCCTAGATAAATCACGGAGATCGAGGATGTTTCTCAGCCCCGGTTTACCTCAGCGGCCCCGAACCGCCGGAGGGGCGCTATGGATGTAACCCCGGACACCCCAGACTTGGAGCTCGTGTGGCCCTGCAAATAGGAATTGCAGCTGCCTGCACCCCAAAACGTAATCCGCACTCACAGTCGTCAGCGCATGTCTCAACCCGCTCGGCGCATGAACACCTCCAAAACCCCCAATCTTCATTCCACCTTCTCCGAACCATCCAGGAACAAAAGCCTGCAAACTCCCGACCGAGTCCCCTTGTTCTTCTCCCCCTCTTTGCCGTCGCCTCGTCCTCGAAGTGAGATTGGAGAACCCGTTAGACGTTCGATTTCCCGCACTGCCTACGCAAGCAAAAGGGCTTCCCGTCCACAATGTCCAGCCTGAATCAGCTTTACCTCCTTGCCGACCACATCAAGCTCTCCCTTCTCGAGCGCCAGCGCGCCCTGTCGCTCAACCTCGAAGCCGATACCCAGGACGGCCACATCTCACGCTCGTTGGACCAGTTCAAAGATGGCCTGGAATTCCTAGACTCCGAGGTCAAGCGCCTCCAGGGTGCTGGTGATGAGAGGTGAGCCCTCCCTTTGGTGACATTTCCTCCTTGGTGGTGTCCGGGACATCATGCAACGTCATGCCAGGTGCCCACCAAAAGACTGTATCATTCCAGTTGCCCCCCCCCCCCCCCCTTCAAAGCGACAACCCTGCTAACCACCGCCCGAGCAGCGCCGCCCTGAACATCACCGACTCTTTGCCCGCCCTCCAAAAGCAATACTCCGAACTCACCTCCCAGTTCCACGGCTTCTCGAACCCGTCCGCGTCGTCAACCACAACCTCGCCCAACGACCCGTCCCTCTCCCTGGACTTCGCCGCCGCCCAGTCCACAAAACCCCTCAAGGGCAGCCTCCGCGGCCTTCCCGGCTCCGCCGCCGGCAACAACAAGACCGTCCGCTTCACCGACTCCCCCGGCAGCGGGGCGGCCGCGGCGGAAGATCCCGCCGCCGCCGCCCTCTTCGGCGAGGGCCGGTACCGCGACGACCCGGCCGACACGGCGGGGTACCGCGACCAGGCCGAGGGGCTTGACAACCAGCAGCTGCACGCGTACCACTCGCAGATCATGCGCGAGCAGGACGACCACCTCGACCGGCTGGGCGAGTCCATCGGGCGCCAGAGGGAGCTGAGCATGCAGATCGGCGACGAGCTCGACTCGCACGTCGCCATGCTCGACGAGGTCGACGAGGTCGTGGACCGCCACCAGTCGCGGCTCGACAGGGCGCGGAGATCCCTTGGCAAGGTCGCGCGGGATGCTGGGGAGAGCAAACAAATGATGACCATCATTATACTCATCATCATTCTTGTTCTCTTGATTGCTATCCTGAAATGATCGGGGCCCCATGTAACGCTCACAGAAGGGGAGAGGAGGGCGTGGTAGGGGGGGGGCGTCGAACTGAACCGAGGTGGAAACGCAGCAGGGCTGGTTCAAGTGATGACAGCCGCTTTTGTTTCAAAGGCACGTTCCTCCGCCAGAGAGGCAAGGGAAGTGCATGTCTCGGCCATCGCCGAATCATTTCCTTGAGTTTACGTCGCATAGCATGGTCTGGCGTTCAGGAGTTTCCTTTCAAAGCCCTTCTTCACTCGTAGTCAACAGATTCAGGATCAAGTTTGCCTTTTTTTTTTTTTTTTCATCTCTGGCCCCTCGACAGCCCGTCCAAACCGGGCGGCCTTGATTGCGTGTAATTTGGGAGGGGCGCCTTTGGCCGGGCCATCTCATCGTAACAGGTTCCCCAGGCACATAGACCTAGGTTTCAGATGAGTGTGTAAGCGTTCGAGCATCTCTCTTTCGTCGAATCACCCATGTTTTATGAGTTGAGGTTGTCGCAGCTCACCACCATCAGATGGGGTTTCCTACTCCATTAGAGTCCTTGGTCTATTAGTCTAGTTGGTTAGGACGTCGGATTCTGATTAACACCCAGAACCTTCCGTAGGCCCAGGTTCGAATCCTGGATGGACCTTCCCTTTTGCAGTACCAACCATCTTTGTGAGGATTTACGTCAGTTCAGTCTGCTATTTTCGTATTTCATTTTTTTAACAAGAGTTTTATTCTGTGGTTGAGTCATGAGTTGAATTCAGCTCGCTGTATGCAATATATATACATACACACTGACCCTAATTATCCTAATAGAAACATCGAAACCATCGCATCTCTTCTGTTTTGTAGCCCATAGCAACACTCATAAACCATACACATGAAGTGAAACGGGAGACGGACGCGGTGAGATTCACAGCCTATTGCAACGCTTCGGAGTTGGCTCCAGCATAGTCACCCTCTCCCCCCGCCCCTCCTGGCAAGAGCTGCTGACTGGCACGTCCAACAAACCCATCCGTGGTAATTCGTCACAATCATGTCATTGAGGGTCGCGCAACATCAACGCCGGAAACCGCCAACTCCCCTCGGACAGCGCGACCGCCACGCATGAAGTGCCGGTATCGTCGGACTACATCCCCAGCAGGCCAGAGCGGTTGTCAATTGCCCCCGTGTAAACCACAGAGGCAAGCAAGCTCGGTCACCACCTCACCCGGCGTGACGGGGGACGCTGGCGAGCCGGCGAGTTGCTTGGAAAGACATCGTTGTCCGGCGCGTGGCTCTTTGCACCATCCTGCATAGATCCTACAACCGGGCCCGCCTTACCACGTATATCTAGTGCCAGGAGACGGGCGCTCTTTCGCCACAGCTCGTCCGGCTTAGGCTCCATCCTTGACCGCAGTTCTGCAGTCCTCCTGCTCCCCGGCCGCCGCCAAGGTGTTTGGGGGGGGGGGGGGCATATGTGGTGGAAGAAGAGCGAAATGAGGCAGAGAAAAGACAAACCGTCAATCGTTTTCAAAATTTAGATGTACCGGGAATTGCTACTATACGGGAGCAGGGGGCAGACGGTGCCCATCATCGGCGCGAGCCTTCATACAATGCAGGTCATTCCGGAACCGCAACCAGGCCGCAGAGTACAGCACAACACAAACTCGATCCTCCTGTTCACCCACTGACTTTGTTCCAACGCCACGGTATAGCTATCTTCAAGGTAAACCCCGAGGCTGAGCTATGATGCACCTCTCCGCGACGGCGCACGAGCAAACGAACCCGGTATGGCGAAAGTCAGCCAACATTCTGTCATATGTTTACGTATGCATGGTTGCTTTCTGACAAGACTAGTAGGTATTTGTGATATGGAACAGAGAAATAGCAATCAGCAACAACTACGCCGACAGAACACCACCCTCTTCGCCGCCGCAGAATGAGAAAAACTTTCCCGCCAGAAAATTCCACAGAGAACTTCTTTTTTTTTTAAAGCCATCTTTCCCCGACTGATTCCTCGCAAACAACAAAAGAATTCTGGAGACTTAATCGAGCGTAGACTCGAAAGGGCGAAAGCAGCAACAAGGCAAAGTCGAGCGATAACAACATGAAACAGCGAGCTCGAACTAGTCGAGCGTGATATCGTACAGGTGGTTGTAGGAACATGGACAACGTTCGTTGCCTTGATTAGCCTCTGCGTATCTTCGTTTGAAGGGCAGCAACTCGCAACCCACGCATGCCTCTCTCGGACAGCGATAAGAGACTCCCTCTGGGCGCGCGCATCACTGCTTGTACGGCAGACTAAGCGGTGACGTCGCAGCCCAGGCCCATGCAGGAACTTGCCTGCCCTCTCGGATGGGCCCGGTCGATAAGAGAGGGGAGGCCACCATGTGCCAAACGAGAACGACCGAGGGCCCTGTGGCGGATATGGTTCCCAGACAGCACCGAACGATCGATATGCTTGCCGAACACCCGCGTATGAACAACCCCAAGATTCCAGAGTGAGAAAGCCAAGCACTAAGACGCCGCCATGCTGCATAATGATGACATAAAAAAGGCATTACTGAGTCCGCGTAGCCCAACTCGTATTAGAGCAGAATCTGGATGCCCAGAGACATTCCCCTGGCTCATGCCGGGTTGCCCTTCATCCTCTTTGCCATCCGCGGTGTAGGCGGCTTGCCCTTGTTCTGGACCCCATTGACTTGGGGGCCGCCCGGAGTCGGGGCCTGGGAGCCGTCCTCCTCCATCTTGACGCCGGATGGGCGCCTTCGCTTGTTTGAGGCTGGAGACGTGTTGGCACTGGGCCCGCTGGAGCTGGTGCCTTGCTGGCTCTGCTGCATCTGCATGCCGGGTGCCTGCATGTGGCCCTGGGCAGGGCTGCCCTGGACATGAGGCGATCCAGGAAGCTGCATGTGCGGCTGTGCTGGGCTCGCACCCATGGGGAACTGGCCGAAGCTGGGCGTCCTCGGGCCCTGAGACATGGGCTGGCCATTCATATTTGGCTGCCCGGCGTTGATCTGGCCGACGTACTGCTCCAGGGCAGCGTACGGGCCGAGGTTGGGGTGTGTGTGGTAGAAGGCGAAGAGAGGGTTCATTTGGCCGATCACTTCAGCAATCTGCATGTCATCTTAGTCCCGGGGATCCGCACCCGTGCACCGGCGAGCTGTTACATACCTCGAGGAATTGGAAGACGGCCTCAGTAACACCCATACCCCTTTTGACCGCTGACTCTGGGAGATCCACCAACGCTTCCGGCGGAGGATTTTGCGGGGATTTCATGGGACGGGCCTTGCCCTTCTTGCTCATCTCCGGCGAGGCCTTGCTATCTTGGGAGTTGACCTTGTGCCACTCCTTGACCCAGTTGTGTATAGGCTTAGCAGCTTCGATGGCGGCCTTTCGAGAAATATATTCTTCGTGGCTGCTGGTCAGAAACTCAAAAAGTTCAATCTTCTGTTCAGCATCAAAGTGCGCTCTGACGGTCCCCGTTGCGACGAGCTGCAAGGTGTTAGATTGATCTCTTGTTGATACAGAGAAAAGCGACTTACGTGTGAACCGCTCTCAAACCAATAAACGAGGCTCGACTTGGTGTTCTCGATCCAGTGGCCATCGCCTGGAAGTGGCCTGTCGGTGGTTCCCTTCTCCATGATCAACTGCATGTTCTTCACGCCGCTGTCAAAGTGCGTGTGGAAGTATCGCGGCAGAGCGGGGTATGTGATTTCGTATTGCTTGTCCGCCTGGTCTTCAATATCGGTAATGTGTACCGAGTGACGGAAAACGCCCTTTGTGGAGAAGAACTGGCTAACGAAGCTGTTCCAGTAAGACAGGTCGTCCTTGCCCTTGGAACCCTGTGCACTTGTTAGCAAACCAATTCAAGGCCTCCATCTGCAAGCCTAACTTACGGGGAAGCCGCTCAGGTGCTCGCTAAACTGCATCAGCTTGAGTAGACAGTGCCCCTTCATTCCTTCTCTTCTTTGCTGAGCCATGGCAATATTGTTGGCAACAGCAGCCTGAGCTGCGGCCTGCTGCGCGGGGTTCAGCTGTTGCGGCCCAGGCTGCGGAGCCATTTGGGGAGGGCCCTGAGGCTGGGCCTGCGCCTGAGGAGGCTGCGGCTGCTGGTTCGGAGCAGGCCCGGGAGTCTGTGATGGTGTAGGCTGACCGGCGGATTGAGGGTTAACAGGCTGCGCGGGTTGCTGCTGCGGTGTCTGATGAGGCGTCTGTTGAGGTTGTGGCTGAGGCTGCTGCGGTTGACCCTGTTGCTGGGCCTGTTGCTGTTGCTGCTGCTGCTGGGCCTGTTGCTGCTGAGCCTGCTGCTGCTGAGCCTGCTGCTGCTGAGCCTGCTGCTGCTGCTGCTGGGCCTGCTGCTGCTGCTGGGCCTGCTGCTGCTGTGCCTGTTGTTGTTGAGCCTGCTGCTGAGCCTGCTGCTGCTGTTGTTGCTGCTGGGCCTGTTGCTGCTGCTGCTGCTGCTGCTGCTGCTGCTGGGCCTGCATCGAAGCAGCCATCTGAGCCTGCTGGAGCTGCATGTGCTGAGGATTCATCTGGACCGGCTGGCCTTGCTGTTGACCCTGTTGTTGCATCTGCTGCTGTTGGAGAGCGATCTGCTGGGCGAGCATCGCTTGTGCCTGAGGGTTGTGTCCCTGTTACCGCCTTACGTCAGTACGCTTATTCCGGCGAACATGGTCATGATATAGGTACTTACCGGTCGCATGCCCTGCCGCATCGCTGCAAGTTGGGCAGCGTTCATGGGGTTCATCTGCATGCCCATCGGCATGCCATTGACGCCGGCCATATTCGCGTTGAAGGCCTGTTGCGCCATGAGCGCTTGCCGTGCTTGCTGCTGCTGCTGGAATAACCGCTGCTGCTGGAGCTGGGCATGCGCCATCGCGGCTGGGTTGTTGACTGTGCAGAATTCATTAGAGGAGATGTACAAGAAGGTATGACTGAAAGGGCGGGCATACAGTTGTAGTTCTGCTGGAACATTGGGTTCTGGGCAGGGTTGAGATGCTGCAGAGCGTGAGCGTTCGGACCACCAGCACCCGGCGGCATACCGCCCATCAACTGGTTTGGATTAACCTGACCACCAGGCCCTGACACCGCCATATGCATCTGGTGAGGCATTCCTCCACCCGGAGGGCCTTGCTGGCCCGGGTTGTGAGGCATTCCCTGAGCCATAGGATGGCCGGGAACACCTGGATGCTGTTGCATGCCGGCAGGATGACCTGCAAAAGACGGTCCCATACTCGTCATCATGTCTTCGGGGTGTCGATGATCCACAGCGTGGATATCGACGTCTCTTCCCTCCGCACTATATCATGCGCCTGTGCCCTAGACGTGTTGGACCTCGACAGGATCGGCAATCGGCCGCGGCGTAGTGGGTTGAGTGTCGGGGGTGGATGGCGCGACGCGAAAAGGATGTAGGTCGTGGGTTGCGAGACGCGGGAAGTAGTCTGAATCGCGCGAGGGTGAGGCGGCGGTTTCGACTAGCGTTATCGATTGCGATAGGAAGAATCGTCTTTCTGGCGAAACGGCAGGGTCAACTGAAGAAGAGGGACCGCAAAGGCATCGATAAGCGGCGTGACGACGACGTGTAATTTTTTAGAGTCTGGGAAGTCGGGATGCGACCACAAACAAAAGGACGGGAGGAAAGGGTCGGGGCGGCGGGCAGGTTTGAGTGGGTGCAACTAAAAGGAGCCCGGTGACGGGAGGAGGAGAGTTGGCGTCGGTAAAAGGGACGTGGCGAGCGGACCGGGGGGGGGGGATAGAGAGAGAGGTGGAGGGAAGATGCGCTGTTGCGATCTCGAAGAAAAAGGTGGACACAACGCAAGACCTGTGTGTTGTCGGTGGTCGCGCGATAACGAAAGCGAGCGAACAAAGTGGGAATCCCTCGTTAGGTGGCCGTACTGTACGTGCTTCAATCGACGGACGTCGATGACATGCGGAGCGGGTTGGTTGAATGCCCAATTTTCTATTGCACACGTCGAACGCGGCCGAACGAACAAGCCTTTTCCGCGCCGCCTTGCTTATGAAAAAGCGGGAGAGGGAGATTTGGGAGGGTGCGAGGTGGGCGAGTGGTTGCGGTGCAGGCTGCGTGGTTGGGCTTGAGAAGGACGAACGCAAAGACAAGAAAGGGACCTGGGGGGGGGGGGGGGGGAGCTGGGGATCTGAGCTCTGGGCTCTTTATTTTTATTTTTAAAGGCGTGTTGCTGCTGCTGCTGCTGCTGCTGCTGCTTGGCTGGGGCTTTCGATTAAGCAACAAGACGAGCAAGACAAGTCCCGGGACCCCGATGCAACAGAATAAAAATAAAGAAAAAGGAGCTGGGCCCAGGGGTATTTGTGAGAGAGGATTCGGGGAAGAGAGAAAATCAGGGTCGATGTGGTGTCGCAGAGGAGGTTGCGGATGGCGAGGCGGCCAAATCCAAACCCTGAGGCCGATCGAGATACACACTGGCAAGAGAGAGAAAGAGAGAGAGAGAGAGAGGTAAGGTAAGGTAGGTAGGTACGACAAGGCGGGACAAGGTCGAGAGAGGTCGAGAGCGAGACGACGGGGACAGAGGAGCGCGAGGTGGGCGGGCGACCATGCCAGAATGTCAGGCTGGGAGCGCCGAGAAGTTGGAACCACCCTTTGCTTCGGCTGGGGGTGTGGGGCACCATTTTTAGCAGCATACGCCATGCGACTATCGGGGACACGTGCATGGATATGCCGGATTTTCGCAGCGGGAAGCTCCATAATAAGCACAAGGTATTCACCTATGCAAAAAGAGAGTGGCCGCAATCAGCGTTTCTATGCATCAAGCCACGCTTCTTCAGCAATATCCGCCCAGGGGTGAAGCAGGTGTCGCAGGATAGCAGTGAGGCAGGAGCCAGGAGTCAGAGAAGCCTCGCTTTGTTGCAACTTTGTTGCAACCCCGTCACTCCTTAATTCCCCCTCTCCTCCAAGTCCAGCCCTCCTTCTCTCCCACTTCACGCCGACGCGACTCCCGCAAGAGGACAAACGGGGGCAACAAAAATAGCAGCGCTGGAATCGCGTCGACCTGCTCCTTGCCTTGCTGGGTTTTTCATCTGTCAATGGCCACCACGTGTTCTCCGAACCACCCGGATACGTGTTTCCCCTTCCATCTCTCTTGCCCACAGTCTTCTTCGCCCCCCCTTCGATCCACGTCTGGTGACATGAACCTTGAGGGGCTGACCAATAAGGTCGAGAATGCTTTTCGGAAGGCGGGGATCACGGCGAATCTTCCGTGCAACTAGTCAGTCACGTGACAGACAAATACACCCCCCCCCCCGGATCCTAATCCAGAACACCGGCAGACTGACCGACCTTTAGTCACGTGCGTGGTGGGTCCATGTGAAGGTGCCAGAAGAAAAAATCTTCCCAACAGTGTCTCCAATTATTTCTTTCCTGAGCCTCATCTATATAAACTATTCCTCTGCACGTCAGAACTTTTTCTTCACCACCTCTCGGCATCACATCTTGACTCTCATCGACGACAGGAACGCGCTACCTCCCAACTCGTGCGAAATTGCGACGTTCCAAAGCTTCATTTCAAGCTGTACGGAAAGGAGCGCGTTCCTGGCATCGCGACGAGCAAAGGTTTTGCTAGCTAGCTATGAATTGTCCTGCTCACCACGATCAGCTTTCCAGCTTTCACACTTTCAGGTAGGCCAGATTACTCGCTACTTTCCTCCCCCCAATCTCCGAATGATGACACTCAAGAAACATTGTCTTCTTTTCCCAACCGAATCGACCATGAAGAAACCTAGTCTGTTCGGGTTCCCGTCAAGGCGAACCTGTTACTTGCCAGTATATTCTGTCTGACACATCACATTCGCATCTTGTTAGCATCGATGTATCTAGAAGCGTTTGCTAACCTGTGAAACAGATCTCTACAGGGCCATGGACAAAAGCCACCTGCCTCTCCGTACTGCGTCCACTAACATTCACAGCATCCGTCATGCCATTTCCATCAAAAGGTTAGTCAGAACATCTACTTGTATTCACACCTGCCTGCTTCCCTCCCACCCTGATGAAATATCCACCAAATTCGCAGTTTTCACTCGAGTCACGGCCACGAGCTTTTCCGGCGGGCGCTTCTTCTTCGGAAGAGGGCGTCTTAAGTGATGCATGAGGGCCAATTCTTCCTTGGATGTCTGATTGTTTACCCCGTATTTCCACGTTTTATGATTTTTAATTTGTCTTGGAATATCGTCTAATAAGAAAATTAGGTCTACCTCATAGGAAACCACCGATAGTTGAAGATGTGTTTGCGCCGGCAACTATTTCCATGTGCGTTTGTAGGACCGGAAACGCGCATATTCAACAGAACCCCCATGAGAGTGCTCTCGAATCTCGATGCATCGCCTTTGGCCCATTCTGTGAACACACGTATTTAAAGAAACCCCCCGATCCTTCAGATGCTCCGGTTTGGTTAGATCTGTTTGTATCAGGTCTCGACCGCAACGTAATCGTCCAGGCTGAAGGCTGGGCCCAGTCTTCGAAGCCACAAACAACGACATTGTTAGACGAGGCACTTTTGCCATTCACGATATACTTGATCTGTAGAATTCGCAATGCTCCAACCATGCAAAAGCATGCCGTAGACGCTCAGAGATCTAGTTGGCTCCCGAAAACCGATGCCATCCCCCCTCCCCTCTTGATTTTTTCCTTGCCAAACGAGAGCCAGATAAAAACACCTTTCTGCTATGATGGTCGGTGTTTGGATAGATGCCCCTCCCTTTACCCGCTACCCATAAAAAATCAAAACACCGTCACGGAGGCCGTAACCATACACCGCGTTTATGTTGTATCGCCCAGGAAAACATGCGAGGACCGAAAACATCGCACACAAAAAAAACCGCCCACCAATCCTGTCATTTCCACTCGCAGAGTGACCATTCCAGCAGCATCCCCTCAAACGACGCGCAGCCCTTCCCTGATGGATTCGGGAATCTCCCGCCGTCTGCCACCAACGATACCCCTCCTGTTCCTCCCCGTCCGGCCCCTGCCGAGCCAGTTGAGCTTTAGCAGCCGGCATAGCTCCTCCATCCGCTTGTTGCCCTCGTCGCCGCCGTCGCCAGAGGTGCCGCCGATGCTGGCGAGAATGCTCATACACTGTAGCATGCGCCCGACCATCTCAGTGACCTGCTTAGAGTCCTCGACGTTCTGCTCACGCGTGAACGGCCGCAGCTGCCCATCGCTCCCGGCGCTGGCGTAGCTGACGTTGCTGAGTCCGCGGCTGCGCCCTCCGCCGCCGCTTCCCGAGCTGCCATCTCCCAGAAGCGTCGTCGCGTTAGAGTTGTAGCTCGCAACGGAGGGGTCCAGGCTCATGGCTGTTCCGGGGCGCATCATCGACATAGTGTCTGCGGGACTAGAGGAGAGCGCCGGGTCCGGCAGTGGTGAGGCGAGGGCTAGGGAGGCGAACGAGGACGGAAGGAACTCGAGGGACAGTCGGGAGAAAATAGCCTTCAGTGAGTCGTAGCGAGGCAGGATAACAATGTCGCGATACGCGGTAAGGACAATGCGGCGGACATCGAGGACGGCGGATGCGGGGCTGACATATGGCGCGCTGTCAGAAGACGGTGCTTTGATGCCGCCCCAGAAGTCGCGAGCTTGGTCTTGGTTCATGAGCACGCCGCAGCCGGAGAACTCAAGGTCCAGAGGTAGGAAGACGGCCTGCATGTAGGGCAGGATGGAGGTGTAGGTAATGAGCCACATCTCGACGAGAGCCGGGATGACTTTGTCCTCTTGCGTACGTCTGAGAGTCATATCTAAAGACGCAAAGCCGGTCGTGAGGAGCTCGCGCAAGTCCTCGAGGATGATGTTGGGCGACCTGCGCTGAATGCAGTATTGTATGTGCAGCGTGACCAACTTGTTAAAATCCTCCACTGGCTGGCGCAAGTCCTCGCCCTCAAAGATGACGAGCATTTTTGCCTTCAAATACGGCCAGGCATCGTCGAGGGCCATGCTGTTGAGACCGTACTTGCCTGCGTCGATTGGTTCGGAGAGATAAGACGACTGATGCGACAAAGTTGGTAGGCTGCTTGGCCCTGGCCACTCTGTGGGAAGCGAACTCGATTCGGCGTTGAGGTTGCCGGCCTCCTTTTCAGTCTTTTTGTCCCGCCGAGCCTTGCCAAAGGATGTTGCAGTTGCGGCAGGGCTAGGGGGTAAGTTGAAACTGTACAAACTCGAGGGGGCGCTGGGGTCTGTGGGTTTCGAGTTGCTCGATGCGGAAGACAGCGGAAGGTGGTAGTCATCCTTGAGCTTGTGCTTCTGCCGTGATAAAAAATGATGCTTCTTTTCCTTTTCCTTGCCCTCCTTCTCCATGATGGTGGGTGTTTCGGGAACTGCGCGAATGGTGGCTGAAGACGAATTGGTGAGGTTGTAGATGGACTGGTTGCTGGTATCAATCAGACTGGTCGTACTGAAATTGCCCCGCTGTAACGAAGCAAGCGCACTGCCGATCTTGCTGGGGCTCGGAAGCGGTTTCTCTTTGGGGTCGGCCTTGGTGCCGATCTTGACTGGACGCGAGAAGAGCTTGACCTTGGACTTTTCTGGCTTTGCCGGCTTCTGGTCTGGGACCAGCTGCTGCGGAGGATGAACGGGACTATGTTGCTGCTGCTGTTGCTGCAGTTGTTGTTGTTGTTGTTGTTGTTGTTGTTGTTGTTGTTGTTGTTGTTGTTGTTGTTGTTGTTGTTGTTGTTGTTGTTGTTGTTGTTGTTGTTGTTGTTGTTGTTGTTGTTGTTGTTGTTGTTGTTGTTGTTGTTGTTGTTGTTGTTGTTGTTGTTGTTGTTGTTGTTGTTGTTGTTGTTGTTGTTGTTGTTGTTGTTGTTGTTGTTGTTGTTGTTGTTGTTGTTGTTGTTGTTGTTGTTGTTGTTGTTGTTGTTGTTGTTGTTGTTGTTGTTGTTGCTGCTGCTGCTGCTGCTGCTGCTGCTGCTGCTGCTGCTGCGACTGTGGCAAGCCGGGTGAAGTCTGGCCCGATCGCGGGAACGCTGCGTTCGCGGCTGTAGTCGCGGCGGCTGAATGGCTTCCCAGAAGGCCGTTGTGGTATCCTTGGCTCCCAAATCCGCTCTCTCGTGGGCCGCTTGCCTCGGTCAGGCTTAAGACAGGCGGGCTGAGTGGGCCCTTTCCGCTGCTCCCCCTCCTCACGCTGTCGCCGTCTCCGTTGGGGTTGGGGACGGTCTGCGATCGTTGTCGGGCGTGCTGCAGCTGCTGGGTATATTGGCTGTTCTGGTGCTGGAAGGCCGCCTGTGCCGCAATATGGCTCGCCGAAAGGGCAGGGCTCGGGAGCTGGTGCTGGTGCTGTTGTTGTGTGGAAGACGGGCTGGCGGAAGGGTGTGATATGCCCACCTGGGACAGATTCGATGTGCTCGTCGACGGCAGCGTCGAGTCGAACAGACCGGGCGTCTGACTGTGCTTCCTCGAGTGCCCCTTTGTAAAGGGACTCGCCGTGCGGGCAGCGGCGACAGCGCTCACGCCCACGCCCAGATCGGTTCCCCCGGCCGAGGTAAGAGCTGGTGGTCCTCCGGGGTTGGTCCCTGACCGCTGGGCAGTCGGCCGCGAAAAGTTCTGCAGGCTGGTGGTGCTCGAGTTGGCCTGGGATGTAAACTGGGCATAGATGGGGGTGCCAGAAGTAGGTTGTGTAGGGGCGCTGGGAGCGTGGGCTCGCGGCTTGACGAAGTTGATCGAGGGGCTCTCTTCGCTGGAGGTCGACTCGGCGCGGGCAGGTGGTCGTGGATGTTGCGGCGGCGGTGCGTTGGAAGCCGTAGATCCCGGCAGAGGGCTAAAGCTGCCCGGCGCTCGGGGCGGGGGTCGTGCTGGTTGCATTGTCGAGGATATGTTAGGGGTCTGTTACATCTTGGAGCTTCGGACGATTCGAGATTGGGCGCAGAAGGCCTGATTCGTGGAAGGGTTTGTTCTGTTTGGCTGCTGGTAGGTATGGGAAGCGGCCGGCGGGTGCAGGGTTGGGAGGTTGACGATTGTTTGTTTGCGTTTGCACGGCTGGGAGGGGAGTGGAGGGAGGGGAGGGGAGGGGCCGCCGCAAAATGGTGAGATTGGATTGTGTTCAAAGGAAAGTTGCGGGAATTGGTCCTATCTGTAAGACGGCCAAGGAAATACGAGGCTAGGGAGGAAATAGGGTGTTTATGAAAAAGGGAAGTGGATTGCGCCTCCAGGGCCGACCGAGTGTGAGTTAGCTAGACGAGAGGACAGGATCAGCATCAATGCGGCTGGCTGGATTGGGCCCCTCGCAGTCTACCTTCTTCCCTACTTACCTTAGGTACTGTAGGTAATAAGCATGCTTGTCCACCTACCTTTACCTTGCACGATCTACAAATACCCGACCCAGCCATTTACATACCCAGGTAGGTAGTGTATCAGCATGCAGCCTCATACCGAATAATACTCCGTGGATGCGGCTGCAAATTATCGACTTGTTTGTTGGTTTGCTGCCACGGAGGCGGATGGGTAGTTGATGTCCGCCTACCTGCGATGAGCCAGCGCGCCCGAGGCCAATTTACCCACCCACCACCACCACCACCATCATCATCGTCATCTGTTGCCCCCCCCCCCCCCCCCCCCCCCCCCCGTCGTGTTGCCAGGCCCCGAACCAAGGAATAGGAACACAACGCTTTCTTTTTGCTGAGCTTCCATCCACCCCGCTCCTCCAGTGTACCTATTTGTAGGTAGGTACCTATTCGTAGGTATGTACGGATACGCTACATAGGTACCTAGGTACCTACCTAGTACCAAGGCGGTGCGGTGCATCCGTACCAGCCCCCTTGTTCCCACTGACGCGACGCGGGTTGCGACCCTGGGTGGTGTGGTGTAGGTAATCAACCCCGCAGTTGGCCCAAAGGCCCATCTTCAGCGGAACATTACTGTGGAATATTCGTACTGCGCGGCCCTCAGCTCTGGCATAGAGGGTCATCGTTTTCCTCACCCAGGCAGGCCACCCACCCACCCGGTTTCCGTCATAGTTATTCCTCTCACTCTCACACACCCACATATACACACACGCACGCACACACACACACACACACTCTCTCTCTCTCTCTTCTGACGACGCACAACACGGACACCTTTTTTTGTTTTGTTTTTTTATTCCAATTTTTTTTTTCATCTCCAACTCACCCGTCACCCAATCATGACAGACACAAACGGCACCTCGGCCTCGGCCCCGGTCTTCCGTTTCTCGGCCACCTACAAGTCCCCCACCAACGAACCCTTCGCCTTCTCCGAGTCCCTCCCTGCCCCGCCGACCTCCAGCGCCACCGACAAGGCGACCTACCTCAACGCCCTGCGCAAGTCTATCAACGCCGCCCAGGACCATATCAACAAGGAACTCACCGCGCGCATGGAGGAGGATAAGGCCAGAGAGGCCACCGGCAACGGCCCCGCCTCCAAGCCCGCCGTCGACGAAGCACTAGAGGAGGAGAACTACGGCGAGGAGGCACCTCCCGACGACGACTGAGCGACAATAGGCAACGCCTCCCTTCAGAGCGTCATCGTACATTGCTGTCACCTATATACGGGGGGTATAACTGTATCATGCTGAAGCTTCCTGCCCGGGTTTATGCAATTACCAAAATGTACGAGGAAAACCAACACCGAAACACCCCCCGCAAAGGAACCCCCGCGCCCCCTGATCACGAGAACCTTCGGGCCCAAGCCCCCGCCCGTGAGCTGTGAGGCCTCTGCGACGATGCCTTGTTGAGACAGGCGTAGTGGACGACGTTGTTATCCGGCAGAACCGACACCACGCTGCCGCCGAGCCTCTTGTGGCATACCCCGCAAAGGCGCTCCTCCGTGATGACCACCCTTCTGTTGCGCCCACCCTGACCTCCAGGAGTGTTGTCACCGAGCAGAAGCAGGGCTTGTGTAGACACCAACTCCGTGTCTCGCAGCCGCGCCACGATGCGCGCCTCGTTGACGACGCTGTTAGCAGACCGGATCCTACCGCGGAAGTACGACTCAAGGTCACGGACAGGGAGGTCGTCGGGTATTAGAGACAGTGTCGAAGCTGCCGGTAGGCGCGACCCATGCCTTGAGAGCAGTTCGAGAGCCGGCGCATGGGCTGGTTTGTGGGGTGGAGGCGGCGTGAGGTATAATGAAAGAAGCGTGTGGTAGATGGACGGGGATGGGTCCTCGGGGTCACCAGAAGATGACGGTCGCCGCGACTGATCTGGAGATGGAGGTCTGGAATCTTTGGACTTGTGCACTTGATTGCAATACCTGCGCGCAAGTTAGATTACATCCCTGTACAAGAATCATTTCCGTGAGAATCAAACCCACTCTTCTGCTTTGGCATAATTCTTCATCTTGAAGACATATATCTCCAGAGCCTGCTTATGCGACCCCATGCTGCTTAGAACGATAGCCTGGGCCTCGTAAAACGCGGGATCTATCCAAGGTCAGTCATCTCGGTGCCAGCTGTGGGGACGGGTAGGCAATACCGTCGCGCGGGATGAGGCTGAATGCCTTGGTCAAGCTGTATTGGCTGCTGGTTCTAAGGAACTGCACGAAGCGTCCCATCTCTGCGTCCCATTCGTCATTTCGCTTCTTGTCTTTCAATTGTTTGATGAAAAGCTCGACCAGACGATTGTGAAACTCTGGTGTCGATTCGTCGAGCTCACCGATGATATGCTCCAGATACTGAACCTCCAAGCTGGCACCAATCCCCCGAGGAAGCGCGCAACCCGAGCACGAGGCAACGTCTCTGCGTTTTCCGAGTCGGCAATGAAGATCTCCATGGCTAGTTTGGGGTCCGCTCTCAAGACCCATTCGGAGTACTGCAAAATAAGATCGATCTCGGATGGCGGTAAGGCCTGCAGATAGGTCACAGTTCGTTGAGGGCCGTGAAGGCCTGGCCCGGCTTCGTCGGGCTCGTTGGCAGTTCCGAAACGCTTCAGGAGCTCCAGTGCCTGAGAGTGTAGCTTCTTGCCACTGAAAAAGTCTACCAACTCGTTGTATCGACTGTGGGCGAGTAGCGCCTCGTTCACCACATCTGGATCGCAGAAGTTTGGAAGGCGAAATAGCGGGCTGGCCAGGGAAGGGCTGGTCATCATATAACTTCGGAACAAAGCCGTGTCGACGATTCTTGAAGTCCTTCGGATCTCCCCTCAAGCAGGCTGCTCGGCTCGTCAAGATGCGACCCCGACATGAAACTTTTCATCGCCTCTTCAGTAGATCCATTCGTGTCCGATCTCTTCAGCTTACCAGTACTCGGGTCAATGACCCGTTGCAGGCGTGTCCTCGTTCCCACAAGGTAGCCGGCCAAAGACCTAACGGCGTCTCGAAGGTCGTCCCCTTCGAGAGGTTGATTCTCTGCAGGCTTGTTTCGGGGACTGCTGGTCTCTTCGACATCTACCGTGTCCTTCTTGGACATGATCGAGGCAGTGTCTGGTTGGGCTGGCTTCCGTCCCATGAACAACTTGGCGAAGCCAACGCCACCTCTTGCAGGTGATGTGGGGTTTGCAGCTGGATCTTCTTTGGCAGACTTTTCGCCGTTTTCCTTCTCCCGAGACTCTGTCTCGTCTTCCTTCTCATCACTGCCTGAGTCTTCTGGTTGTGCACCGTGCGCCCAGCCCGACATCTCTCCGGCGATGGAAGGGGGAAAAGCTTCAGTACTCGCTCGGGCGGCGCGTGAACGTCATCTTCGTTGAAAAGATCCATGGAATCGTAGTACTTCTTCTGCTTGAAGAGGGCTTCGGCTTTCAACATCTTGACTTCTC
Source organism: Colletotrichum falcatum (assembly GCA_019425465.1). NCBI lineage: Eukaryota > Fungi > Ascomycota > Sordariomycetes > Glomerellales > Glomerellaceae > Colletotrichum > Colletotrichum falcatum. The sequence goes on along the minus strand of SWKJ01000114.1, from coordinate 441,963 downwards.
GAAGAGTCTCCTTCTTGTTCTGGAGCAGAGCGTCCTCCAGCATGTTCAGAATGCTGACGGCCTCATCGTACTTGCCCTTTTCCACAAGCTCGTCGATCTGCGAGTCGTAATCCGTGGAGCCCATCTTCCAAACACATCGATCGCTAGAGATATGGAATCCCTTGGCCGCATGAGCAAGACTGAGGTTAGGGGGCAGGAAATGTAGTTGCGCCGCACCCGGAAGCGAGATGGTCTGCAGCAGATGCAGGGTCTCTGGGTTCCTCACTTCAAGGGAGCCCTTGGATGGAGCTTGCAAGGCCAAGATGTAAGGATAGGAGTATCCAATCTGTTCGGGAGCGGACTGCCATGGAATCTGTCGTCTTTCGACCGGTTTGCCTTCATCAGTGATAAACATGGAGTTGATGTCCTTGGCGAGCAGCAGCTCCCCTTCTGCCAGCTTTGTGGCAAGTGGCTTGGGCATATATCCTCCAAGGCCCATATAACCCATGCCCGCACTGCTCACAGCTCCGAAGCGACTGACTTGTCCGCCCGATGCCGTCGAGCCGGGGCTATTGATATCCTCGACCTCATGAGAAATCACATCGACCATGACGTACCCGGCGTTCATTCCGCAGACAATCTTTGTCGCACTGGCCCATGTCACAGTTCGTATCGATTCCGGCAGCGTGACTTCTCCCACGTCGGTGCTCAACTCGCTCGCGTGCCAGCTCCATAGTAACAGGCGGCGACGGACTGCCACCGCCAAGCGGCTAATAATCTCGGGTATCCCAGTGGATGCATCCTTGACAATGTTTGATGTTACAGCGAAACAGGTGGCATTCTTTGTTCGTGATAAGGTCTCGAGAGGTTCGTAGGTCCCAAGGTCATGTAGCGACACGTAGTAGTTGGACAACGACACGAGCGTGTTGGCTTCTTTGATGACGGCCAGCTGCTCGATGGCCCTGTTTGAGAACTTTTCGACTTCGCGTAGCAGGTCTGTAGGCTTCTCGAGCTGTTTGGGTGGCTCATCGCCATCGGTCGCTTTCGGTGGGCCCGTTGCGGTCGGTTGAGAGCCATTGGCCTTGGTCGGTGACGGAGGAGGTAGCTCATTTACTCGGTAGATGCGAAGAACGCCATTGTTGAGGCCGACGAAGACACGATCGCCTGGATAAGCCCGTTAGCTATAGCTACTTCTGCAGCGGTTAGTGTTCCAGGCGACGCACCATGCGCGAGGATTGTCTCGATCTTGGACTTTACCCCCGGCTTTAGCTCGATGATCGGCCGAGCTGTAAATGCTGAAAGCATGGCGCCAGCGCGCAAGGCGAATATGCAATCCGTTCAGTAAGCTCTCATCTGAAGGGGGTTCTTTAAGGAATGCGACGGGTTGTTACAGCAGTCAATGTGCGATCATGACGGCGCGTGACAGAGGTCGTTAAGCTTCAAGCGTCGGTTCGGGCATGGCTGGGCAAAGGTCGGCGGCCGTCTGGCGGTACGTCAGGACGAAGCCCCCCACAAGGGAACCGATGACCTCTATTAAATCCCAATGAGGACTAGCGCGTCTGCGTCCCTTCCGCTTGGAGCAGCTGTCTCCACTCCTCTTGCCTGCTGTGTTAGCCGGAGCTGATTGGCTGGCAAATATAACATTACATTCGCTTCATGTACTCCGTACCTACCTAGGTACTGTGGCAGCCTACTACCTAGGTAGTACCTACCTACCTGCCTTAGCACTTAGGTAATTACCTCGTAGGTCCTATGTTCAAGACAAGCCACCTAGGTACCTAGGTAGTCGTGCCCAACTCCATCACAAAAGATACAATTCTTCAAGTGAACGATTTACTATGCCATTATATTGCTTACTTCAACCCAGCTATCTATATACCGCACGACCGAGAACGAAAATGAAAATGCAGGAGCGTTATGTGTGAACAGGCCCGTCTATATCCTCTTGATTCAAACAATGATATGGCGCTGTTTCCCCGAGTGCCACAAAGGCAACCAAAAGCAGACTGAAATGCAGGCATGAACGACTCTTGAAGCGGACTAACGTGTCTGAGGGCCTATGGCAGACATCTCCTAGTCTAGTCCGGCGACCCTCATAAGACCATAACCCATAGTTACCACAACAACCAGGGTGAGAATACTGCTGGGCACACCTCGGCTGATGAAGTGCTTCACTCTGAGATATCTCTGGCCCGTGGGGTCCTCCTTCATGATAGCGGCTAGGCAGATGTCAGTCGAGAGTGGGTTTGCATCAGTTCGGGAGATGACTTACTCATATTTGGGAAACCACTGGTCGGTAGTCCCATGGCGGCACTACACATGAGGACTCCACCCATGACCAGCAGGTTGGGATGAGGTTCATCCATACTGGCACCGACATCAAATACCAACGGCAAAATGATGAGAGCTGCAACAGTATGGCTGATAAATGTAGCAATGACGAGGATGAGCGCTGAGAAGACGACAAGCACGACGTAGAGGCTCGTTCCCTCGACTTCCTTGGAAACCATGTCGGCAACGGTATGCAGCAGGCCCGACGACTTGACAGCCTTGCCTAGCGACAGGCCTCCTGCAGCAAGAATGATGATGGTCCATGGAAAGTTGTTAAAGTCTTCCTTGGTCAGAATTCCAATACCGAAGAAGAGAACGATGGGGATAATGGCGATGACACCCATGTCGCCAAAGATATACTCCATCTGATGACTTGCGCACCACAGTCCGATCGTGACGAGAGTCACGATCGAAACAAACCACTGGATGCCGGTGAACTTCTCCTTAACGGGGCGGATCGCAGAGATGGTAGTTCCCTTGCTTGGTTGAAAGGTGATCAACAACAGCATCCAGATGAGGAGCAAAGAGACGATGCCCACGGGAATGACAATGAAGAACCATTGGATCCAGGTAGGCGCCGGTTTCATGATTCCGATGGCGACGACATTCTGCGGCGAAGCGATGGGTGAGAGCATACCCCCAATGTTGGACGCAAGCGCAATGCCCATGATGACGGCTTTTGACATGTTGGACTCGGAAGGCAGAGTGCGCAGCATAGGCTAAAAGTCGGTGTGAGCTTGTGGCAGCACAAACATCCCTCAGACCGGTACTGACCTCGATGATGGAGAAGCAGAGCACTGGCGCAGCGACGTTACTGATCAACATACTGGCGAAGGCAGCGACAAGCATGTTGGCAATAAGGACGGTGCGTGGAGTGGTGCCCGCCTTGCTGAGAACGAAGGTTGCGAGACGCTTGTCGATCTTGCATTTCGACAGAGCGGCCGCAAGCGTGAAGCCGCCAAGCAGAAGCATGATAACAGGCGTCCACATGGCTGAGAAAATGTAGGCAGTGGTAGCCTTTGCGTCAAGTCTCCTGTAAGGCTTGTCGTCGGAGCGGACAACAGTCAAAACGACACATAGGAAGGGTATCATGAGCGACGTGACAAACAACGGGATGGCCTGTGTGCAGGTTAGTAACAAATCGTGCCAGCCGGCTCATGGAAACTGACCTCTGTGGCCCAAAGGATGCTGACAAACACAACCAAAGCCAAACAGTTCTGTTGCTCAGGCTTCTCCATGATGGGCAGGAAAATGAGCAGAAAGAAGATGGCGACAGAGACCAAAAGGGTGAGCAGAGGCGTATTTGCGACCCATGTCGGAATGGTAAAACGGCCAACAGGCGTGACGACTTCCTTAGTTGCAGGGGCAAGTTCATCATCACCCTGGAGTCTCCTCAGTCTGGCTGCTCCATCTCTACCCAGAAGCGATCTTCCTAGGCTGGCAGCCTCTGCGCGACGCTCCATTCCGATCATGTCTCGCCAGACGGTATTGCGCTCCCAGACGACATGCTCCCGGAGGTGAGACCTGAGATCGCGCTTGGCAAGTGTTTCGTCGCCATTCGTGACAACCTCGGCGTAAGCCTGTTCCATCTTGGAAATGTTCTCCTCGATCGTCTTGATGCTCTCTACTTTGAATGGGTAAGCAGAGTCGACGTTGGCATTCATGTACTTGACTCGCAGCTCCTTGTCCAAGATCTTGTCAAATTTCTTCAGGACCTTCCTGAACCCCGTCCTGTTCAGCTGCACGTATGACTTGAGCTCGCAGAGAGAAACATAGAGGTTGATGATGCGCTTCTTCAGCATGATACCCGAAGAGTACATGAAAGACTGGTCCGGGAACTCGTCTTGAGCGGTGCTGTACCGCCGCAGTGACCTTGCCAACGTCAACTCGGTAGATGCCGTCATATCCGTTGTCGACTGCCCAAGATTCGGAACCGTCTTGCGTCGGCCGAAACCCAAACTGGAACGGCTTTTCGCCAGTCCCGTTGTCTCGTCGTCGTCGTCGTCATCGTCGCTGTCTTCGATGTTACCATCGACGGAGACGGAAGCCGTTCTGCCGTTGGACGCCGACAGCCCCGGACGGGACGCGCTGCCAAACGACCGTCGTGGCTCGCCTCCGTTCTCTTCGTCCTCGAAGGGACGGTTGCCGATGTCTCCCAGTAACTGATTGACCTCGTCAAGAAGCTCGCCCTCCTTGGAAACATAGAAGGAGCAGATCTTCTCCAACTCTACGCCAAGCGCACGGCTAAAGACGTCTTCGGGATCTTCATTTCGTATAAGGGGTCTCGATTCGGCATCACCTGAGGCGGTTTGGTGGACAGTCTTCTCGAGCTGGTAAATCCTACGGCGCAGCATTAGTTGTCCGCACGCCCAAAGGCCCGCTGCGAGGCGTGTGGGCAACTCACAGCTTCTTGAGGTTGCTGTATGCGATGTAATGACTGCTCCAGTCCGGAACAGCATTAAACTGGATGCTATGTGAAAACTTCATATCGTCTTGCTCCTCGAGCCACTGCCTCTTCCAAAGTCTCTTCTGTTGCAGTCGGGCCTCGTGGTCCTCGGCTGTCTTCCTTGCGGTGATGTGGTTGTAGCTCGCAAGCTCGTAGCTCTCAGTCTGAGCAACAGTGGAGTTGTTGCTGTTGTTGTTGTTGGCGGTGGTGGAGCTCCCTCCCCGTTCCCCTAGGCCTGTCGGCGGCTGATCGAAATCAATTAGGACTTGTGGGCTTGCAGCGCCTGCTTGGTGGGTAGAGGAGGGATTGCGGAGGTCTTCCGGGGGCGGTATGGTGGCGGAGGGTCGGGTGCGACTTCTTATCGGCGGGTATCGCGATGTGCTTCAAAGGCTCGAGATCGTATTTAAGCTACCTCGATAGCATCTCACGGCTTCTTTGGTGGCTGCAGCACGTGGGGAAAGCGTTGGTCATCCTGTTTCCCAGCCTGTTGAGCAAACCCCGTGACGATGTGCTTGGTTTCATTTAGGATTAGCGTACAGCATAATCCAGATCCACGGGCGCCACGTCCCATGTGATTAGTGACGATACCATTGGTCCTTTGCCGCTCGGATGGTGGACAAAATCCACAAGACCACGTAAACTACGATTACTGTATCCGTACGACTGCAGATATCTTACATAATACACTGACGCAGTATACTCTACTAGGCGCATGAATCCTGTTACTGATATACTCCGTTTACAGCAATCGCTATGTTTGCTCTAATAGCAAAAGACCTATACGGGATTTGCTCTCAGCAGCCCGTTGGTTCCAACTAAACCTACCTAGGTACCTAAACAGTTTCCAAATATGCGACCCAATTATAGGAATTTGTGATGCATGAATCCGTATAACAAACCCTCTTTGTCATTACGGGAATCCCATGACTGCTTTTTTTTTTAACAACGCACACCAAGATAGAACCCCGAGTGATTAAATTACCGTTGGGACGCATGATTCGCTTCCCATCGGAATGTTTCTCATCAGGGGCAACACGTATGTATGATATCCCAGGCTTGGCCACCGTCACAGGTCACCGACCAATTTTTATAAGGATGCCCGCTACATGGAGCAATGGGCAACGATTCCTCGGCAACCTTTCTCCGACCCGCACCACCTCTCCACGACCACGTCGGCGAGTAATTAAACATGGTTGGGACGGTGGATACGCCCATCCTCGTCCCTGCAAAAGTCAATACTGTCTCTGTTGTGTTGAAGACCATATTGCCTTGTATGTCATTGGCACATCGATACAGGACTTTACCTAGAGTCCATAGAAGAATGGCGTTGCCACGACGGCCGGCAGTACGCTTAGAACAAGCATTTGAGCGTAATCCCCCACCACACCACAGTCTCTTATGGAAGGCCGTTTGAAGAAGAAAAAAGAAGGGTTTGGCAAGGAGATTGGCAAGGAAAAGAAAGCTTGCCATGAAGATCAGGAATTTGAATTAGCCTCCCTATTTCTAAATCTGGATATTAACGTCCCCTTTGGCTAGAACTTACCGCGGAACTGCAGACGACATCAAACGACATGGGCATCATGACATGGGCATGCTTTACCGTAGTTATGACATCTGTCGTCGTCCCGGCATCCTGAGTTGTTGCGCTTGTCCAATTGCAACTGGCCAGAAACCCAGTGCAAACTCCACTCGGCCGACTGCGCGACTATGCAGTCAAGGTTGCGTGGCTGCGTGGCAGGTTGGGCATATCACAGTTCTATTACAGAAGCTTGCTGCCGAGGATATTGCTGGGTAAAGCAGCAACGGCCTGGCAGAGAACCCAAAGATGTAGGTGGAAAAAGTCGGATCCTTCAGCGCAGTATTGGCTTCGGTCCCGAACACGCCGATCGCCCGTCCAGGCGGGCATGGGCGGAGGATATGTCTATTCGCGTCAAACAAGGCTGCAAGAGTGCAAACATCCGGAGGTGCCACTGCGTGTAAGCCATGTGATAGTCCTGGCGTGACACAGGTTGTGAGCGCCTCGACGACTACAAATTTGGGTCGAAGGTTTTGCGCTCATCCAATCATGACACCTCCGGCGTGCACCTGAGACCAACGGTTGTTTCCACGCCGGCTCTCCGGCTCCAGGAGGGAGGCAACTTATTTCGGTTGTTTGTCGTACAACGGGTGCTGTCTCGACATATAACTCTTTCACCAGAAGCTGGAGGCCGTATCCACCATTGCTCACGTTTCCCGGCATTTTGGGCCTTGAGGTTTCGGGCGTGACACGTGGCCGCCCCCTTCTCCCGAGAGCTCGCTGTGCGACCTCGCGATTAACAAACAACGATGGAGGGGCACAAAGTGGTATATGTAGGTATGCCGAAGACCCGGTGGTGAAAAGCTATTGGCAGTCTGCCCACAGGCTGCTTCGTTTTTTTGCTCAGACTAAAGGCAAAGAGAAGGGGCGGCAGCAGGGTAGAGACACTCCCAGGTTACCATATTGGTGCAAGAACCCTGGGCTTTCATGACTCCATCGGAAATATCCTGGCATCGATAGCAGTCTTAGGTTCGCCTTACGGCGTTGCGCGTAAACTTTCATTTAGAACTTGGGAAGTTGTCTTAGCTTGTTGTTCGAATTTCTGCTGCCTGCATAGAGTCGGATACCTAAAGACTGCTTGTTTGGCTTGACTCGTCGAAAGCTAGCACCAAGACCCTGTCCTTGGCATCTCGTACCACACCTGCAGCCTGTCGCCTTCAGCTGCCAGTCGTATGTGCTGATGCTGCGGTTGACTAAACCATACAGACTTCCACTTGGCCGGCGCACTTGCCTTCTCATGAGCGAGTTTATTGGCCGCTCTCTCAAAAATTAGAGAAACACCAGCAGGTGATGGCAAATGATATGTTGGGACAAACCCAACATCATTCTGGTCAAATGAGAATCAAGGTATGATGCTACCTCCAATTAAAGAGTCCGCGGATTGGCTTACTTACGTACGTCTCAAACTCAAGAAGTTCAGGGTTCTTTGGTAGGACGTTTGGGCGGTATCTAAATCGCGTCCAGCAAAAGAAAGCTCCTCGCCCCAACCGATCCAAGACTGGCACTCTGAATATGGCATGTTCAACTTTTTGCTTAGCGCCTCTGAGCGAAAGAGTATCTAGGCAATGCCTCAAACCCCTCTGAACCCGTTAGAGACATCGAGAAGAGCCGCACGACGAGCAAAGGCGACAATATTGCTGTCAAGCAGAGCAAAGAGAAGAAGATATTTATTATATACTTTCGACGGGACAGCTGCTCTGACTGCAGGGGACAGGGTGGTTCTCATTCCTCCCCCAAGTGGAACTCAAGAGGTGTGACAGGACTTCAACAGCCAGGACTCGAGATGAGCGAATAAAGACTTTCCGCGATGTGAAAATGATAGGGCGAAAAGTTGCCGTAGACCCTCTCAATCTTCCTACATGGCATAAACAACTCGTTGTGGGTACCATGATGCTGTGTAAGTCATAGACGCGATATCTGGCATGTGTCTCATCACCGCCCTGTCCGTCCTGACCGTCTTCGCCATACCCGACTATAAGCGTGAAGAAATCACAGCAGATCAGATCTCGGACCCCTTTACGGTTCCTAGCCTGTTCCTAGGCATTAGTAATCTGGCTTCGATGCCAATCGCCGGCCGGCGTCCCGTGATACCGGTGCCCACTTCTGTTCTCATCATGTCTGCCATTCCCTGCGCAACGAACCTCAACTACGACTAGCATCTGGGCGGCCGCATAGTCGCGGCCTTCGTCGCCGCTCAGTGTCAGGCCCTGGCACTATCATCATAAACCCAAGCATGGCTATTGTACCATCATACATGGCTGATGCACTCAGATGGAAGTCTTGGTATTGGATGTTTATCGGTTTCTCGAACGCGGCCATGATAGCCACGGCCATTTTTGTCCCAGAGACGGCATACGACCGACCTATCGAGGCATTCAGGGCAACCAGCCCCAAGTCTATAGACGAAAGCCAGCCTCACAGTACAAAGCATACAAGGATCGACAGGGAAACAGTCGGCAGTCCAGAAAGGTACAGAATGAGAACGCGATGCTCGCTGTGGTTTCGGGTGAATCTCCAATGTCCTGTCCTATATGAGAACGGGCGAGGGTAGAGGCGTTCGGATAGATGACGCCCTGAGATGGAAGGACGATAGGTATAGAAGAAGGACTCAAACCTGGCTTCGTCTTAATCTCACACCAAGCAGCAAAGAGGCCTCCGGTGCTACATTTATCAATGCTGAAAGCGCCTCGCCGCTACCAAGGGACTGATCAAGGCGGCCCCCTTAAGGCCGCACAGGTAGGCAATGTCAAATACACAGTTGGAAAACACGGTACAAGTATCATGCCCAATACTTGACGCAATAAAGTATTAGCAGTGCCACCACTGACGAATGATACAGGCATAAAAACCCCAGCGTCTGGCATTTAAGGTAAGATGCGGGTGAGGTACCTACCTAAGGTAATGGTGTTCCAAATGTTTGAAATTAGGGACCCGGCCAACTAGTCTTATAGGTAGGGTAGTAGCCTATATAGTAAAAGTAATGTTTATTTCGGCAACGCCAAGACTTCCTCGGCAGCGCCGATACCGCGCAGCTCCTTTAGCAATGCTCCTTCTTCACGGGGCCTCCTATTCGTACAATGTGTAGCATAAGGGGCACAATGCGTGTGCGATCCAAATCACCTTATTTATATGGGCCGAGAGGAGAAGGGCATGCCCGCAAAGCTGCACCAGTGGAGAGCGAAGAGGTTTGTAGATGGCTACCTCGTTAGGAATCCGACAATTACGCCTCCAGGCAGACCCGGATCTTCGGGTCGTTTTGCTGTCTATGCTTCCCATCGTGGGAGCACGGAGCTCGTCTGCAGTTCGTCCCTAGGCATAGAGCAGATGACGAATTGCAGATCGTCGATTATACATACCTGGGTGTGAATTCACGGCATGGTGTGCACGTGGTACTGGCCGATCAATAGTCGATCGGAACAGCTGGATCGCAGTGGGCCACAGGGGCTCCGCTACCTACCTCTAGGAGGAATCCGTAGAATATACAGGTATCATAGCCTAAATTTATTAGAAGCCAATGTGCCTCCCTCTCACCTTGAGTATTTGCGCATCCCTCCCTCTCCCTCTGATACCCTTTCTTTGCTTAAACCTCTTTTATGTAACTGTCCTTTATTTCTATTAAACCCCCTCATGAAGCCCTCCTCTTTGTAGCCTAAAGGAAACTGAGCGTACAATGCGCTCTAGTATTCTACAGCCCCTAACCCTATGTTTATGGAGCTTACTTCTTGCTGGGGCGGCAGCACACCTTTTGGAAGATCGCGGCTACAAAGATAAATTCGACAACGTGTACTATATCACACAGGGCAAATGGGCATGCAGCAAACTCAAGTTAGAACGCATCCGATCAGGCATTAAAGAGGCACACAGACTTGCAGAAAAGTCTATCAGTATACTGAAAACTAGCGGCTCTGAAACATCACCTGCATTTAACCTTTGGTTTGGAAAGAGTAGGTTGTTCTTCTTCACTATTAATTATCTCTAGCCATCATCCAAGCTGATAGATCCCAGGTAATGCGGCCCCTCAAATGGTAGATACCCTCATTAAGCAACATTACCGAACCGCCTTGTCACATCTATCTTCTCCTACAATCCCGACACAGGTTTACTTTAACAAAGTCCCTCAGTTTAGAGCGATTAAGGGAAACTCGAAGCCAACATCTAATTCTCTTGTTTACGCTTGTCCTCCTGACAACGACTCTGCCAAGATGTGTGGTCCAGAGAACTTAGCTGCTGCCGTCTATGAGCAACGTAAGCAAGTTCAAGGTGGCAGATCTGCATTAAAAGGCCCGACTATACTCGGCTTCTGCCCTACCTACTTTAAGCATAAGGTCTTTACAGGAAACAATGACATGATAGACAATTATCGGAGACATCGCAAGGCCGATAAGCCATCAAGAGGCTTCCTGCTATTGCATGAGCTTCAACATTTCTCAAAGGCAACGTTTCCCAATCCACCTGCCGAAGACGTAGATGAGCCGCCTCCCGCCCATTCTAGTAACGGGAAATGCTATTCTCCGGAATGGTGAGAGTTCACCCCTCCCTGTCAATATTTTATTGTGTTCTTAGGCGGTAGTACTTAGGCTAATCATTGTCTGTTGAAAGCTGTGAAAAACTACCTGATTCCGACAAGATTAGAAATGCTAGGAATTATGCACTCTTTTCTCTTCATGTTGCCGCATTCCCATCAGCTGGGGCCCCATCGTGAGGTGCATGTAATGCATCTTACCCTGTTGTTGAATGTGGAGATGGATGTCTATGAGTTCTGGACCCAGTCATGAATCTACGAAGATCAATTTGCAAAGCTCTCAGAAGCACATGCATAAAGCATAGTCGTTATCATGACATGTTGTCTTTCTATTATGATTCTCGTAGCTAACCAGTCTCTCGTCTTGTCCGTCCACTTCCGTCCTTCAGTTTTTCAGTTCCCCAGATTGGGAGAGGCAGCAGGGCCCGGAGAGGCAGCAGGGCCCGGAGAGGCAGCAGGGCCCGGAGAGGCAGCAGGGGCCGGAGAGGCGGCAGAGGGGGAAACCGAGGCAACTGGGGCGGCAGAAGAGCCAACATAGGTAGAGACGACACCCCGGCCGTCGACGTCGACGAGAAGGATCAGTTTGAGACCGGTAGGGCCTATGGCCCACTCCAGCATGCCGGCAAGGCTTTCCTCCGCGAGTGCGTCAAGACGAGCCTCCCTGACAACATCTGAGACGACGGGCTGGCCACTGATGCCATCGGCACCAGTGCCGAATACGTGAACGTTGGCGTAGCTGTGGCCACCACCGACCATCCAGGTCTGCTGCGCAGGAACCATGGTAGGCGGCATCATGACAGTGTTCGAACCATAGGAGTGGAGGTAGTTGGCGCCACCTGAGTAGGTGAGAGCCAGTGGGCACCCGGGGACCATCGCCGTCTGAGGATGTTGTGGGTAGACCATAGGGTAACTGATGTTGAAGTTGAAGAGCTGCGGCGGCTGGTAGATGGGCAGAGTGACCATGGCGTTTGAGATGCCGAGACCTGGAATGGATACGACTCGGCCATGTCGAGTCCAATAAAGGGTGATTTGTGTCTCAGCGACGGGGTCGGCACGGCCAAGACGAACCACAGAATCGCGGACGAGCTTGAGGATATCGGCCTTCTTCCCGGTCGCGGAGAGGCGTAGATGGAAACTGCGGACCCAAGGCGGCAGGCCATTTGGAGAGTTGGAGTAGATGTGAGTCTCGAGAATGATCGTGGCGTCAGCCATAGTTACTGCTTCTTTCCTGTCCACGCTGGTCAGTGTAAATATTTAAAAGGTAATGGAATCTGAATTAGCGATGGCCAGTCAGATGTGCTCGAAAATCCATCATGACCAAGGGCAAAAGGAGAAGAACCTTACCTATGATGGGCTTTTCTTTTTGTCTAGTGACGACACGACTCCGCTGCGACAAATTCGGAGGGTTGAGTTTCCTTGAAAACATGAAAGAGAAAGAGGGCTCTGGAAGGGTGTCTGAACCTTTGCATTTATGAGAAATGCGAGTAAAGAGGCTAGTGTTACCGGATTGTGAATCATCCATTTGCCCAGAAGCAGATGAGTCGTTCCGGGGGATGACTGGGCCCTATCCATATCGTCCAGTTGTCTCGCCCCGTCTTTGGTAGTAGTTGTGAAAAGGGGCTTGCATCTGTGTGCTTGTCTGTGGAAGCCATGACTTGGGTATCTTTGGTGATGTCCTTGTAGAGACGCCAATGCTGGTTTTCTACACAACCTGGAGCACTGGTTCCTCTTTCAGTGGAAAATGGCGGCTCTTTGCTGGGGATTTTACCCCAAAACCTCTCTATCGAGCCTGGACAATGTCTCGTGGACCTGTCTTATAAACAGTGCAGTCAACATGTGCAAGGCAATTGAAGTGTGTTGGTACGCCACAGGAATACAACACACTGGGGAGCTTATCACAGCAGTGAGATGGAGGGGAGTTTCCAGGCCAACGTTGTGATTCAGGAGTATAAGTACAGCAGGGCTGTGTGAATAAGAATCAAACAAACATATTCATGTGTGAAGAAACCGCACACTCCTCAAGGTGCCAGTGGTGAAACCACATCACAAGCTTCAATGACTCAGCAGACATTCACTAACCAAGAATCGCTGAGTACATGAGCTCAGTGGTATCAGAGTGTTGACAGGGACGAGGATAACAACTTGCACGGTTCATTACCAATGGCACGAAGCCTCAGGAGCTTACGAAGGAAGAAACAGCCTCTTTGGAGAATGACCTCAGTCTTGGTGCAGTTCTTGATTCTGGTGCCGTTGCTGAAAAGAGGCTTACAAACGAGATACTCAACACCTGTAGCGGGCGGCTTACTGTCGGACATGTTGAATATTCTTCCGGTGGCAAGAGGGTACCGGTAGATGTTGACGGTTCAGAAGCTTTGTCTCAGGAAATGTTTTTGTTCCCAACCCATTGTCGTTGTCTTTAACCTGGCTTGCTATTTGGGCGTTGGAGATGGTTGTTTCCTCTACTAGGTACTCGGCCAGGGAGATTGATGGTCGCTTTGGCCCCTTGCATCCAGAACGCTATGATGCATCTTCACTTGAAACTGGGAAACGCAGCCGTCTGGACGGCATGCGAAAGGAGTTAGTGGACCTGGTTCAACCAGCTGCTGACTAGGCCATTCTCCAGAATCCCTTAGTCAGCACCCCTTTTCGGCCTAGAGATTGTTGACGTAGCAACGCGTGGCGTGGCATAAACACCAAAATTACTGTCACAACTGCTGCAACCCATCATCACCAGCCCCTCCCTCACATGCAAATTGCGGACCTTTCGCTTTCAATGGTATATACCCATCTCGAAACCTGAACCGAAGTCGAGCGCCGCAAACCCACCAGATAAATTTTGTCCAACATGTCTTCGGCATTCCGAGAATCGTCGCTGTCCGCCAGCCTCAACCGACAGTCCCTGATGGCGACTCCGTCTGTCGCGGAGACGCTGCCGAATGCGAACTTTGGCTTCGAGGAGCTTCGCGAACGTATGGCCAAATTTACCTCCAAGTTTGACGCATTCATTGAACATGGACGAAAGCGCGTTTTGGAAGAGAGGAACGAGTTTCGCATGAACCTTGCAGAACTGCAAGGTACGTAAAACGCGGCCCAACCCAGTTCGCCCAGATCAGAAAGCTGACGTGCCGTAGAGGATCAACGGATGAAGAAGAAAGACATTGAGATCCTGCAACTCAAGACCAGCACACACCAGCAGACGGTCGCCAAAGAGAAGGCCGAGACGCGCGAGATGCAAGCAGCCATTGCACAGCTATCCGAAGAACGCGATAAGCACCTGGCGACAAGAGACGCCCTCAAGAAGCAAATCGAGGAGACCCAACGGGAGATCGACGCCCGGCTGGCGGCACAGCGGGCGCATGCGAAGCAGCTCGAAGCGCAGTCACGTTTCAACGTACCCGAACTTGAGTTCTGGCAGCAGAACTTGGGGTTGCGGATCGAGGGCGCGGGCAAGGACGACCGGCTCAAGTTCGTCTACACATACGTCGACGACCAGGACTGGGAGAGAGAAGCATGGTTCGAGCTTAACACGTCGAGCCGAGACTACGATATCCGGCACTGCCGACCCAAGCTGGAGCGCGAGCGGGTTGAGCGGGTGCTCGACCAGCTCAACGAGACGAGGGAGCTGGCGGTGCTGCTCAAGGGCATGCGGGAGCTATTTGTTGAGGCGATGAAGAACTAGAGTGTCTTGAGCGAGGCCATCTTTCGAGTTTATGTAATGACGCTGTTAACGATACGGACGATAGTTTTCTTTTCAATGGATACCCGGATTTTGTGCGCCAGGAGTGGTCTGAGAGGGGGCGGGGGAGCTAGGTGTGGCTTGACGTCGCTCTCCCTGCGAATGGCAGTTTGCTTTCTTGGACTTGTCCCAAAGACCCTTTGTTAAATCGTAAGCTACAGCCTACTTGACATGTGAAGGTATCGAGTTCGATCTGTGGTGGCGCTAACAAAGCCACTACAGGGTTCCAGACTTGTGATATCCGGCCCATCTGAATAAGGTTGCACAGATCGCGCAGCAGGCGCAACGCATGATTGGGCAGGGTACTCTGCTCATTTTAAATGTCCGGATGGTTGGTTGTTGACCACGGCCAGAACCTCTCCCCTCCGATCTCGCCCTCCAGACGCCACAAACTCTATTCCAAAACCCGCCGTTAAAGTTTCTTTCGTCTCTCCTTCTTTCGCAGTCACCACAACCTTTGTTGTTATTGTTGTCATTGTCGTGTCGTTGGTTGTAACCCCCAGCCTCGGGACGAAAAAGAACTCTTCAAGAGTCTCGACGCCGCATCCGGCGACGGTTTGCTCGAAATACTTGTCCCGCCACATCGACCAACCCCTGCCCGCAGCAAGATGCCCGAGGCTAGCACGGATCCTGCTCAGTCTGCCAGACCTTTCATGACTCGGCCTCTCGGCCTTCCGAAGCCGTTCAACTGTCTCTGAACGATTCATATCCTCTCCGATTCGCCTGTTCCCCGAAAGCCAAGCCGACCCCCCCTTCCGAGAAACCACACCATTCTCCCCGCTTCGTACCACAAATCTCGTTACTCGCATTCTTGCTGCTCACTGCTCCGCTGTGCTGTGCTTCACTGCCCGGCACCCCAAGTTTGCTGCACCCTTGTGCTGCCGGCTCCAGCAGAACAAAAAAAACAAACATCCAATAGGGGTCCGACGGGGAAGTCACCCCTCGCTTCAACAGGAAATAAGGGGGGCCGCAAAGTGAAGAGAAGACACGGCAAGGGGCCCGACCTTCCACCCGTCGTTGTTATCCGTTACACTCAATTGATCCACAGTTACGGACACGGGTCGGATAGTAGCAGCAGGCAGGCCTATGCCTCACGGCCGCCGCCGCCGCCGCCGCTGGATTACGGGCAACACCCGCCTTGCTGACCGAGCGCAGCTTGGCCTGACTTGACTAGGCGTGTCCGGAGGTGACGCGGAGCCCCCCCCCCCCCCCCCAAAGATACTTATCTGCCCCTTCCTCTTTGCCCCTTCCTTCCGATTATCCCATGGCCTCCGATGCCGCCAGCCATCCCAGTCCGGCCGGCTCCGCGGCTTCGTCGGTGACCCCCGGCCTCAATTACAATAACAAGAGAGGTGCCTCCAACCAGCCCAGCCCGGCAGGGCACGGCAATGGTGACTCCCACCCGCCGACCGGTGCCGCTGCCTCGCCCGCCTCGCCCGCCTCGCAGCCATCCGGTGATGCGAATAAGAAACGTCGCACGGGTCCTGGGTCCAGGGGTGTCGCCAACCTTACGCCCGAGCAGCTGGCCAAGAAGCGCGCCAACGGTGAGCATAACCCCCGCCCTTGCTTGACCATACTGCCTGCCATCATGTATTTGCTCCACGCTTCTATTGTACCTGATATCACACACCACCCACGCGTCTTTCGCTGGCCGCCCACTGTATCCTCGTCCGATTATCCACAGCATTGATTCCGTCCTTGCGCTCAGTGACGACACGCCACGGCTAACCGGTGTTCCATTGCCCCGTGACCAGATAGGGAGGCCCAGCGAGCCATCCGGGAGCGCACCAAGAACCAGATCGAGACCCTCGAGCGCCGCATCCAGGAGCTGACGTCGCAGCAGCCCTACCAGGACCTGCAGGCCGTCCAGAGAGCCAAGGAGGCCGTCGAGGCCGAGAATGCCGACTTGAAGCGCCGCTTGGCGGCCTTCATCGCCTCCATCCAGCCGCTGATCTCGGCTTCCCCGCCGACCCAGGGCGAGTCGTCGCAGCTGGGCGACCCGCACGCCCGGCACGGCCCCAACGGGTCCACGGCTCCGATAGAGCATCCTCCCGTCTTCCCCTCCCCCAGCGCGAGCTACTCGCATGTCCATCAGTCGAACGGGCCCACCTCGGCGAACAACGCGTCGACGCCGAACAGCGTGGCCTCGCCAGCCTCCATCGACCCCACCGCCGGCTGGCAGACGACGCCGGGTAGCGGCGTCCCGGACATGTTTTCCCCCAACCACATGTATGCCGCAAACAAGATGCTGAATCAGCAACGGCAGGACCTCCGTCACGGTCTCGACCTCGGCCCGGAGAAGCTGGGGTTGGAATTCCTTCTCGACCAGAACGCTCGCCTTAACAAGATCCAGAGTGGCGCCAACGGCGCCCAGGATTCCTCAATGTACCATCACGTCCCCATGAAGCATGACTGGACCGGCGTTAGCTCCGTCCACCCGAGTCGGAGTCCCTCTCTCAGCGGACCGACCGCCCACACCCCCCGGTCGCAAGCCGAATACCCTCAGCAGCTGTCGTGCGCGCCCACCGAGCCGAGAGGCTTGGTGAGCTGCTCGTCAGAAGTCAGGAACTGCGGGCCGACGTGCCCGCTGGACAGCCTCCTCCTCGACTTCCTCCAAGAGCGCCGCCAGCGGGCGGCCGACGGCCTGTCGACGCACGAGATCATCGGCCCGCGCTACCCGTCGGTGCTCTCGCTCCTCAACCCCGCCAACAGCAAGTTCTCGCACCCGCTCTCCAAGGTCTTCACCGACATCCTCGCCACCTTCCCCGACCTTTCGGCCCTGCCCCAGCGCGTCGCGGTCCTGTACGTCATGTTCCTCATCATGCGCTGGCAGATCTCGCCGACGCAGGAGAACTACGAGCGCCTCCCGGAGTGGGTGCGCCCGCGGCCCGCGCAGCTGTTCATCGAGCACCCTGCCTGGATCGACCACGTGCCCTTCCCGGCCATGCGTGAGAGGCTCTGCCGGGAGTACAACCCCCGCGAGTACCTGTTCGACAACTTCTTTGTGCCGTTCACGACGACGCTGAGCCTCAATTGGCCGTACGAGGAGACGGACACCCTGCTGCAGGTGCCGGATTCGGATGAGGTGGTGATCAACCCAGTGTTCGAGCGGCACCTGCGGAGGCTGGAGAACTGGACGCTCGGACAGGCTTTCAACAAAACATTTCCCAAGCTCTTGGGGACGTACAATTTGAAGATGTAATCGCCCCGGACAAACATTCCCAAGGGCTATGTGGTCAATCCAAGAGATATTAGGCCCAACCCGAATATCTGGGAAGCACGGATCCTCTTGCTCTGTTATATATGCATTCACATGCAAGAGGCGGCCAGCCAAATGCGATCGGTTGTTGGCGTTGGAGGTTGGTTGTGCATTACGGGCTAGGTTGAGGCATAGTATCACTAATAAGGCGTATTCTACGGCACGGAAGTCATCGTTACCAGTCACCAGGCGGAGAGGCACAGCCTTGTTAGTAAATGGTTTGGCGTTACAGGAGAGGCGTAGGACCTCTGTCGGCGTAAGATGCGTGCGCATGGCACCCAAAAGTCCGCAACAACCACTGTATAATATTGAACGTCGTTTCCCTATGGAAAGAGGGATGATCTTCCTCCTTGCTTCGATATCTCTGCCTCTCCATCCTAATGTCATCCTTTGATTTGTCGAGGAACCGTGTCGGCTTTGGACGAGCCCTACCATGAAAGGTAGGTATGCCCAAACAAGACGACGATTCCATCACGGGCACCCCCCCCCCCCCCTGGCTTCATTAGACCGGTGTGATCATGGCCTTGAATCATTCAACGCGGTATGCGTTTTCTTGCAGTGCCAGGCGCAGCACCAGGAGCAGCCTGATCACCTCGTCTTTTGTTAGTAACGAGGGTAGGTGCTTATAAAGCCAGCCCATTCAACCTAGCACTCGTCGTCCGCCCCCAGCGCTCCGATCGAAAACATCCTCAGGTTTGGTCCCACGCCAGCGAAAATGCTCGCATGTCTCCGCCCTGGCATTGTTTGGAACTGCAAACTGCGAATCGGCGTCCTCGCCAAGACGGCGTCGACCGCGGGACACGCCAGCCTTCGCCCTGAGAGCAGCGAGTACACACCAACGCGGCCATCGTCGTGCGCCGCCGCGACCACGCCCGAATCCACGTCAACGTCCCAGCCGATGTGCATATGTGCCTCGTTCCGGTAGCCCGCGAAATTTACCACGGGCCTCGTACCGTTCGGCTTGCGCTTCCGATAGCGGATGTCAAACAGCGCCATCCGTGACCGCGGCCCAGCGGCGAGGAACTGGTGTGGGTTCACAGCCCTCAGGCGCGCCACGGGCCCGACAGGGATGTTATCCCACTCCGTCCAGTTGACGCGCATGTCGATCATTCTGACGTCTCGGTTGCGTCCACCAGCGAGGAGGACGTTGGGGTTAGAGGGGAGGAAGGACTGGTCGAAGAAGTCGCCCTCGGCGGGGCCTGGGCGCGGGCGGGCTGGGCCGAGCCAGTAGATGCGTTCGTCTGAGGTGAGCTTGAGGAGGCCATAAGATGTACCGATGACGCAGGTGATGGAAGATGACGAGGGCGGGGCTGGCGTCGTTTGGTTTACAACGCCTTCGCGGCGGCCCGTGTTGAAGGAGACATGACGGAGGTTGTTCGCTGATAGATAGGTAGGTGTGTTAGATTAGGGGTACAAGGGGCAAGTGAAAGGGGGAGGGGCATTACCTCTGTCAAGCAGCCACAGAGGCCGATCATCGTTTGGGGCGGACTTGGGCGGGGAGAAGAGATAAATGTCGCATGTATTACTTGGTTCGCGGGAGGTGACAATGATGCGGTGGGAGTGCGGGTGATAGTTGATGGATGAGATCTGTGGACAACCGATCATCTCATGCCGGTGCGAGAGGCGGTGCTCTGGGCGGCTTGACGCATCGGTGCAAAAAGATATCCTAGTACTGTAAGAACGTGCGCAGCCACCGGGGCACCCGTGAAAGCTCACATGTCGTTCTCGTCGGTGGGGATATAAGACCCTATCAAAGTCTCCTCATCCAAAGCTACCGAAATCAGCATACCCTCAGCACCACTTTAAGGGCCTAGACTCACTAGCATACGCAACACCCAGCCCCGTCTTAACGTCATCTCCACCAACATAGAAGCACGGGATGTTCGGAAAGCTCTGCCTCGCAAAGCTGGGCACGAACGGCACCTCGCCCTTGTCAACAAGTCCCTTGGTCCACGTGACGGCTGGAACGTCCTCTGCAGCCACGCCGGCATGGGCACGCATCCGCCGCTCACGCCGGAGACCGAGCTCGAGGTCGAGAACACCGCCAAGGAGCGGATCCCGAAACATGGCGGAGCGGACGATGTGGCGTTTCAGGCGCTCCTGGCGGGCAGCGACGGCTTCGGCCTGACGATGCTGAATCTTGCGACGCTTGACGTTGTCCGCGGACCAGAAGGCGCTTTGCGGCGCCGAGGTGTTCTTTTCGATCTTGAAATACTTGCCCTTTTCCTCATCTGGCCGTCTTCCAAGTTAGCCGAGGAGCAATCGTTGCGAAAGAAGAGAATAGCAGGAGGGTCAGGAGGGGCGTGTGTATAGTACCGTAATAATACCCTGGGATTTGCATCCGCTGTTGGGGTGCCATGGTGTTCGGGATCCGGCCCGGCTTGATGGCGCCAGTACCTTGGGTCCGCAAGGGTCCAGATCAGAGGCTAGAGGGTGATTGCCTGTCTTCTTAGTCTGGACACAACTGGAACATAGAGATATGGCCGGCTGAAGATGGGTTGCCCCAATGGGACTAGAGAGAGAAGTAATAAATACACACTAGCTTGCTTTCCCGATTCTAGTCGATTCGAGATTCAAACAGGGAGCCACAGTTTGGTCGACTGATCAAGGATACTGTGAGCGGTCTGTCGGCGTGTGGGTGTAAGTGTCAAGCTGCACGGTTTCTGAGAGGCCGGCGTGCCCGTGGGTTGAGAGGGGCGGAAACGTGCATGAAAATACCAGCAAGATGTCGTTGTGGTGATGACAAAGGATGATTGGGATTGGTGGGTACTTTTCGTGGAGGGATGGCTGGCAGGCAGGATGAGATGGCTTCGGCGGCGCCGAGGGTGTAGCTCTCCGTTGGATACGCGGCAATGATGGAGTGTGACGCGGATGGAAAGGCGATTGGGTGGGGGGGGGATGGATGGATGGTCGTTGTGCAAATGTGGAGGCGCCGTAGCCGAAGATGGAAGAAAAGCGAGTGGGTCATACCGCGGTGAAGTGGCGGGTCGGCGCCGGAGCCGGCATCGGCATGATTACCCTCCCACTGAGGTCAGGTGCGGTGCATGCATTCATTCTGGGTACCTAAAGTCTACTATGTATAACACCGCTTCTGAAAGCAAAAGAAAGCAGGAGACGCTAAGTTGGAAAGGCACATGAGGCGGGCACGCAAGATGCGGTGGCGTACCTACCTATGTATTGGACTAGTCGGGGGTAACGCTCGCTAGAATCGTCGGCCGCGCCAACACAACAGAATCAGAATCGAACCGGCGTCCGCCGCCTCGGCCTCACCGTCTCATCTGCCCTGGTGCGCCTCACTGCGACAATAACGGCCCAGACGATGACCTGGCGGCCCCGTCCTTTACTAGCAGATGGCTTGGCCTCTCCTCTTCGACAGCTCCAAGGCCCTCTCCGGTCTCGCGCCAGGCGTTGGGTAGATGGGTTGATCCGCTGTACGGATGCTGCCATGGTCAGACAACGGCCCCGGCACAGACCACGCCGGTCTACGAGGGCCTCCGAGCATCATTGCCGGACGTACCTGTGCACATACAGACAGCGCCGGGTGTTCCAGAGGCACGGGGCCGGACAATGGACCGTATACCTAAATCTCGATAGCCATGCCAGCCGGGTTGCAGTGCACCAGACATACAGGCCAAGTTCACAGATTCTACGAAGCACGGTTTGCAAGGTCCAACCGCCGTGTAGAACTCTCCCCGAAACCTGTGACCCTCAAGCTCCGGAACCAGCAGTCTTCTCTACTGTAGAATAAGCAACTGTGAGACACCGAGCGAGCCCCCTAGAATCCTCCCATGCTGTTCCACAAGCTCTATTCCAACACCGTTCTCAAATCATTTCACACACACACACACACACCCCACTGTCTTTCTCCCCACTCTCAACACCTCTATCCAAGGCATCTCGTCCCCACCCTGCTTGCTTCAGCACCCTCCATCCACCAAAAACTACCCCTCCACTCCTCACCTGTTTCCCGATAGCTGTCGTGGAGCTCTGCTACCCCTCCCCTTTCCCCTTTCCACTTTCCCCTTCCGACCAAACATCACCGTCACAAACTACCTACCTACATACCTACCTACACACCAGGCTCGACCCCGATTGCCTAATCGAACAACGTTCAGACAGACATCCCACCAGACACCAACCGCGACCGCGACGATGGTCTACACAATCACCGTTCACCTCCACGCAAACGACAACCCGGACTCGGTCGACCGCCTAAAGGCGAAGCTCATCGAGGCCTCGCGCGTCTACTCCCAGGACCGTGAGACCGTCAGCTGGTTCGTCATGCAGGACGTCCACGACCCCCGGTCCTTCACCATCGTCGAGCGCTTCGAGACCGAGTTTGTAAGTCGCGCCGGCATAGATGCATCACACACTCTCTCCCCCTTCTCTCTGCGAGAATATTCAACACATGGTATTTCGCTTGCTAACCAATGATGATTGCAGAGTCAAAAGTACCACCTCGAGAACCCATACTGGAAGACGTTTGACCCTTACGTTGTGCCTCTACTCGACCGCCCAATGGACCTGAGAAGGCACGAAGAGCTGGATACTTCAAAGGACGTTGTTGTTCCTCAGTAGGAAGTCACGTGACTATATATATATATATATATCATGGAAACAAAGCTATCGTTGCTAGAAGCAGATTTGAGTGACGGTTGCATGACCAAAGGGCAGTCGATGCAATGACTTGATGTTTGTACAACCATTCAGTTGCGTACTCTGCTTGCCATGAATATATACGCATGGCAAGTAACCTCGATTCCAAAAGCAATACGTGATAGGCACTTATTCACAATATTCGAGGTAGGAACCGGGTATTTTTACGAATTTTACGTATTTGTATTAGGTCTATGATGCACTAAGGGGGTATTCTCTCCCTCTCCCGTCTCAATCACAGTAATAATTACCGATGATGCCATCATCGCACAATTTTAAACATAAAAAGAAAGATGAATGTCATGGGCGTAAGTCGGCATCTCCTCTGGTCTCATTAGGGGCCAGTGTGTATCAGGCCCATGAAGAGTGTCCTGCGGAGTCGACAGTGTGCAGCCATGGCGCATTCTACGTCACGGACAGACCCGACTCTGCCAGGGAATCCCTCTTTACTGCGACTTCTCGTGCTGGGTGGAGACACGCTGCAGGGAAACGACTGATGAAATGGTTAGCCGACATTCTGTGACAAGACTCATTGCGAGCGGGGTAATGGGAATTGTATAAACTTACCAAAGTCCTCGAGCGAGCGCTGCTTTTGGCTGCCCTTGGGCGATTTGCCGTGCATGAGGTTGTCGAAGCCAGTGCTGTCCTGGAGGAGGTAGTAGACACCGGCGCAGACGCAGAAGACACCGAAGGAGAAGATCCAGATACGGACAACGGCAACGATGGAGGTGTTGCTGTTCTCGAACCAACCCCAGATGGTGAAGCAGGTGGCAAGGATGTCGACGACAAAGATGGCGCCGGCGAGCTGCCACGAGGGGATGGAAGACCAGAAGGGGCCGTTGGCACGGGTGATGAAGATGAGCCAGTTCTCAGTGAGGGAGATCTGGAGGAAGACAACCTCGTCGAGGTTACCGAAGTTCTGAACGATACCTCCGTTGGGGCCGTGGGCGTACATGGTGGTGACGGTGATCCAGGTACCGATGGCGAGGACGATACCGAGGAGGACGGACATACCCCAGAGCTTGGGCAGGTTCCACTTGACGGGGCTCTTGGAGAAGGGTGCGTTGTCGTAGGCGATGGCCAGGGTGGCGATATCGGCGAAAATGGCAATGAAGACGACAAGCTCAATGTTCAGGGAACGGTTGAGGATGGCAATCCACAGGCCGAGGAAGATCTCCAAGTGGATGGACAGGGCGATACGGTAGACGACGTAGGCGTACATGCGGTGGAAAATCTGGCGAGAGGTCTTGAGGGCGTCAATGATGGCACCAAGACCAGGGGCAAGGAAGACGATGTCGGCGGCGGAGCGAGCAGCGTCAGAGGCGCCCTCGACGGCGATACCCGTGTCGGCCTTCTTCAGGGAGGGGGCATCGTTGACACCGTCACCAGTCATAGCAACGAGGTAGCCACGCTGCTGGAGAATCTCGACGACGTTGTACTTGTGCTGGGGGAAGACCTCGGCGAAACCATCGGCGGCCTCAACGAAGTCGTAAACCTCGGAACCGGGCATGTCACCACCGCCGCCAAGACCGAGGCGCTCAGCGTTGTAGATGTTGGTACCGAGACCGAGCTGGCGGGAAGTCTCACGGGCGATACCGACGGCGTCACCAGTCAGCATCTTGATGGACAGACCGAGAGACTTGGCCTCGTTGACGGTGCGGGCAGTGTCGTGGCGAGGGGGGTCAGAGCAGGGCATGATTCCGAGAATCTCCCAAGCGCCGTTGTCGCCACGCTTGCGGGCAACACCGAGAGAGCGGAAACCACGGGTAGCGAACTCGGCAACCTTGTTCTTGTAGGCCTGGTCAATCTCCTCGGGGATCTCGTGGTCCTGCTCGACAGTCTTGAGGACGAAGAGGGGAGCACCCTTGACGCACGTGATGCGCTCACCGGCAGGGGACTGGACGAGGGCGGTAACCTTCTTGGAGACAGGGTCGAAGGGGAAGAACTCGAGGACCTGGTACTTGGAAAGAACAGACTTGGCGCGAGGGTAGTAGCGGAGGGACTTGAGGAAAGCCTTGTCGATGGCGTCCATACCCTTCTTCTTGCGGGAAGCGGCCAAGCAGGCAGTGAGCATCAGGTCCTCGGGGTCGACACCGGCGACAGTGTAGGGCTCGGCCAGAGAGAGCTTGTTCTTGGTGAGAGTACCGGTCTTGTCGGAGCAAAGGATCTCGACACCGGCAAGGGACTCGATGGCAGACAGCTTCTGGACAATGGCCTTCTTCTTGGCAAGGTAGGCAGCACCGACAGCCATGGTGGTGGTGACGACGGCGGGAAGACCGACGGGGACACCAATGATGGTAATGGCGAGGGTGAAGCGGAGGATGTCGACAATGCCGTTGGAGCGGTAGAAGGAGGAAACCCAGACGATGAGCAGGGTGAAGATGACGAGGACCAGGAGAATGGTACCAATGCCGTTGAGGACCTCAGTGAAGTGGCCAGAGCCGGCGGAGGCAGCGTTGACGAGAGCGGCGGCGCGACCGACGAAGGTGTTGTCACCAGTGGCGGTAACGATGACGAAGGCCTCACCACGCTTGACGGCAGAAGAGGCGTAGCAGTTGTCGTTGCGGTGCTTGTCGACGGCCAGAGACTCACCAGTGATGGCGGACTGGTCGACCTGGAGGAAAGCATCCTCGGTGACGATGCGACCATCAGCGGGAATGATGGTACCCTCCTCAACCTGAAGGATATCGCCAGGGACGACTTCGGGGGCCTCAATCTCCTTCAGGGTACCGTCACGGAGGACGACAGCCTTGAGAGCAAGAGTCTTCTTGAGCTCGGCGACAATCTAGAGTGGAGACGGTCAGCAATGTGATCTCGGGGCACCCTTGGCAACGCATGCCAGGCAAGTGGGGCAGCATTGACTTACAGATCCGGCCTGGAATTCCTGAACAAAACCAACGCAGGCGTTGAGCAGCAAAAGACCGCAAATAACACCAAAATCGACCCAATCCTCGAGACCAGCAGCCAGGACGGCGGCGGCCTCCATGACGAATTGAATGGGACCGACGAAGAACATGAAGAACTTAAGGATCAAGTTCTCCTTCTGCTCAGCCATCTCGTTGCGGCCCCACTTGCGGCGGCGGTTGAGAACCTCCTGCTCAGTGAGACCGAGACGGGTGTCGGTCTGGAGCTGCTCCTCGGGAACGACGCGGCCGGAACCGGGAGTTCCTTCCTCTGCAAGATGTTAGCAAACTTGATCGACAGTGGAGAGGCTTGTCGAGTCAAGACTTGGCAGCAAAGCACACAAGGGTTGCGCCAGTCCGTACTCGAGGGAAGCTAAAGGGGAGACAACGTACCCTCTTCCTCCTCGTCGATGTGGCCATCCTGAGACTCGAGGTCCTCAATCAGGGCATCAATGTCCTCATCTTCTTCCTCGTCGCCCTCAGCCTTGGGGTTGGCTGCAGGAGCATCGACGGGGCGCTCCTTCTCATCGAACTTGTGGCTCTCAATGGGCGTGCTGAGAGCAGGGGCCGCAGTGGCGTTGGAGTCAGCCATTGCGGTGGTTGCGAGACAGACGAGCTCTGCTCAAGCTTATTATGCGCGAATAGGTATTGTCGCGGATAGGGATTGGTGTAGTTGAGTAAAGCCCGAGGTGTACGGCGAGGTGCTGCTTGTGCTTCTTCTTAGGACAGGGCCTAGGAATACTGGATTGTTGAGGTCGCAGGTATACGCGTAATTAAAGGTGATGAGGGGGATGAGGGAGAGAGGATTGAGCACCACACGAATTGTGAAGGGCAATCTAAATAAGGTAGCCTTCGTGGGTGATGGAGAAAGAAGAAGGGAAAGGGAACTCCGGGTGAGGCGGGAGGAAGCTTCGCTACTTAAGAGGATCGAGCCGTAGTAGGAGTGGCCGCGAAGGTAGGAGAGAGCCAGAGACACGAGCAACGCAACGCAACGCAGCGCAACAAGCAGCCGACCGCTGGACGTGGGACGTGGGACGTGGGCGGAAGGGGAGAGGGTGTGTACGCAGGCTGGCAGAGTCACGGTGCGGCAAGCAAGCAAGCAAGCAAGCGTGGGCGTGGGCGTGGGCGTGGGCGTGGGCGTGGGCGTGGGACATGAACGTGGGTGTGGGGCGTTGTGGGCGTGGGTGTGGGTGTGGGGCATGGGAGGAGCGAGGTATCCGGCGGCGCGATTGACTGTAAGTCGCAGTTCCACCCAGTCGTCGTCTCTCCGTCCTGGTCCCCAGCGATTGTGATGGTGAGCGAGCGGCGTCCGCACCTGCCCTGCCCTACCTTGCCTTGCGACCCAGAAAGAAAAGAAGGGCAATCCCAATCGGGATCCCCACTACGTACCCGCAAGCGACGGTAGGTTATTTAGTTTAGGTAGGCATGTACGAATATTCGTACGGATGATGGTCCCGCCAACAGCGAAACAGCGAAACAGCGAGAGACGAGCGAAGAAAGTGCGGCGCGGCAGCGGCAGCGTTCGGCAACGGTACGGCAAAATGGTTAAGCGGGAAAAGGGATACCTAGGTACTATACTCCGTACTACACTACGGACTTGCCTACCTACGAATACCTACCAAGCACGAATACAGAAGCTGCGAGTAGCCCCCCTCGCACCTCCAGTGTTTTCTGTCGCCAACGGGAAGGCCTGGGGCGGGGCCCTTCACGTAAAGGTGAGCAAGGTGAGTTAAGAACCTGGGTGGTTAAGCCAAGGGAACGGACGAATGACAAGGAAGGTGAGGTAAGGTCGAGGTCAGAGTTCAAGCAAGGTATCCGGGTACCTGCTCGGGGAGGTCGCGGAGAAAGCTGCAATAGCTGGAGAAGCTACAAGCATTGTTGATCGGTTCATGGTACCTTGTAACCCGGCCAGCAACAAGCGACAACAACAACAACAGCAGTCAGGTACGGATACCAGGCCCAGATCGGCCAGTCAATTACTGCACACAGGTAGATGGGTAGTAGTCGACCTCACAGTACAGTACACTTTCTACGGGGAATGACAGGGCTTCCAGGCCAGGACAGGATAGGATCCGACACAGTGTACACGGGGATTGGGGAAGTTGTGAGGGGGGCCCATTGAAAACTGTCCAGACGCGGGAAAGGATTATTGCTAGGTACTTGGGTAGGTATGTGTCCGTACTGTATCCGTAGTGCACGATACCTCCGCATGCTCCGTCCGAATAAAGTATTGGAATACAAATGCCTTGGCCTGAGGAGGGGCGAGTGACCCCGGCGCAAAACAGTACGAATTGAAATTGGATGCGACGGTAAGGTAGGGATGGGACAAGATGTGCAAATGCTTGGATATGGTATGGCGGCAGTTGGGCGGGACAGTACAGCTGCCTAGGTAACCAATATGACCGCAAGCAGAGAAATGATAAGCGGGCGACACGACATTGCAACCAAGTAGTTGACGAGCGAGAATTTTGCGAGCCAGACGGAGGACTCAGGAGAGGGAGAAAACAATTAACCTGCTGGCTTGGCATTGTTATGCAACACGGACCGGCCTAATCTTGTTCGAAAAATAGAATGAAAAAAAAAAACCCTTATGGCTTGGATCAATGTTGCTTCCCCCGTGGGCTCCTTTCATCTAACATTGTGCAATGCAATGAGTGAATGAATGACTGGAACGGGATGGGATGGCAGCGCATGGGCATAGCTCTAGCGGCTAGCCTATAGAGGAGACATACGGATATGTCCTAATGCAAACACACCCACAGACGGTCCTGGGGATCCCTGCGTTATCTAATAACCATCCGTAAATACATGCACACATAATGCACACACACAGTGCGGAAGACGTATGTAGCGAGGCAATCTCGCGAGTAAACAGAACACAGGACTCCACTTGGACTCGTCGGGCCACGGCTCCCAGGACCAGGCGAGGTGCAGGTTTCCCAGGCGCGGGCATGGGAGACAGGCAGGTAGGTACCTGGGTGGAAAATGTGGGCAAATGGGACTTTTCCACTGGGATCCACATCACTGGGGGGGGGGGGTTTCTTTCTTTCTTTTCTTCTTCTTTTCCCATTTGTTTTTTCCGTCCCTCTCTCCCTAACGTTCTGGGCCAATTAGCTTCCTGCACTAACGAATTTTTTCCTGAATCTTCGTTGCTATTTCTCTGGAGTCTGCCACCATCGTCTTCTCCACCCCTAGCCTTCTGAGGCATGCCATTGGTTCGCTGCGGCGTCGGCGATACTTCGCTCATCACAGACCGTGGGCAAAGTTGTTTCCCACACCTTTCCGCGAGCTTATGGAGTCGCCGACAGGGCGGTACGCCGACCACACATGTTCTCTGTCCCTCACCCACCCATCTACCTGCTCACTAACGCCAGGCGAGGTCAGGACGGCATGCACATCGGCCCCAGGTCAGCTTCCTGCCTGCCTGCCTACCTACCTACTATGTAGGGTGCTAGGTAAGGTAGATAAGTACCACCTTGGCCAGCGCTACCTGATGTCGGTGGTACCTTGTTCTAGGCCGGCTATCAAGGAACCGTGTCAGATAAGCAGGTTTGTAGGTAATCCGAATGTAAGTTCTTCTTCATCTGCGCGTACCTGCTGACATTGGCGTTTCCGCACCATTGGCCTGACCCTACGTTAATTCGCTTTGCATTACCTGATTGCTACGTTCTCTTATTCCCTCGTCTCGAAATGGCTCTTCCACCTCGCTTCCTTTCCCTGGCTTCTCCGAACCTGCGCCCAGGCAAATAGGAAGAAGGGTTTGCGCGATTTTCAACCCACGGCCACCTGACAATGATGATGACGACACTGCTCTCCCAAAAGTTGACAACGCGACAGGTCGGTTGACGGGCATGGCCCGCCCGTCTCTGCCGTCGACTCGGGTTCGCCTGTGCTGCTGAGACTTCCCTACCCATAGACTGTAGGTGAAGCACATGAGCCTGCTTGGGCCTTCTCCGTCACCGATGGGGTGCCACGGGCTGGCGGTCAGCAACGGCGCAAATGGCATCTTCTTTGCTTCCAACGGCCATTAAGTGCCTCATTAATGTCAATTGGAATAGCGCGACGCCCATTGGCGCATATGACCGCTTCCACGACGCTTGTCCCGCCCGGCGGCAGTGCAATGAGCTTTTTTCTTCTTTCATTCTTTCTTTCTTCCTCCATCCTGTCCCTCTCGCTAAGCCTCGGAGAAACTCAGTCATCATTCTTCATGAGTAATCGCGCACCGCGGATAGCATGCCGTAGGCGTTCCTCCCGGGTGGTGTCACACACACACACACACACACACACACACACACGGAAACAGTACGGGGGTGCCTGGTGGCGTAAAGTTTGTGAAAAATTTAAAGTACGTATCTTCCCTGTCGTTTCTCGACATGGGTCTTGATCGGATCCACACAGTCCTCATCGATGGCAGCACGGTCCTCTTCTTCGTCCACGGTCCAAGACTCCAAGGCAAGTGGATCGCAACAAGCTTTTGGTCCTCCAAATTTCTGCTGCCAGTCATGAGCCACGACGTGACGGGGTCTTGGGATGCAAGCTGCCTTCCCATTCGCGATTGAGCTTGGACAGGCATAGCTGTACGCACGCACGCAGGCCCTGGCCTGGGAGCAACTGTCATGATCCCTGCCATATCGGATTCAACCCGCCAATCGTCTCGTTATCAGGAAACGGCCCTTTCAAACTTTTCGCATCGACGACTGAACTGAGGGCCCGACGATACCCTGTTCCAATCCGACACTGTTTACCCGCACTGCCAGAGCGCCTTTTTCCGTATCCCGAGGAATACAAGACAATAACCAAGGAGAGACCACAAGCGCGGAGGCCTGCTAGCGGCTGGAGCCAAGGCAAACTCCTGCTCACGAGTAGGCCAGATACATGCCGGAGGATTGCCTCTGTTCGACGTGTCCCTCTGCAGGTCATGCCCTTCCCCCAGATTCGGCACCTCGGCCAACTCTACGTCCAACGCTAGGCATGACGGGCGTCCCGTTCCCATGGCCCGACCATCATCCTGCTGGAAGCAAAGCCGAGACACAAAAGAAAGGAAGAGGAAAAAGACGAGGCACTCCGAAGATGCCGTACATACAGCTCCATCCATGCACCCACTCACGGATACGGGCTACCATGCCTTTACCACCCAGCCACCTACGTACTTCGTACCTAGATACAGCACAGCACGTCCAGCTATTTACATACAGACTGCCCAGCGGCACTCTTGGGGGTTTTGCATTAGGCTTCTGGAGCATCTAATCCACAACGACATGACCTTGTCTCCTTTCGCGTTAGGGCAATCGTCGGCAGCACCACTCGCACTAACATCTCCCGTTGCTTCCACGGCCCATCCACGGCTACACCTCTTTGCCCTTTTGCTGGCCGGTTTCTACGGACCCTAGACTTACCCTTGATGGCCACGCCAGCTTAGAAATAGGGGACACCGACTGACCACTGCTGGGTGAGCAGACCCTGGGTGAGGAGTCTGGGGCTGGTAGATACGCTGTAGGTACGCCGGCCGGTGCATAAGCGGTGCCGACCTGCATGTTGTCCAGTGGTCCAGGCACGCCTTGTCGCCTTTTCCCCAAGTCTCACACCGCGTCCCCTGCCCAGCGTATCCGCCCGTTATGCTACGGTGTATCGCCCGAGGAGCCGCCTACGGTCAACCGCCAACATACTTTACCGTGCCTCTCCACCACAAATCCCCCATCAATGGGCGGTTCCGGCGAAAGAGAAGGCAGGAATGTTCGCCTTCTCCGCCCCGCTATGGATAAGAGAAGCAGCGGTGCTGGACCACCTCCATTCACAGGGCTCCCAAGGCCCAGGCAAACAGGCTACCGATATCCCCTTCCCAATGACATTTTCCGTGGGGCCAAGGCTGCAAAGGCTGGCTGCACTCTACGCGGGTACCTAGCGATGTATGGTATGGTCTGGTGTGACCTCGTCTCTTGTGAATTTTCGGTTCTTGATGCACTTCTGGCTTCGACACTACCTAGGTAGTTAGCGTACGGATAGCCTACGGCGAGAAGCCCCTTCCCCCAAGGTCTTCCCGTCCCGCCGATGGACATCCACTCTTCACCGCACCTCGCATGCATACAGGGTCCCTCGCCCACATTGAGTACCGATGTCTTTCCACCATCGATGCCTCGGCACGCGGGCCTTACGGGTCCTCGAGTAACAGAGTTGCTCCGTGCTGAGTACTTCGTAGGGGGCCGGTGTTGACGGATCACAAATCAGACACGCGATGCTTCGATGGGATTGCACGGATCCAATTGTCCTCAGCTCACCTGTCAAAGAGAGGCTTCTACGCCCTACGTCATACTGACTGGGACTTTTCCTGTTCAGTGACCTTTCTCTTACTCAGCCAGCTCCGGCCGATCCGCACCTCCCATTGCACAGCTCGGTTATGCACCGACCTCCGACCACGAGTGGCTAATTGGCGCCTCTTTGCCCTCGTTTCGCGACCGCTGGAGCTAGCCCATGCTTTCTGAGTCTGCCCGATTTCTCTGTTCGAAGCGCGGCATGTCAAAAGATCGGAGCCGTATCGGTCAGCGTCCGGTCTCGCCGTTATGGAGGCGAGGAGTGTTCCATCATGCACAGTACGCCTGGTTTGCTTGGCTATCTTGCCTTGGTCACCGCTGGGCTTCTGAGCTGCTTGACCGTCTATTCGTCTGCGGAATTGGCCGATGCTGAAAACGCTCACCGAGCATGGCGAGCACGGTCTACGCGGCTATTTCCACCATCCCAGCCTCTCTGCCTGGCCTTGCCACGGAGCGACGCCCGGGCCCATATGAAGCCCAGGTGTATCACAATCCTTACGCAGTCCGTCTAAATCGGATGATAGACCCTCTCTCACCTCGTCCAAAGAACCTGCTGGGAAACCTGGATGTCGGGGGGGGGGGGGGGGGGGGGCCTCGCAAGTGTCCTCGTGAGCTTCCGGGGAGACTCTCGGCACTCGCTCACCGTCTTTGTGCCCGCTTTCGTTAGTAGAGAGGCAACACTGAGCCGGCAGAGATGAGCCATTTCAGAACCTCGCCGTTGGATTGGATGGCGTGGCATTTCGACCAACTCTGGATTGGGGCCACCTTCGGGGTAATGGCCGCACTGCTGCACCTCAGACTCTACACACCATCACGTTTCCCCGGCAGGTGCGCCTCCCCCGGTTCCTCGTTCCCCCGAGGTCGTTGCTCCAAATCGCTGCGCTGTGCCTCCGCTCCCGCATCCTGTAGATTGCGGGGATTTGACGGCCCTGATTCTCCCGCACTCTGCTGCACGCCCGCCGACCCTTCGAAGCCTCATTCGGCCGCCAGTGGGCCTGCATGGCCTCCCTTCCGAGTCAGTCGGCTCTAGTGGGCTTGGGGAAGATCGGGTCCTGTAACGAATCGGCGCCTCCAGCGTCTTGGCTGTCTGGCAAACGACAGCCACTGTGCACGTTTTGATGTGCGCGTTTTTCCAACCCACGACCGCCTCGTTTGCCTGCTCTGAGACAAGGCCACTTCCCGGTATAGATGATCTCTCTTGGCTTACGGGTCCAGCCCGTAAAGTTCCGCTGAGCCGTGAGAAAACATCATTATGGATATTGGGCGTGTAAAGAAAGGGAATCTGAGAGGGCTCGGCATTGTCGCACGGATGCTCTTTTGGGCGGGTAATATTGAACCCCAAAGTCTTGGCCAGCGACTCGCCTGTGAACGACCCCGTGCCGATGGCGAAGGTCGTGATAACGTCTTCCGTGCTGCAGGCGGTCAGCACCGCCACTGATTGGCATGAATTTGCCTTTCCAGCCACCCAGCTTTCAGGGTCTTCAGACCGTCGGAATACCTAGGTACCGGTTCACAATTGCACATATTCGAGATGCAGGGATCGGGCGTAATAGAGCCTCGGTCCCGGTACCTACGTCTTCAACTCCGATTCCGTCTGTTGGGCTATCGGACATGGTTACGCGCGACGCGAGCTACTGGCACATATGGAAGTCGGCCCTCCTCAGCCGTCTCCCCATACCTAAATAGATGTCTGAACTATCGGCTGGGCCCAAGGTTTGTTTGCAGTCGGCCGTTCATCCTGATCGTTGTGGGGGGCGCTCCGAGGTGATCCTTCGAGCTCCGGATCCGACGGGCTTGTCACTCTTGAGTCTTGACACAGAGGACGGCACAACGGTCTCGGAAGCTAGTAGCCATCGGTGTTTGAATGTCGATGAGCTGTTCGTCCTGCTAGCAGGGCTTTCTCGTCTTGTTGCGACGTGGCACAGCAATCAGCCCACGAGAAAAGCAAGCGCTCGGAGCGAAAAGGGCTCAACCGCTCGAGGGGACCCTGTTAAGGTTCAATAGGGAGGGGCGGGGCACGGTCGGTACGCTCATTCATTTGCATAATGCAACCCGTCTGCGGCCACGAACCCTGGTATCTTCGGACATTAACCTGTGGGTGAGATGGAGACTGCACAGTCGCATTTGTTTACATCTCCCGAGTCCCATCACCAAGAGGGGGGGGGGGGGGGGGCACGGCGCGAGCCCAGATAATTAGGGTTTGGTCTGGAGCTCGCGTCGATTTGGCTTAACGAGGTGAAGTCGATCATGAGTCGACCGATGTGCCGCTTCATCTCGTCAGATTGAAATTGCTCAATGCGTGCCGCCTCCATGACAGACGTCATCCGAAGTCGCGGGGCTGCTCCGAGGCCCTAGAGGTGGGTTGAAGGCAAACCCGACGTTTAGGAGATTGCGACAAGCACACGGTGCTGCGCGCCCGCAACACAGTCAACGACGAATAGCTGCGCCGGGATAGCACTATCGTGCTTCTTGAGTGAGGGTCAGATTAGCTGCAGCTGCGAGCCAAGACACCTTGAAACGTTCCGGAAGAAGGAATGGAATGTTACTAGACTAGACCGACCAGCAGCTAGCTACCTGCGGCTTCAACGTGCGTGCTGAATCGACGGCCTTGGTTGATGGTGCTGAGGCGGCGCGACTTGACTCAGCGCAACATCACCAGTCATCTTATTTGAGGATGGAACATCGAGGCCCATGGCCGCATGGCATCTTCGAGGCAGCTGACGGACGGCGGCTTGCTTGCAGGGTCGCATGCGTACCACACGGCACAGCTCGAGTACGGCACATTGGGGTTGCAGATGGGCGAGAGCCTGAAACAAAGGAATGAAGTCGACCAACGCGCGGTCGGCCGTTGGCAAGTCGTTCCGATTGCAGGCAAAATGGCGTGCCCAACGTCGGGATCCCGAGAGGAACAGTGAAGGCGCGTGTGCAGAGCAGGGCAAGGCAGGGCAACCCGGGCGAGGTTGGGATGTATGTGCCCGACTTGCTTGCTACCAGTCCTACGAGAGACCAGGCCCCAAGGCACGGGGAAACCCGGTGACATTCCACACGGCACTTCATCATCAAGCGGTGAGGAATCGCGACTCCCCTGTGAAAGTCGCGACGGCGTTGCGTGGAGTTGCGGTTGGCTAACGCTAACGATTAATTACGGGCCGTTTCCTGCTGTGGTCCGTGGCCGTGGCTTTTTTTTTTTTTTTTGCCTTTGGTCGATGGAACCCTGGGACCCTGCCCGGCGCCCCATTTCTGCGAGAACCCAGAGAAACTGGAGGAGGGACGAGTCAGCGTGCTCTTGTGTACGAACCCGGTCTCTTAAGCCTTGCCCTGGCTGCCTGGCTGGGGCTTGACTAGAAATACCTACTGTAGGTACGGATACCGTG
Source organism: Colletotrichum falcatum (assembly GCA_019425465.1). Classification (NCBI taxonomy): domain Eukaryota; kingdom Fungi; phylum Ascomycota; class Sordariomycetes; order Glomerellales; family Glomerellaceae; genus Colletotrichum; species Colletotrichum falcatum. The sequence continues at coordinate 406,873 of SWKJ01000114.1, read as the reverse complement.
TCGAGGCCCCCATCTTGAGGGCATTGCCTACCGCAGGCCGGACAGGCTCCGTTGATCAGCCGGAATGGTTCGGTCGGATTCCACGGAGGACAGAGGGCGGCGGGGATTGGTGTTATGGAGCCGAACCATGCTTTGGCACTGTTTGGCCAGATGGATCTGGCGTTAAGATTGGCATCTCCATCTTTCCGAGTTGAGCCGCCGCAAGCCCTAGGAGTCAGAACACATTGTTTGGGTGCGTCACGGGCGAAGAAGGGGGAAAACGTAGTTTACATCGTACGAGCCCTCCATTGAACTCGTTGCTTTTCCCCACAACGCTCCAACGATGCAGCCAGCACGCCAGCGGACCTACAGGAGTGCAAGGAGCTGCTGCACCTACCCGCCCGGCCGTTCGTTGGTACGTGATGGCACGCATCCGCCTTTCATCCCCGGGCGGGGGCTTCTAGAAGCCATCGTGAAAGCGAATTGCGCCGGCCACGGAGACGGATTGACCGCTTGAGGCACCAATTGCGATTTGCGATCAGCTGACGAGACCGACTTGGCAGAGGTCCAATCTGATGTTGTCTGTACCTTTGCGCCGCCAAGTGATAGTGGAGGGTGGGAGGGCCAGTTGTGATTGTTGAGTACCATCATGCAGATGGCCAACCATTCGAGATCGGTATCCTTCTCGGACGGAACGCTGTCAAGATGCCTCGTCCTTGTGGGGGGCGTTCAGGAGAAAAGGGGGGGCGTGGCCATTCGGTCAATAATGGAAGCATATATGTCGTGTATTATTGTTTACCAGTTGAGATTTAACCATACTAAGTTTACAAGTGTGTTTGGACTGTTGTCTTGGCTCTCCATGGCAACAGGAAAAAACAGGTCTATGGCATTCACCTACCTTTCCTGGGTCTAGCGGCAGGACCGTCGTCTCGGCTGCGGCTTCGTCGAAACGACGGGGTCGATTTACGACGACCTGTCATTATTTTCCATCTTTCATCTCTCTCACTCTCTCTTTCTCTGGTTTTCCTGTAACTCTCCCTGCATATAAGTTACGTACGGTACGAATGGCCAAGTCGAAATCGCAATGCCTTGCAGCAACTCAGGCCAAGCCCAACAACTGCAAAATTGGCGAAACTAGCAACATTGGCACAATTGGCAAATAGCTGGTCGAGATCCGACACCGTGGAAGAAGCGACCCTGGACAAGCTTTACCCGAGCTCCGGTCCCACGCAAAACGCCCAGAGGCGCGACCCTCGGAGAGGTGTGTGTGTGCGCGGTAGTGGTGGTGGTGGTGGTGGTGGTGCGGACAGAGAAAGAGCATGAAACGTCAGCCCTCAGGCTCATCGACGTTGATCGACCCCCTCTCCCCACGTTTTGTTTTGTTTCCCTTCTCTCTTTTCTGTTTCGCCCTGCGCCGGCTGGACGGCGGCGCATAAACACGGGAGGAGGTGGTGGTGCACAGCCGACCCGTTCGTCCGGTCTCGTCTCCCGGTTTCTCTCTCTTTTCTTTCCCGGTTTGTACGCTGCCTGGGGCCACCCGCGCGGTCGGTGGCATTTCTAGCTTCTTTGACACGAACCCCCCTCGCTTGATCCCCCTCCTCCCCTTCCCGCCGTTCATGCGTTTCCATTTACTTTATGCCGACGCGTTTCGAGTTTCACTGACAGCGTGGGGAGGATCCCATTCAAGCACACATACGGATATAGGATGTCGCTTTGTATTGCTTTGGGAGGGGGGCGGGGGTTCTTTGGTGTGGTGGAAAGACAACACGTACACAGTGCTTTCTCGACATGACGCAGATACAGAGTGAGGCAGCGGTGACGAGGCGGTGTCTGCGCCGATGCCACGGGGGAGCCTGTGCTTCTGATTCTCTTTGCCCTCTTGTGACTTGACTTGATGATCTTGTGACTTGATGATTTCACAAAGCTTCCTTGGCATGAGGGAAAGCTGTTTCTCGAAATGTTCTTTTCTCTTCCAACGTGGCATGTCCCACCGGCATAAGGGGGGAGGGATATCCGGGTGGGTGGGTGGCCGTCGGGAATGTCCGATCAAGGTCAAGGCCAGTTGGGCCGAGGAGCAGACATGTCCGATTGCGATGGATGGTTTTGAAGTGGGCAAGTGCATACTTAATTGCGAGCTGTGCAGACTTACAAGCTGTGCGGCCTCACTCCCACCTTGTTTTTGTTTTTAATTGTCTTGGCCCTTTCTGCGCCCTCGAACTCTGCATCGGGCGGCATTGCCGATGTGGACGTGGCCCATCGTTCCTGCGTCTGTTTTATGAGGCGTGTGTTTGCCTGCGCGAGTGGGAAGGCGGGTGGCGATGAGAAAGTTTGAGGGGCTTGGGCGAAGGCTTTATTGGGATGCTTTTTTGGGATGTATTGGGCAGCGAGTGTATTCGCTGAGTGATGAGGCGTCGCCCGATTTCCTCTCATTTTCTTCTTTCCCTCCATCATCCGATGTTGGAGCATGCCTGGACTTCAACGTATGTCCTTGTTGGAAGGTCTGTTTGGCGGGGTTCGGGAGAGGGGGGTAACGCGGTCCTCCACCCTGCCGCGCCTGATTCCATTCGAGTTTGCGATGACAAAGACTTGGGCTTGAAGGCGCAGACGGCTCTGTTGTTTTGACTCTGGGGCATTGGGGGGCGGGCAGGCTGGATGAGGAGTGAGTGATTCTGCCTTGGCTGGGGCTTGGGAGAAGGCTACGAAAGGGCCTCATCTTACGAGACGTGGCCATGGCAGGGCTTGGGCCATGACTGAGATGACGGTATACATGGCTGGGATCGTGATGCGGCGTTTTATCTTGGGTATTCTTGGGCCGTGGCCCCGGAGAGAGTTTCGCGGATCACCGACGGAGGGAGTTGGGGCTGAGTTGTTGACGACGATGTTGTGGGTAGGTTAGCTCCGGCAACCTGTGTGACTTGGGTCGGTTGCCCTTGGGCCTCGGCGCGTTCATACATTTGAGGCTCTTAGTTTGGGACTGGCTGAATTGAGATTGAGTAGTCTCCTTGGCTTTCCACGCAGCCTCCGTTCCTAGGGCGTGGCTGCCTGTGTTGCGCACCACGATATCTGGATGCTGCAAGCATTATCGGTACACAAATTGCGTCTTCCGAGGACCGAGCCTTTCTTGTGGGGTCTCAGAGGTTCGCTCCCGGGATGGAAAGTACAAGCAAGTGTTGTAGGATGGCCGGCACAGCGTTTCGCGTCATCGACTGACGTTGGGAGACGCTGGTGAACGCTCGCCCTGGGGATATAGAGGAGGAGGCCGCAGTACGGTATTCACTCCCTTGGCTTCTACGCAGCCGATACAAGGTTGGCCCTCGCAAGCGCGACGTGCGCAATGAATTTGATATCCGTCTCCTTCCACTCTTCGAAAGTGCAAAGCCAGATGTCATAGTAATGAAAACCCTTGCTCCAAGGGACTAGGAACACAGTCTAGTCTTTCGCGGAGTTGGCAATTGTCTCCTGAACAGGCAAATACAAGGAGGGAGTATCCCTCACGCTGATGAGGATCCGCCGACAGCCGAGAAACGGAATGCCAATCGTGACAGTTGACGTGCGACGGACGCCGTGATTCATCATGGACTGCTGGTACGTCATTAGGCGTTGTCGTACACTCGAGTTAATACATGGGCATCCTTGAGCTCTGATAGACGATGATATGGGCCGTGTTCTCTGACGACTCATTCGTGTAGCTGCTTTAACGAAAAGAGGTTCTTGTGACTACCTACCCTGGTCCCTGACAGCTCGCAGAGTTCCTACGTTATTTCCGACGTCAGCTCTCACGCTGATCACTGAGAAATGTCTATGCCAGACCTGGCGTTCCTGTTGTGTCTCCCAGAGCTGCCACTCCAACAAACGAACAGTCAGAGACCAAGAACTTGCCGTTGATCTTCACATATAGATGCGGTCTAGGTGTTTCTCCCACTGAGAGAGGCCGGTGCCACATATTATACGTTTGCTGCGGCGTTCAGTATTAGTATATTCGTTGCCTCCGTGTATCTGGCATCGTGACGAACGCTCTGTCGGACGGTCTCTGACAAGCCATTCTGTCTTTCAGATTGATCGTGCCACCTCTGAATGATCTTTCGCTGTAATATTTTCCGACAACAACGGGCATACGAGAAGAGTCAGTCGCTCATTGCATTACGGCCAGAGGTGGACGGGGAGTAGCCATCAGCAGGGGCTCAAAATATCGTATTTCACGTGTGATTGCTTTCTGTCTCTAATGCGAGAACAATTTACCGTTCTATTCTGAATGGACGTCTTTGTTCGGAGTGGGACCAATCAATCCTCTGCAGCTGCAAATACCACGATGTACCCAGGTCTCTGCTTTACGAGGTCGATTATCCTCCACGTGAAGAACGCCTTTCTGCACTACTGCTTGCTTAACACGTGAAGAAATGACGGGACTCGAAACAAGATCTTGAGTTTCCCGGAATAGGACCGAAGGCTCGCCAAGTGTTGGCTAGGTGAGCTCACAACATACGATGAAGCCGTACAACTATCCAAGCCTCATGTCCTGTGGGGCTTTGACAAGTCGGACTATTGAAGTCAATTGTAGCATGGACTGTTTTCTTGCAGAGAAACACATGTGTTCAAGGTGATTCTACTTGTGATGAAGTCCCCAATATCTCGATCTTGTATCGTCACTTGCATGTACTTGTCGTCTTGACAAACTTTCCACCTCTGCATAGCCTTCTAACCTCTACGGTTCTCCGATATCGTCATAGGGTTGCCTCGAGCTACCCTGACGGTGACAGATTCGGAACTTGCCGCGTTATTCGGTATGACTTCAGCCGAATGGCTCAGTGACAATGCCTGCCATTTCTCTTGCCTCCATCGCTGGCTAGAGAGACGATGATCTCTCTCGGCCTCTGCATTACTAATGCTTCACACCCAGCCATAAGACGTGCACTGCGACTGCGATCCCGGTGTAGGCAGGCATGTGTCCCTAGATGCACGTATGATTTTAACTTCCGGTCAGCTAAGTGGAGAGTCTGATCCACAGACAGACTGGTGATGGCGTCGTGCATTAAACCCATTATCGAGCAAGAGAAGTTCACTGCTCGTTCTTCCGGCATCTTGGAGGAACACTCAAGTCTACATATATAGCCCTTGTCACTTGGGTCTCTCGTTGCAAATCCCCTTCTGCGCATTACAGCAGCACACCAGCACGTTCCATATCCACACGGGTCTCGCCTCGCCAACACCACTCCTTTTCAATTCAGCCAGCGCCGGTCTCTCGCTGTACCCTCGCACAGTCTTTTAATCCTCTTCCCGGGCTCTATCATCAATGAAGTTCCCCCTCACCTCTCTCCTCGTTCTGGTCGCCAGCGTCCTCACCTCGGCGAAACCCCACAAAGCGCCCTCCTCGGCCCCGCAGGCCCCCAGTACAGCGACACCGCCTCCTGCTTGCGCGAACCCTGGCCCTCCTCGGGCCCGCTTACTTTCACCAACAGCTACCGAATCAATGCCCAAGTCAACGAGACCGGCTCACGCATCTGCGGCCGCCTATGGCACAATCTCAGCCGCTTCCCCTCGTGCGGCGCCGTTACGAAGGCGTGGTGCGAAGACATCGGCCAAGAGGGCACAGGGAAGGTTCTGAACTGGGGCTTCACTGTCACATCGCTTTGCGACTCCGGCGCCGTCCACTCGTGCTGGTTCGAGGCTACTAGGAATCGGTACGGACCTATCGGTTGCTGAGTGCGCTCGACCCCGCTTGGCTTGATGGAACAGGTGGTTGCTTTGGTGTTGCGGCAAACCGTTGTTGGTTCCCACGACGTTTCGTGGACCGTCTGATATGAACAGGAGGATATACTGTCCCGTTGATGTAGGGGATGGTCCGTCAGTGTTTGAAATACATTAGGGATGCTTGATTCTTTGGGCAAAGCTATCTCTCAAGGGCCCCTTGACGGAGTTATAGAGATTTCTACCCCCCGGTGCTGTGTAGGTTTCCACTTCATATGTAGCTAGTTATAAACATTGTTCCTCATTCGTCCTCATTAGAAGAGACACAGCATGTCAACAATCGTCAGTGTGGATCACGGTTGACCAGAGCCTTCTGTGTTGTTTTGATAGCGGATATCGCTGTATTTCAGCTGAAGAACATTCTCATATAGGGCTCGAGAGCTAATGACGGAGGATGGTAACCGGAATAGACGATTTGAAGAGCTATACTTGATTCTTATCTGCCGCGATGGGGGCTAGGATTGCCAGCAGCTGTAATCAAAAGGCCCTTAAAGACATGTGAGACGCAGTCCGCCAGGGATCGGAGGGCAAGCAATGGAAACTGCCGATATTATCCTCCATCATCTCTCATTATTGTCTCGTCCACTCCAGCAAGAGGAAGACAGGTCCACAAAAGTACAGAGGGAATGTCCTTGAACCGGGCTGCAATCTATCCTTCCCCTAGGACTCAGTGCACACTAATCAAGGCTCGAAACTGAAAATTTCCCCGCCGGTTATTCGAAAGAAAAGGAACCAGCAATAGCCCGAATAACCCCTTGATCTTGAGGTCGTGCTATCAGCTGCCGGGCATATCAAGAATATAGCGTGCAACTTGCTTGATGTGATCATCTATCATGCTTTCCGAGTACATCTACGCTTGCCCCTACTGAGTGCTCTACAGGGTCTGTGGAGGCACATCTGTCTATGAGTGTTGCCCACCGGTGGTCTTTAGCAAAGAGATACACCCGACTCTTTACGATGATTCAACTATGGAGCAAATCAACAAGTACCTCTTCCATGATGAGCGACAGGAATTATACAACGGAGACTCAGTACCCAGGTCTAGCCAAGCGTTCTAACCTGGCTGTACATCCTCTCTACCTATAATGTACTTGCATGCGTATTCAATGGACAATGCACCGACATCAACGGAAAGCCCTTATAGCTTCAATACAGCTTTATAATGACAGCGACTTCACCAGCAGCAGCAACGACAGCAGTTCTGCAGCAACATGGCTTTGACTTTTATTTGGTTTTAATTGTCTTGTGTCATGGCTTTACCGTGTCCTCTTCTTTTGCGCCTTGGCGCATCTACCATTTGTTACCTGTATTTCGACGGAAGTAAGCTGCGAATGGCAAAGCTCCTTCATCGATTGTTATACCAAGGTTGATGTTTTAATTGCGCGGTACCTAGGATGGATGCAGCCCCTTGCGCCTTAGGCTGTCACATGCACCGTCGGATCCGAATGAGAGTAGAGGACTTTGAAAAAAACCACAATGCAAAGGCAATTAGTGGTGGAAAGGGGGCGAGCGATGTGAGTCCATAAGCCGACTCCTCTGTCACCCTTTGGCTAGAAGAAGCATCGGGACATTCATGGCCAATGCCTTCGCAACGAATGAAAGCCAAAGATAGCAGCTCATATCTCAAGCACACAAAGAAAGAGCAAAAATCGAAATCAAAGGTCAATATGCGGCTCTAGGTATTGGAAAAGGGCTCATTGTTTACTCTATAACTCCTGTACAGTTTCCATGACCTTGCCGCCGATGCAAATGTAGTTCCACAGATGAGCAAGCGCTGTCAGAGCTAGCCGCGGCGGATCACGACCTCGGACCGAAGATATGTTTAATCGAGTGCGGAGCGCGGCTTCCTGGTCCTGGTCCTGTCGGAGCTATTCCCCGGCCGCGTTCCAACTCTCCGGCGCTCGACCTCGACCGGACTGACACGGGTCGGACACACACCGTCAAGGCATTGGCAGTAACTCGTTGCACAATCACACGGCAGCAATTGGTTTACCGTCAATGGCTACAGAAACTTGGTCCATGAATCGTTCGTCTATGATTTCAAGGGCGTGAGGCACATCCCGCAGCAGCACATTTCTAAAGATGAAACAAAATCAAGAACGGACACAGACGTGGGGCCCCGGGATTTCACTCGCGCGGGGTCCTGGCGGGGGATTATCCCCGATATCAATGGAGCCGTGGTAGCTTCCCCACACGAATTCCGCCTCCCACCGCCGTTGCTAACCGTCCAATGGGTCACCCCAACAGCCTTTCCAGGCATGGGTCCAAAGTCATTGTTGTAACGCCGTGACCTAGTGCTTAGCCGTGACCTTGTCGCCGGTGATCTTCTCGACGTAAGTCTTCGCCCTATAGTATCGCCCTGATTAGCACTGTCCGCGTCGAGAGGCAGTAGGTCGCGGAGTAACTCACATATCACCCAAAGCAACCATGCAAACCGTCTGCCAAACGCTGAGACCGACACGGGGGGCCACGCCGCGGTAAAGACCGGCGAGACCGTTGTTGGAGTAAATGTAGCGGGCAGTGTTACCGACCGTCATCTTCTTGGGACGGTTGGGGTCCTCCGTCTTGGACTGCATCTCGACACGGATGACCTCGATGGGCTGGTTCCAAGCGGACAGACCACCACCGATACTAGATGCGAGGATCTTCTCCCAGGGGCCGAGCTTTTCGCCCTCCTTCTTGCCAGTCAAGTCTTTGATACCCTGCTCGGCCAGACGGGAGAGACCGAAACGGGAACCCCAGTTGGTCATCTGACGGATGGCAACGGCGTTGACACCCTTGTTGATGCCCTTGATACCCTCCTTGCGGTAGATGTCCATAAAGGTGGCGAAGGTGCTGGGGGGCTTGACGCCCGCGGAAGCCATCTTGTGCTTGGTGATCTCGACCGTCTTCATGCAAGTGCAGAAACCCATGGTGGCATAAGCCTGGGCGACACCGCCAGTGATACCACCGATGATACCACCACCGAACTCGGAGGCACCAAAACTGCGGGCGTAGAACTCGGCTTCGGAGGCAACGAACAGGAGGACGGCGCCCTTGGTCGAGGCCTCAATCCAGGCCCAGGGAATGAGACCCTGGTAGACTGCGGGAGAAGGGTGTTAGCCAACTTTGATCGTGCGAGGCGACCATTTCGGACGCAGCACTCGTCTGCTGGACGGATTATCGAAACGGCCTCGATCCGCAGGACGCAGCATTGATTGAGCGCAGTCCCAGAAACCAAGTAGATGTAGTGTAGTGTACGGAGACGGGAGTTATCAGGGAGGGAGGTTACTCACAACCAAGGACACCTCCACGTGCCCAGATGCGGCCCAGGGCAGTGCCAAAGCCGTCGCCACGGTTGGCGGCCATGGTGGTCTTGACGACCTCGAGCGGCTGGCCAAGGGTGGTGACCTCGAACAGGTTGAGACCGGCACCCAGGAGTAGGTTGGAGAACTTGATGGGCTTCTTCTCCAGCTTCTGGGGCTCCCCGATGGGGGCGGGCATAGTGGCGACGGCAACCATGGCTTTCTGCTACTTGTTGATGACGGAGGGGGCCCTGACCAAGGGAAGAGGGTGCTTCTTCGCGGGGGGATGCAAGGTGTAGTTGGGGTTTATGGGGTACGGGCTAGGGCCGGCGGAGGGTGCGTTGGGAATGGAGCCGGGAGAGCTCGAGAATGGGGAATGTGCGGTAGGTTGCGGAATTAAGGCTGATGACCTCGGATGTCGAGCTGGATTGGCGAGTTTGTCTCGGAGGAAGGCCGAGGTTTTCTGGTAAGGGGGGAGAAGGATGCAGGTGTTCGTTCGAAAAAAGAATTAGGCGACGGGATTGGCCTGAACTGGGGAAGCAGTCTCTGTTGGTGAGGGGGACAGGATAGAGTAAGAAGGAACAGAAGGGGGGATTCTCCGGAGGCAGGAGAGCGAGGGAGACGGCGCCTTTTGCACGTGGAAATTGGGTGGGTTTGGGAAACGGAGCTGTGAGCCGGGGTGCCACCTGTGCCTGAGTAGCTCCCCAATCGTTTGGTCTCTGGGCGGGCCTTGCTGAGCTGACCTGGGTTGGACTTGGAAATTGGAACTTTGCCTGGGGTCGGTCCGAGGAATCGATCCGATAGACGGACAAGACAGCCACAGACAATCATTGCTTACGATTGCGGAATAATCAAACTTGGAAAATGGAAGTCAAGACAGACAGAGAGAGAGACGTAAGAGCTAATGTGTGCCGATCCATCGCCGGTGGATTGCTCCTCTGAGTTCCTCTGGAGCAACAAGCCCAGGCAAGCAGCCGAGCAGTTCTCGATTCCTTCTCGCCCAAATGGTTGAGGCAGTGTACCAAAGGTAAGATAAGCTTGACTGGTACATTGCATTGGTGCGTTCAACCACTGCAATGACCCAGATGGACGTGACAATGACACGGGAGATGGGAATGCAATGAGGAGACGTGAGACAGGTCAAGGCCAAGATGGCGCCTGTCCGTCCGTCCGTCTGGATATTATTATAAGACGAGACTCCCTTTCCTTCTCCCTGTGCCTGCCTTCCTCGCCCAGTAGTCGTCCGGCTTACAGCATGGACGGCAGCTCATGGCCAAAGTCAATTCCGCAATGTTTTCACTTTTCGTCAAGTATCAATTCAAGATCCCCGACATGCAGTCTACTGCGCCATCTAATGCTGGGTAGGTAGTCCAAGCTGAGAATGAGGATGCCTAAAAACCAGCCAGCCGCCGTTGTTTGCTCCCAGCGATGTCTTCATCTCACCTCATCTGCCACCTCCGGAGTAGATCAGCCACACACAGTTTTAGAAGTGAGCTCTCCCTTAGCCTCTACGGATAGCTCCCTAAAAAAAAGATTAAAAAAAAAGGGTCCGTTGGTAGACAATGGTCACGGACTGGCCCGTGGGCTCTCCACCAACCATGCTAAACGGACACTAACTCGCCCGGTTTGGAGCTCAACCACCCCAACAGCTCCAGCCTTGTCCCCATTTGGAGAGCTCAACGCAAAATTCCGTGGGGATGTTCCGTCTGCAAAGCCTCAACCGCGGTCCTCCACTTGCACCTCCCATTCGGGCAATTGTTTGCCATTGCCTTGTTCACGCCTCACACGCACGGCTTTTCTTCCTCATCCCTCCCCTCTTTTTTTATTTTTTTTATTTTACCTTTTTATTTTCTTCAACTCTATGTCTCTTCTCCTTGGCACAGTATTACCAATGGTTAGCTTCGGTGCATGTTTTCCCCCTCCACTCGCTAGAAATGTGGTTCTCTCTGTCTCTTTCCAATCTCCTTCGGACTTCGTTTGGGGTAACCTGCACTTGATCGACCGTGTGGATACTCGTCGTAAGCTAATGTACGAATAGTGTGTAAGATGGCTTCGGCTTATCAAGGCATGCACATCCATCCATTGACGTGACATGAACTCCCGGTGCGCGCGTGCCTGCAGCAGGTCGACCCCAAGCGTGCATAGCTCGAGTCCGGCCGCACGCCCCAAGGATCGCGGCGCGTGCATAGCATTCCGCCTGTCATGCGCAAAAACTAAAGATAAAAAAAAAGTCTTGATCGGCAATTGTTCCCCATTCCGACCCCATCCCGTGTTAGCACATCACATCACCGCGCGACCCATGTTTTGCGAACAGACCTCGCAAGGATGGCGAGCAAGGTATCCGTACTTCAGACGTAAACTCCAAATTCGTCATGGTGTATTCAGGACGCAAGCCTGTGTCAGCTTTCGGCCAAGGTAACTAAAACAACCCAGAAATTCCCGGTAAAAGCAGCCCTTCTCGATATTGTACAAGCGCAGTGGATGGTATCGCCCGGAGCCTTTCTATCCACCCCGACTGAAACAACACGCTGCTTTTCATGTCTATTGTTGATCGCTCCTGCGACCCTGCTGCTGCCTTTTCCACGCAGGCAACACTACTCGCGTCCGTCGTCGTCTCCTCGTCTTTCGCACTCCAATCTCTTATGTGTACGCGCTTAGAGCTTCTTGACAAGCTCAGCCCACTTGGCAGTGGAGAAGGACTTGGGGCGCTCGATGGGGGCACCGAGGGCGCGGTCGATGATGAGTTGGGGAAGGACACCGATGGCGCGGGAGACACCGAAGAGGACGGTGTAGTAGTTGGCCTCGGTGAGACCGTAGTACTGGAGGAGGACACCGGAGTGGGCATCGACGTTGGGGTAGGGGTTCTTGGTCTTGCCGTGCTCGGTGAGGACCGTGGGGGCGATCTTGTAGACCTGGCTGACGAGCTGGAACATGGGGTCGTTGGGCATCTTCTCTGTAGGGATGTTAGCTTCTTTCTGCGAGCTTCATGGATCAAGCTAGAGGAGAGTGGATACGCACCCTGAGCGAACTTGCGCTGGGCGGAGTAGCGGGGGTCGGTCTTGCGGAGGACGGCGTGGCCGTAACCGGGAACGACACGGCCGGCGTTCAGGGTGGACCAGAGGTAGTCGGTGATGGCCTTGTCGCTAAGGTCGTCGCCAACGGACTTCTTCATCTCGGTGAGCCAGTTGAGGACCTCCTGGTTGGCAAGACCGTGGAGAGGACCGGCCAGACCGTTAAGACCAGCGGCAACGGACAGGAAGGGGGAGGACAGAGCACTGCCGACCAGGTGGGTGGTGTGGGCAGAAACGTTACCACCCTCATGGTCGGTGTGGATGGTCAGGTAGAGACGGAGGAGCTCAACAAAGTCGGCGTTGTTGCCGAAGCCGAGCTGGTTGGCGAAGTTGAAGGAGTAGTCCTTGTCCTTCTGAACGGGGGCGACCTTGCCACCCTTGAAGACGTTCTGGTAGATGCGAGCGGCAATGGTGGGCAGCTTGGCAATCAAGTCCATCGAGTCCTCAAAGGTGTATCCCCAGTAGTCCTTCTTGTTGACACCCTTGGCGTAGGCCTTGGCAAACGAAGAGGTGTGCTCGAGGGCGGTGACAGCCAGGGAGAACTGGGCCATGGGGTGAAGGTCGGTAGGGCAGTGGTCGATGAGCTCCTCGACGAACTTGGGAATGTCGGAGCGGGCAGCCCACTCGGCCGACAGGTCGCGGACCTGCTGCTCGGTAGGAACCTCACCAGTCAGGAGAAGCCAGAAGAGACCTGCGCATCGTCGTGGTCAGTACAATGAACGGAAAAGGCTTATCGCGGAACCTAAACTCACCCTCAGGGAGAGGCTCCTTGCCACCGGGAGCCTTGGGGAGCAGCTCCTGGCACTCGGGGATGGTCTTGCCGCGGAAACGGATACCCTCGTTGGCGTCGAGAACGGAGCCCTCCCAGACAAGGCACTTGATGCCACGGGCACCACCGTAGACCTGGTCGAGAGTGACCTGGTCGACGACCTTGGCGCCATGCGCTCTGCGACGGCGAGGTTAGTGGATGTCGGACTGGCGACAAGGAGGCCCAATGGATGGCGGCAGCTTACTTTCTCAGAGCCTTGACTTCCTCGATCTTCTCGGGGAGGAGCTCAGCGAAGCGCTCCTTCAAGGTCTAGATGCGGTCATGTATGTCAGTTTCGTGATAACCGAGGTATTGGGACCGGCCGGACGACCGGCATGACGGCCTGGCCTACCTGATTCTTGGAAGAGTAGCAGCGAGCAGCGTTGAAAGCCGACACCTTGAAGGGGGAGGCTCTGAGGGAAGCCCTCAGAGCGGAGGAGGAAAGACGCGCTACAGACATTGTGAAAGTATCGTGAGGCTTCAGGGACTGGTGAAGGATGAAGGTCGGAGAGGAGAGGAAGAAAAAAAGCCGCAGGCAATGGGATAGAAAAATATGAAGCAAGGCGCTTTTGGACCAGGGGGCCTTTCTGGGGGTCACGTCACAGGTGTGCCGGAAATACCAGTGTACTCCGTACCTCAGCGGGCATACGGGTTGTCTCTCAAGTGCGGTGAGGTACTAACGCTAGCCATTTTGGCGCTGCAGGTACATCTGTCGCACCCCGGCTGCCCTGCAATGCGCTCCCAACGTCGGTCTAACCGTGGAATTTTTTTTCTTTGAGCTCCCCAGGTTCCAGGCTGGCCAGAATCCAGCAGATGCAGATCGAGGCCAGACTGCAGAACATTCAACGCGCCATGCCGCACGCACTATTGCGCCGGCATGCAGGAATTAAGTGAGAAGGGGCTCAGCCGCCATCCGGCACTCCGTTGACCTCCCTTTGAGGTCTCAATTGCTGCTATGGAAAACCTCTAGACCGTTGATACCTGAGATCAAAGTATACGGGTACATACCAGGTTGGTAGGTACCAACCTACCTCTAGAGGTAGGTAGGTAGGTAGAAGAGGCCACGATAGAGAAAGCAAGTATCCGTACCAGAGAGAGCGACTCGCGAAGAGATACGTACCAGAGACGTGCAAGATGCATTTCTTGTGCGCCCAACCGCGGCTTATGTCAACCTTGGGATCTCACCCATCAATGTGCCCCCTCCCCATTTTTTCCCTTTTTTCTTTCTTGCCCTTCTTCCCTTCGCACCAGGTTCTTCCTGGTTCCACCGTAAAATCTGCGCCGCTCACTCTCCAGCATGTACATATTGTTTCCCGTATCCAGCGCCCCATTCTTGAGCGCGAAAAGCCGAGATGGGTGGATGCTGGGCGGCTTCTTTCGGAGTACCTGCTCTTCCTCCGAGTTTCGGAAGGCCGTCGTCCTAGTGTATGGAGTACCTACGTACGATACAAGGTAGACACAACATCGCAGCCTTAATTTTACTACTAGGCCCTTAGACCGACGGCCAAGGATAACGCGCCTCACGGTGAGACTGGGGCGACCGGCAACGATCCAGACACCCGGGCTTTTTAGACAACGGCCCGGGTCCCCACGAGTCGTCCGTGTTATTCAGAATCAGCCATCTTGCAGAGACGAGGACCGGACTCGCCAGAGCCAGCGTCAGTACGAAGCACTGTTCTTTCTTCCGAGCCCTGTCTCGCCTGTCTTCCATCGGCTCCCCGAGCCTCCGGGACCCGTCGCAGGCCCCAATGACAGGCCAATTAAAACCGTGCGTTCGGCATTCCGGCCGGTCCGTAACACCGGCCATAGCAGCTCCGTTCGGGCGATTGATGCTGCCTTTTGAACCATCGCGCGTAAGTAGTCGTTCTGCTATTGCATGCGATACGAGTGATGACCGGCGCACGATAACGTTATCGTTTGGCGGGGGTCTTGATGTGGCAGTCCTCCGGTGAAGGGGATCATTAGCAGAAGTGCGGTGTTGCTAAGGAGCAACCACTCCTCTTCTCCGGATACCTAGGTAGGTAGGTAGGTAGGTAGTAAACAACCCATGAAGTGGGCCTTACGGTAGGAATAAGGAAGGGCGTCCACAAACACCTACCTTCTGCTGTCTGCCCGTCATCGCGCACACGTTAAAGGGAGCTTTGGTCAATCCAATCATTAGACTGAGAGGCATTTCCCATTATTTCCAAGATGACGCAACTGGTTGATGAACGACGGGGTCTTTATTTTCCCGGCGCGGAATAAGCAAGCACAGCTCAAAGTGCTGTGCTTTCCGATGATTCCGATCCGTCATCAACGGCGTCGCGGTAGAACCTCGGCGGTGGGACCATCATCTCGCTTCGAAGGGAGAAAAAAAAAGGCAGCCTGGCGGCAATATTAATATGGAAGAGATGTTGCCTCAGGCATACACAGACATACTTCCGTGTGAATACACCCTGAGCACCAGCTGACAAAGACGTTTGATTACCTATTTGATGATTGAACCACTAGGTATCCATACCTATTGGTACACTTAAAATCAGGCGGTCTTTGGTGACGCACATACCTGTCGCCTGCCACCTGCCACCCTCACGCTCCGTAAAGTGTCACAGCTCCCATCCTGTGTGTCCGTCCCCACTTCTGAATTTCTTCCTCTTCCAACCTCACCTCTTCACCACTCTTCCTTCCTAGGAAAACTGACAAACGTCCACTGCACCGCCAACCGCCCACCCCGAAGCCTGAGAGATAACTGATCCCCACCGAGACTGCCATCGTACTTTGACGAGGATCGTATTTCCCCTCTCCAGGACCGCACAAGTCCGACCGTGGGTGAAGCCAAAGGAAAAGAAGAAAAAAGTAGTCCACGACGGCTCCTGCCATTTGAAATCTCCTCTGTGACCTTGGACGACTAGTCAAAGGGTGTCGCGCGCTCTGTCCGTACAAGTAGAGAGTCGTCCAAATCCACAGACTCGATTTATTCGTACCTTTAGAGTGTGGCTTCTGCGACATTTTGGGATTTTCCTGCCTGCGGTCCGTAAAACAAGAAAAGTTATCACAAAGCTGTTGATCGGGGAAGGAGCGACCTGGCCATACCTGCCTTTTTTCTCATCCGGGAAAAGAGAGTGTGTGGTGCCTCCCTTCCGTTGACTCCTTCCACTTTCTGGAACTTGCGTATCCTCCTACGCGATCAGTAAACCACGCCTCGCGCCACCCTTCTTTTCCTCCAACTGGTCGCGAAGTCTGAGGCACACACTCACTGCTTCTTTTTTCCTGCTTGCGCGCCTGCCAGCCCACCATACCTTTTTCTTCCACCCGTACTTCGCAACGAGACCACTTCTGAAGAAAAGCGCACCACTGTCGCCATCCATCACCATTCTTGCGCACCGGCCTGCAAGATGGCTTCCGCTCCGCCTGTTGCGGCCCTCGAGGCCGCTCTCAAGGCCATCTCGGACTACAAGGCTCCTGGCGTTACAGGCACTCGCATCGCTGCTATGACCAGCATCTGTGTTGAAAACGTTCAGGTACGATACGATAATTTTGACACGATATCGCCATCTTGAGTAGGTTGGTGAAGCAGGCTAACCTCTGGCGTCTTTTTCTTCTACAGTATGAATCGGTCCTTATCCAAAAGCTGTTCACGTACTTCAAGATGGCAACCCCTCCCTACAAGCTTGGCATCCTGTATGTCGTGGACTCAGTGATCCGCAAGTGGCTTGAGCAGGCCAGAAGTCGCCAGCAAGTCTCCGATGAGACTGCCCCAGATGGCACGTTTGGTGCTGGAGCACACCGACTGACTATGCTCATGCCCAATCTCATTGATGACCTGCTTAGAGCTTTGCCTGAGGGCTATAAGGTATGTGTCAAACCCTGGGACACCAGAGCGTTTTCCATCAATATGCCCTCTCCCCTCGTACTTTTGTGGCGATAGCGACGTTAGCGACTCTCCACCGAGTGCGTGCAGTCTTTCACCCTCCACCCTTGTCTCACACCTGGGACGCAAGAATGGAACTACAGAGACTGCACATCTACACTCGCACTCACACACGTTGGCGCCTATTTGTTCTTGACTACGGCCAACTTTGACAAACCACGCACTCACACTGCTTTACCTCGTAGGACAAGTTGAACAAGTTGATTGAAATCTGGCGCAAGGGCTTTACCTTCCCCCCTGAGATGATAGAGTCATTCCAGAACAAGCTGGAGGAGGCCACGTCTGCCGCCGCCCCGAGTATGTTTCACCGTTAACCGAGTGCTGGACCTTGTCGCTTCGCTCGCCCTCATGTTCCGCCTCAAACTAATTATTTTGACTATTTAGCCCAGTCTTTCACGCCGGAGGGTAGTCCCCCCCCAGACTTGGTCGAGCGGATGGGCTACAACAAGCCGGTGGCTCCGCCCTCGGCTCCGGTTTCAACGCCTGCGCCAGATGCTACTAACATCCTGGCGAATCTTGAGAATCTTGCGAGGTTCTCGCGGCAACAGAGCCAGAACGGCGTTCAGGGACAGAGCCAGGGGCAGCCTCAATATAGTGGTCAGGGCCACAGCGGCCAGTATCAAAATGGCAGTCACAATTCTGGCCAACCCCAAGTTCCAGTCCAGACCCAGAGTAACCCGCAGGTGCCCGCCAACCTGCAGAATCTGCTGTCCAGACTCCAGAGTGTCACTCCTCAGCAGCAGCAGTCTGCGCCTGCCACAAACTCCCATCAGTTCCCTCACTCGACGTCTCCTTTCGCTAGCGGCATTCCTACCGCGCCAGCTCCGGCGTCGTTTTCGCTGTCTTCGGGCCAGCATCAAACCCAGCCTGCCGGCACGCAATTTCCAGGTCTGCCTCAGATGCCCCAGTGGCCCCAGATGCCCCAGATGCCCCAGATGCCTCAGATGCCTCAGCCGCCTGCCGGTGCCCCTCTCAATACTACTGAGCAGATGGCGATGTTGCAAACTCTTTTTAGTCAGGGTCTCACCGCCGACAAGTTTGCTGCCATGCTCGCGGCTGTAAACGGTGCCCAGAACGGTGCGGCTCCCGTAACCGCTGCTCCAGCCACCATTACTGCGCAGAATTACTACACCCAGGGCCAGGGACACGGTGCTCCTGCTCAGCCCAGTGCCAACCTCGGTCAGCATTGGAACAGTGATCGCGCACGATCCCCGAATCGACACCAGGGTCGTTCTCGATCCAGATCGCCCGGTCGCCACTGGGACCCGCGCAGCTCTTCTCGAGGTCGCCGTGACAACGCCACAGACTATAGCCGTCGTTCCCCCGATAGAGGTGGCCGCGATAGTAGGAACAGCCGTCGCGACAATGACTATCGTCAACGTAGTCCGCCACCGAGCCGTGATGGCGGCGCTAGCAACAGCTCCCGCCACGGTTCAAACGACAAGTGGATCGAGTACGACCAATCTCTTCCTGCCGGCCACATCAAGGTCCTTAGCCGAACGCTTTTCGTGGGCGGTGTCAAGTAAGCATTTTTTTAGGGGCGGGGGCGCATGCACGCCGTTGTATCAGTGACTGATGAGTCTAGTAGTATGCCGGAACGTCAAGTCCGCGAAATCTTTAGTCGTTACGGCAAAGTCCAGACGGTCATCGTCAACAAGGAGAAGCGCCATGCGTTCGTGAAAATGATATCCCGCCCTGATGCTGTTCGAGCCAAGGAGGCCATGGAGAAGCTTGCTGAAGAGCAACAGCATGGCGACACCCAGTCCCTGCGAGTAAGCCTTACTTACAGTCCTCTTTTACTAAAGCCTTCTGACTAACAGTATGCAGACCAGGTGGGGAGTAGGCTTTGGTCCGCGTGATGCCAGCGACTACAGCAATGGTGTTAGCGTTATCCCGATCGAGCTGCTCACCGAGGCTGACCGCAAGTGGATGCTCACTGCCGAGTACGGAGGTAGTGGCGGTAGACCTATTGTACACGGCCTGGTCGTCGAGGAGCCCGACATCGAGATTGGCGCTGGGGTGTCCTCCAAGGCCATCAGCCGTCGTATGCAGACGGACAAGAGTGGTAACCATGGTCCCCGCTCTACCCGGGCCGGAGGCGATGTGAGTCGTGATGACTCCGGCCGCTGGCGCCGTAGCCGCGATCGTGACCACCGCCGCGAGGACAAGAAACTCTCTAGTGCCAATGCTCAGCCGCTCCCGCAGCAGTTTCCCTTTGGCATCAACACCCTGCCTAACGGCATGCCTGCCTACCCTCCTGGTTTCTCGTTCCCTGCTTCCAAGGGCAACTAATACTTTTTCGATTCTCTTGCATCCTTGAAGCCTTGTATATGGGATGGACTCCAGGATTTGCTCTGTATTTTGACGTCTTTTGGCCTCTCAGCATCTACAGATTGGCCTGCCATGACTCACGGCTGTGCATTCACGTGGCGTTCAAAGGGGGAAAGGGGTACTGTACCGTGATGGAAAAGGGAAATACCCGCACAAAGCATTGGGCTCGCGTTGGAGGGAGGGCAGATAAGGACTCAGTTTCAGTACCCACATGCATGATGATACCACCGTACACGAGCATTTGTGCTTGAGATGTAACCAACTGGTTCTTGGGCTTTTAAAGCAAGCCACTCGGCCATGAACTGGCTGTAGCGTAATTCAGATAAGAGGGGAAATGGTTTGGTTTAGTCTAAGCGTGTTCTGTAAAGCGATAGTCCTTGTATCATAGGTACCGTATCGTGTATGAGATATTTGATAGTCAACATGACCTTCGATCGTCCAAACATTTCAAAGTCCCAACTCCTGATCCCGTCAAAGTTTTCACCTTGAAATTGTGGAAGGACTTCTGACATATCTTCACACATCTGTACATTTCACGGACAGACCCAGTCCTGAGCCATCACCAAAATCAAAATTCAAAGACGAAGCAGAAGCAAAAACTACATAAAGTTTTTGAAGAAGAACACTTACCAAGACATGATAGTTGATGCCTGATTGGGCTATATTACCTTTGAAGGCCTTGATTGGGTTAGCTGTAGCCTGCCTGTAGACAGTGTACATCAAAGCAGGAGCGTGTTAAATCATTTATTCCAATGCTATCTAGTACCAATTCTTTCCACAGTCACCAAAAAATACATGGCAACTATTGCACTGCGTATCATGCTGCTAATAATGATCTGTCAAAGACATGTACGATGTATGCCAGTACAGTGGTGATCTCGGAGGTGGTGGTGGATTTGCCAATCACGGGACCGACCCGAAGCTTCTGGGCCGAGAGTGGGGCCGTTTGTCACTTCCCTTCTTCAAGTGCAAACGCACACCACTCACAGCAAGTTGTCACTTCCTTCCATTCCCTTTCACTTGATTTCTCCAGAATCACTCGCATATACCAAACAGAGCAGCCAGATAGACGAAGGTGTTTGAGACGAATCCCCAATCTAGGCAATCCGACTCCCAAGCTACCCCACGCGGGAAGAGGACCACTCGCCAAACTCCACTACCGTCACCATCGTCATCTCAGGGTCGCCAAGATGTCCCACTGCCACGACGAACACCACGATCACTCCCACGGAGGCCACGACGAGCACGACCACTCGGACGACATCACGCCCGCCCTACAGCACTCTCTCTACGGCCACATCAACTTTGACGAGGTGACGGCCCTGAACGAGTCGCAGATCGGCAGCGCGCGCGCCATAGTCAAGAAGACGTGGGCGGAGAGGCTCGAGCCGGAGCCCGAGGTCGTGAGCGATGCCGACGAGCAGCTGATGGTCAATGTCCCGTAAGTGTTCAGGTTTACAATCTTATTTTATGCAAGCTCGGTGGTTACTGTGTTCGCTCCCGGGGGCTCATCGGCGTTTTGGTCTTGATGGAGTTCTTATCCCGATTTCAAGATGAACCTTCATACCATCTCATATCTATCTCAATTACATACTGTTTCTAAAAACCTACCCTCCACTTTTCTCTCCTCCCCCAAGCCAACCACAAGCCACAAAACAACAACAGCATCATCAACAGCAACAATACAAAACACCGGGACTGACACGCGTCCCAGCTTCACCGGCCAGGTCAAGCTGCACGCCCTCCTCATGCGCACCTCGGATTCCCCCGCGGCCCCGCGCACCCTCAAGCTCTTCGCCAACCGCGACGACCTCGACTTCGCCTCTGCCGAGGACGCCCAGGCCACTCAGGAGTTTGAGCTCTCGCGCACCTCTCAAGTCCAGGAGATCCCCGTCAAGCGCGCCCTCTTTGGTCGCGTCCAGCGCCTGACCCTGTTCTTCGTCGACAACTTTGGCGACGGCGACGAGGACGAGACGCGCGTCGGATACCTCGGCTTCAAGGGCGAGTGGATGCAGCTCGGCCGCGCGCCCGCCAACATCCTCTACGAGGCGGCGGCGAATCCGAGTGACCACAAGATCAAGGGCACGGGGATCAATGAGGTTGGCGGGGGCATCGGGGGAGGCCGGTGAGGCGGTGTTGTTCATCGGCACGAGCCCGGAATCAGGATGAAGGAGAAATCCGAAACGGCTGAGAATGGTGGTTGATATATCTATGCATCAAGGTTTGGCAAAAACTCGTCTGACAAAAACAAAACGGGGGGGGGGGGGGGGGATTATGATATCTCCGCCACAGCCTAGCACTAATGGAACAAATAAGTAAAATCCTATAACCCAAAAAGTTCCATTGCAATCCTTGGAAGCATAAGCAAAATTCGAAATGATCAAAAGCCGGACTTTCTCTTCTTCTTCTTCCCTGGCGACCGCATTGCGTGCCGCCCCATCACGGGCTGTGACATGACCTGCTGCATCTGCGAGGAGAAAAAGGCTTGCGATGACGGCACCACCACGGGCGGCACCTGGCTCGAGCCGATGACGGGCGGTCCCAGCTTGGGCAGCGACTGCGTCGCCGGCGATGCCAGTGGTGCGCTCTCCGGGCCGGTCGCGGGTCCAGAGTCTTCCCACTCGTCCTGCGTCCCGTACGGCTGAGACGAAGCGCCCGCGGCGAAGGTCCCGAAGAGTTGCGACCTGCGCTTGCGGCGGCGGGACTCGGCGCGCTTGCGGCGCTCGTTGATGGCGTCCATGTGCTTCGTCGAGGAAGCGAGGACGGAGGAGACGTAGCCGTCGGTGCCGACGCCGCGGGTGGTGGGCCAGTACGAGAGCACCGGGTGTTGGCGGGCGGGCGCGTCCACGGTGTTGAGGTCTTCGGCGAGCATACCAAGGCGTTGGAGGGCGGTGAATGGTGGAGGCGGAGGCGTGGGGGTGGGCGGGGCAGCGGAGGATTGGGTCAGAGGACCCGAGGAGGAGAAGGGGAAGGGGATCGAGGAGGAAGGAATGTAAGGGGGTTGAGAGCGGGCGCCCTTAGTGGGCGAGAATGAGAGACGCTGGCCGAGAGCTTGACCGCGTTTGGTGGGAGAGAGCGAGATTCGATGGCTGAGGGGCTGGCTCAGTTTAGTTGGTGAAAGCGAGAGTCGCTGACTTGACGACAGTTGGCCTCGTTTGGCCGGCGACAGCGACAACCGCTGGCTTGACCGCTGGCTCGGCTGTTGGCTGCTTGGCTGGGGAGGTGGCTCAGGCGCCCATGTAGGAGGCCCGTCCCCCGAGGTGGGAATATTGGCGTCAAGGATCGCAACACCGAAGAGTGATCGGGCAATGGCCTCAGCCGTCTCGGCCAGGACGATATTGCGTGATTGTTGTGCTCTGGCCGGGAGGTCAGCCGGACTCCACAGCTCCTCTAGCTGGGCGCGGATGTCCGCCAATGGAGCGACCGTCTCGCCATGGCGAAGATGCTGCTTGGTAATAGGTCGAGCAATGATACGTTCGGTTTGGGCGCCTAGTAGTTCCTGGAAGCGAGAATCCCACGCGGCAACAGCCTCGCGGGTTACGGGCGGTGCCTCGAACGTGGTTTCGTACTCGTGCCTGGCATCGGTCAGTCTTTGCCTCTTGCATATCCGAGTCATTCCAACTCACAAAGTGTGCAATGGGATGTAGCCGCTCTCGGTCTCTAGACAGTTAACGGCCGCCTCTTGGATGGCGCCAAAGATAGACAATGGCCCCTCAATAGTGGCGTGCTCTGACGCCATGATAACCGATTCGATGGATATCTTGATACGGGACATGAAGAGATCAAAGTTTTGGGCCCGAGGCCACCGTTGCTGTATCTGCTGATCACCCCCCTTCAACTCGATGTCTATGAGCTCCTGGTACCGATTGGCGCGACGCTGTACCAACTCGTCCATATCGCCCAGACCGTCAGGCACCGCGAAGGTGTCCTCAAAATGCTGCAAAAATTCCTTTCGCCTCTTTTTATGTGCCTGTCTCCGTCCGTCTTTTGACCATTCGCGACTATTGTCCGGCGGGACGACTTCGAGGGTTGGGCTTGCTGAGATAGCGAGGAGGCTTTGACTCAGGCTGAGGTCTCTTCCGAGGACGAAGAGTTGCTGAAACTTGACATGTTGATCCATGTAATCTGCACCAGGCCCCTTGGAGGCTCCGGATAAGGCTTTGTTCAAGAACGCTGGTGCAGGACACATGGCTTGCAATTTTGACGGATGACCATCGAGTCTCATCATGTGGTGCTCAAATTGCGGTAACCTCGTTGCCTCAGAGATGGAAAACCAGTACACATCCACTTCTGATGACTTCTCGGAGTAGAGATACAGTGCGCACGCCTCATCCCCCAGCCCGCGGCCGTCGTGGTGTACGGTTAGCCTCAAGGTGTCGGCGTCCGAAACCCTCATATGCGCAAAGGATTGCAGCACGGTGAGACCGCCCTGCTTAGTGGTGACTGTCCCTGGGGAGGATGTCTCGATCCAAAATAGACACGAGCTTGTGAGTATGAAAACTTGACTTCGGCTCATTGGGTTTGGCTTCACGTCGAGGATGTAGTCTGGCTCGTCCGACTTGAGAACCGCTAAGCTCTTGCGGAAAGATGGGTTCTTCACATCAACAACCTCAAATCTCGTGCGGTTCCACAGCAAGAGCTTCTTGGACCGCGCCGTCAAGGCAGCTAGGTCGTTCCCCGTATCAGGGTCTTCGACGGTCGACACGTCCCATAGATCAACACCGGGGCCCGCCGAGCCAATCCAAAGCACCCCGTGAGGCTCTGGACGGAAGGCCGGCGAGTCTTCGTCGGGGAGCTGCTCCGTGACGCCTAGCTGAATATGACCACAGTGCCGGAGTTTGGGTCGCATACTGACAGATCCCACAACGCCTCGGCCCTTGATATCCCAGACACTGTAGTAACCACACTCGTCCACGATGGCTAGTTGGGGTGGCTTCTTCCGAGACCCATGGCTGAAAGACACATCAGAATGAGCGAACCCACCGGTTTGTTCCGAGGTGATGACAAGAATGGGCTTTGGGTTGATTCGAGATGGGCGTTCCGTAGCCTTGACGATCCCGGACGGGCGTTCTGAAACTGGCACCTTGTGGTACTCCGGCTGGAGAACCGTAGTTGATGTCCGTTTTTGTACGAGCAACCATCTTGTGGGCTCGAATCGTACCAAGCTTAGCGCGGCCTTAATCTGCAAGATCGGGGCTCCGTCACTTGCCCACAACGCCGTCTCTTCTCTATCGTGTTGGTCGATGCTGAACATCCGCAGCGTCGGACTCTCGTTCTCGCCCCATTGCCATTTCGTCTCGCTCATCTTGGAAAGGCGCAGAATCTCGCCGGACTCGCCGGCAGCCATGGCCAGCACGGGGACTGGCACGACCCGCGTATGGTTGGCAACGTCCGCCATCTGAGTGATGGCCAGCAGCGGCTGAGCAGTGGTCGTGGTGTCTGGGCGCAAAAGATTGGAGATACCTTCCGCTAAGAAGTTTGAGGCCTCTAAGCTGCCAACAAAGGCTTGCGGGTGGGCACTGAGCAGCCATCGTTGCTGCACTCGTTGGGAATCCCAAACCGTCGACGAAGGCGCTATCTCTGCCGACCTCGAGGCAGGATACAGTGTTTCCGGAGCCTGAACGATGCGTAGTGCCTGGGCTAGTAAATGTCAGTATCACGGAAACTGAGTGTGAGCTGCCGCCTTACCTTGACCCGGAATACGGCTTGTGTGCAACAGCGGCGGTCCATCCTCTTGGCCTTCATGAGGTATAATCGTGATCTTCGGAGGGCCATGCAAGCGGGTGGTCTCTTCACGTTCGTCAGCCATTAGAACAATTCGTGTCCCGTAAGTCCAAACAGTGTATGCGTGAGAAACTGAGCATATCGTGAGAGAACGATGGCGTGTGCTTCATCATGCGAAGGGTGGAGTGAGTGGCCGGGACGGACTATGGGCAATTGAGGACCATGTGGAAGGCCAGATGTGTGGGTGCCTGGCGATCGGGTGTCAAAAAACAAGAGCCGGCAGTCGCAGCAAAGTCGAGGTCATGACGATAAAGCAAATGTGAGACAGCGAATTGGGGGGGAGGGGCTCAGTGAGTGAGAGATTCCGAGGAAAGCAAAAAAGTTCGGTCAGGTTGCGGCTTCACAATGGATCCCTCCCATTTCTGGCAGTTGCCCACTTTAGCCCAGCCGACCCCTGCCACTTTGTATTCGCCCATCGCGTCGGCGCCAGACGCGTTTTCCGTGGTGCGGCCCACGCCGGAAAAGAGCCTAATGTGGTTTGGGCCCCGCTTCCACTAACCACTCGATGGAACCTCACTCATGTCTACTCCTTGATTCAGCCCATCAATCGCTTCTCAGTGTCTCTCTGCTGTCTCTCTATGCCCTCCTCCGACACAACCCCAATGCGACACCAGAACTGAACCATCAAACCCGCTCATACAAAATGCCTGCCGATGACCGAAGCGGAAAGCAGGCCGCGGCCCAGCAAGCCGTTGACATACTGCATGAGATCTCCACCATTCTCGTCAGTCCCCAAGACACCTAATGCGCTGCGCAACTCGTTCCGGACTCTGACCTTGTGAAAGAACTGCCATTTGGACCGCCGCACGCTCTCGATATGCATTTCCATGATTGAGAATGGCGTCAACCCCGAGGCTCTTGCTGTAAGCAAAGCTTTCGTTGGCCGTTAGAGTTGAACACGA
Organism: Colletotrichum falcatum; assembly: GCA_019425465.1. NCBI lineage: Eukaryota > Fungi > Ascomycota > Sordariomycetes > Glomerellales > Glomerellaceae > Colletotrichum > Colletotrichum falcatum. Next base: position 381,059 of record SWKJ01000114.1, on the reverse strand, counting down.
GACTGACTGACTGAGCCACCGCAGAGCGTTGTGAAGGAACTGCGAAAAGAGGCCCAGGAGGTAGACGCACAGGTTGCCTCGCGACGAAGATGAAAAGTTTGCTCTTATGGCACTAGGTCTGGGTACGGAAATTAACGCAGGGCAAAGCAGGGCAGGATAGGTAGGAATCACCGGCGTTTTGGGGCATTGGATACATTCAACTTTCCAGTTTCAGTTATTATAGAAACTTTTATAATCCAGTCTCCAGGGGCTTCAAAAATCGGAATTCTCCTCCAAGACTGGAAAAACTTGGCTATCCTAATAACGCCAACTGAACCGACAATTAACCGTGAATATGCTCTCAATGATCCAGAAAACCCCATATGTCCAAACGAGGTCAGTCATTCCAAGCCCTTTGCGCCATTCTTCACAACACCCCCGCTACCGATGCACCTCATTGTCCCGGATCGTGAATGCATCATTGGAGGGGCTATCGATGTCCGATGAGCATGATCTCATTCTCATAATCATCGTCATCATCCTCGCCATCGGAGTCTTCCTCGTCCATGTCTGTTGATATGGACCCACTATCGTCAGAGTCATCATGATGACCCCGACCCCAAAGATTGAGGATATCGTTTTCCGACTCCTCCTCCTCTTCCTCAATTGCGCTGTGCGCCATGTTCGGCGGCAACACTGGAGGCGCCGGCGAAGCTGATCTAGCGAGCCGATCCACCATCAAATGCCGCGCTTCAGGGCCGGCATGAGACGAGTGTCTTCGCCGGCCGACCTGCGGTACATCTATTCGAGTCGGTGCTGCAGCAGCGGCGACGGCGGCGGCGGCAGCCTCGACGGCAACCGGGATGGGTTCCGGTGCGATGGTTGCCGGCGTGGCGGGTGTTCCGTCTCTCCCGCCGCTGATCTGAAGCTCGACTGTGTTGTACGACGTGCAGATGGCACATTTGAGTCCCAGCCAGTGGTATGGAACTGAGCTTTTCCCGCTGCAGTCGTTGCACAAAACCGTTGCCCTGGTGTCCCGGAATTCGGGGGGCATCGGCTGAGCCAGAATAGCCAACTCCAACTGGCGGAACTGGCTTTGCATGTTGAGCAAACTTTTGTTACAGATGGGACACTTGTACGATCGCAGCATATGCTCATCGTAGCACTTCTGGTGGATGCTGTGGCCACACCCCATGAATACAACAGGCTTGGGGGAAGTGAACATGTACTCCCCACAGATGGGGCAATCGCAATCCGTTGAGCGCTCGATACACTTGTGGGATTGTTGTATAGATATCGAAATGCACGCACAGCATTTCTGGAAGTACGCGTTAGCGGCGGGGTTTTCAAAAGATGCGGGCCACGACACGTACCTTACAATGGAAGAAGTCTTTGCCAATACCTCTCCCGCGTCTGCAGATACCGCAATCGTTACAGTGGTAGATATTATTGGTTGGATGGTCATCCCAAAGCTTGCACACATTGCAGTAGTAACGAGCTGACGTTTCCCCGCAGTTGATGCATACATCCGATGCTCGCTGAGGGCAGGCACAGAGCATGCAGAGCATATTCTTCGTTTCCTTCCTAACCAGAGTGTGATCTTCGACGGCGTCGTGACAGAAGCGGCAGGTGAACCACTTGTTACAAGTCGAGCACTGAAGCTTGACGTTGCGCCGGTAGTGCTGGCAGCCGAGTATCAGGGAACCTTCGGGCTCTTCTCTCGTGAAGAGCTTCGGTGGAGCATACGTCGGCCGGACGTCGTCGGCGGTCAAGACGAACTTTTGCGGCGAAGATGGTTCTCCAGGCGAATGCTGCCAGAACTTCAATGATTCGAGAGGTGTTATCGGGATGGATTGCTCCCATGCCTCGCCTGCGGGTATCGCGGTGGGTGGTACATCGCCTTGGCGCGGGGTGTCTCGAGACTTGCGGTACCCTTCCATCAAGGCCTCGTGCATCAACCGGGCCTTTTCTTCTGCCGCGATCTCCTGGGATTGGATGCCGATGAGACGCTTCCGCAACGCGCCCATGCCATCGTCGGCAGGCAGAGACTCTTGAGTTGTAGGAGACATCGGCACGGTCATAGGAAAGGACGCGACTGACGCATGTGTTGTGGGGGATGAAGACGGCTCGTCGTCAACGGTTGTTGAAGCACTGAGAGGTCGTGTCGGAGTCAATGGGGGTGGCGCAGCGGTCGCATGCCGGGTCAGCGGGGGGTCCGAGTCGGTTGTGACAGCGACAGGGTCGGGGGAAGTCTCGCGGTCGGAGACGAAGGTGGTTCTCGAGATCTCGGAAAAGCGGCGGGCCTGCCGGAGGACCGGGTTGATGATGAAGTCGGAGACCAGCGAAGACATTGAGGGAGGGAGGAGTCTTCTTGAAGGCGAGTCGAAGAACCGAGCGGGCTATGTAGAAAAGTGACGCACGGTTGTGAAACTCAGTCTACATCCGGGGCAGTAAGATCGGGGGGAGGGTAGGCGAGGATTAGTCGGGGTGCCGCGGGGATGATATTTGAAAGGGTCGGTAGTGGTATTGGCAGAGAGCAGTGGTGGTGGTGGTCGGTGGTGCTAGATGTGGTACGGTACCGGACGATTGGATGCAGCAGCGATGACATAAGACGGTCGAGACCCCTAATGCAACCCGGTCTCTTTTGTCGGCGACGGCGTCAGCGGAGACGGTCGACAAGTGGGCGCGGCGGCGGCGGCGGCAGTGGGGGTAGGATTGAAAGAGAGACACCTGAGGCGTGTCTGGGTCTTGCACAGGTGTCGGACAGTCTCTGGGACCTGGAAATCTGCACCGCAACTGAGAGAGAGAGAGAGAGAGAGAGAGAGAGAGAGAGAGTTATCGGCGCATGTCTGGGTGTGCCTGTGATCACTGGTGTGTGTTTGTGCATGGGGCCGGCCGGGACCAGCCAGGAGGGGAAATGGCATGGAATGGACGCTAGGAGGTCGGAAAAGACATGTGATGCGCCTTCCTTGCGATCCCGCATGCGGCTTCGGCGAAGCTTGACTCGGCGGGGCTGATTGGCCGCGCCCAGGAGATGGTGGTGACACTGGTGGGTTGGGCTGCCTAGTGGGTCGCTGAATTGACTGAGATGGTGGTCCAAGCAGGTGTTGGATGGCTATTACAACCCTCTGTCCGAACAAAAACACGGCTTTCGGTCGGTCGGTTCGCGAGCATCTTCGAAGCTGAGCCTATGACAGTTACGGACGGATACATACACGATTATTCAAGACATCAAACAGCCTCCTCAAACAAAAAAGCACCTTTGGATGAATGATGCGAATACATAGGAGATTGGCTCTTAGCGTTGCTTGGCTGCGTCATACCACCTCAGGATGATACTGAACTACGCAATCCGTACATAGAAAGGCAGTACCATCGCGGCCCGTATACCGTTTGCCCGAAATGGGACTTCACCTCGCCGATGATGTTTGTGTCGAGACGACGGTAGCTGAATGGGCGGCTAGCTCCGAAGGCAGGGGATCCATAATACCGTACCTATGGGCCGGAAGGGGTTAGCGCATACCTACCTAGATACAGAGCTCACTGCTTCATGAGCCTCAACTGCTGTCAACTTGAAGACAAGCCATTGTCATTGTGCTGCAGGCCTGTGTGTTTGTCCCGTCCCATCTCTGGCTTGACACTAGCAGCGATCTCGTGGAAAACAATGAGTGTAGCTGCAGGATAGGATTGCATGCACTAGATGCTTCGTGTCATGTTTGGTGTTGCTGGGACGTTGACAACGACGCTCATCTCAAGCATAATGGGTGGACGAGGTAGAGTGAAGTCAAGAATTGGAGGAGGATGAGGGTGAGATATAATACTGTGTGCTACTACCTAGGCATGTAGAGCCTCACGTCGACAATGATGATGGACCGCGATGCTTCCGTGGGACCCAGAGGACTTCAGGGGAAAGCAGTTGTGGGGGCAGGGGAGGGGGACGGAATGGAGGGTCATTGGGGGGTTCTAGGGCCATTCATGCCATTCCATCCGGAGGGGATGGTGATGCGCGTCCAGCCCCTACCTACCTACCTAGCTGGGCCAATGGAATCATGATACCGGCCCAAATGGACTTCTGGGTAGGTACCTAGTTGGTGTACCTTTGGGGCAAGATTCGCGTAAAGTGTGGTCTGGTCTGTAAGGGAGGGATAATGTCTGTTGGTGCATAGGTGGCATTTATCTCGTGTTGCCTTGCCCGCGCAAGGGGTCGCTCCCAGGTACCTACCCAGCTCTCCCAATTTAGCAGACGGGAAAATCCCACCTTGCTCAAGGGCACTCTCCCGTCACCTCCATATTAATTCCATGCTTCTTTTTCCAGCTTTCTCTTCCTCCTTCCCCAGCTTACCTACCTCCTGGAGTCCGCCCCAGCAGCCAGTCACTTTGATGAACTGCTTTGGTTTGCAGAAACCAAGCGCTTCGAGAGAAACCCGCTGATTTTTTGTTACGCGGCCTCTCCTCCGGTGCTTCGTCTTCCCACATATCCCCTTTTCCTCTTCTCCAACCTTTTTATTTATTTACACTTTGAGTTTTGACTCGTCCGGTCCTTAACCCAGAGCTCAGAGCCCCTGTTCTTGGAGCTTAGCTCTTTCCTTCCATCCGTCGCCTTTCCCGCATACACTCCCTACGCCGCGTTCGTCAACGACTTCGGCCATCCCGTTACGACAGTCAGTCTCCTCTCTCGTCATCCGGTTCCGTTTCGCTGACCTTGCAGACGAACAGTCATGGCTGTCGAGAAGCCAATTGTCGCGTCCGGAGCAGACGTCGGCGATGGCGTCAGACGCCGTGCTGTGCCACAAGGCCAGTCAGTTCCCCTAACGGCCGCTCCGGAGGTCGATGACAAGAAGAAGCTTGCCAAGAATGTAAGCCTGTTTTCTCCTTTCTGTGAACTTACCCACCGCAGAACTGCTTGATGCTGACGAACCGCTTCTTTATCTCCAGGGCCCCTCCTTCCTCGACCAGTATGAGGTTATCATCGCCCCCATCATCTTCACGGCCGTTGCCATCTTCACACGACTCTGGAGGATCGGCCTTAGCAACATCGTCACCTGGGACGAGGCCCACTTTGGCAAGTTTGGAAGCCACTACATCAAGCATGAATACTACTTCGACGTTCACCCGCCCTTGGGCAAGATGCTCGTCGGTCTGTCCGGCGTTCTGGCCGGTTATAACGGATCCTTCGAGTTCAAGTCTGGCGAGAAGTACCCAGAGGACGTCGACTACACCTTCATGAGAGCCTTCAACGCTCTTTTTGGCATTCTCTGTATTCCCATGGCCTACTTCACCGCCCGCGAGCTGAAGCTGCGCCGCCCCGCTGTCTGGCTCGTTACTTTGATGGTCCTCTGCGAAAATTCCTACACCACCATCAGCCGATTCATTCTCCTCGACTCGATGCTACTCTTTGGAACAGTTGCGACCGTTCTCTGCTGGGCCAAGTTCCACAACCAGCGTCACAGCGCCTTTGAGCCCGAATGGTTCTTCTGGCTGTTCATGACTGGTCTTAGCATTGGCTGCGTCTGCAGTGTCAAGCTCGTCGGTCTCTTTGTAACCTCCCTCGTCGGCCTTTACACCATTGAGGATCTTTGGAACAAGTTTGGCGACACAAAGATGCCCGTCACTACGCTGGGTGCCCATGTCGTCACCCGCGTCGTTGGCCTCATCATTGTTCCCTTCCTGGTTTACATGCTCTCCTTCGCTCTCCATTTTGCCATCCTTGACCGGACTGGTCCCGGTGATGCCCAAATGAGCTCCCTATTCCAGGCCAACCTCAAGGGCACCGAGGTTGGCAAGAACAGCCCCTTGGAGATCGCCTACGGCTCACGCGCGACCATCAAGAACATGGGATATGGTGGCGGTCTGCTCCATTCTCACATCCAGACGTATCCTGAGGGCTCTACCCAACAGCAAGTCACTTGCTATCACCACAAGGATGCCAACAACGACTGGTTCTTCTACCCTAACCGCCACGACGAGGATTACAACCCCGAGGCCGAGCCCCGCTTCATTGCTGATGGTAGCACTATTCGTCTCATTCACGCCCAGACCGGTCGCAACCTCCACTCCCACGAAATTGCTGCTCCCATAACCAAGGCCGACAAGGAGGTTTCTTGCTACGGCAATCTCACCATTGGTGATGACAAGGACCACTGGCAGGTCGAGGTTGTTCGCGATGTTGCTTCTCGTGACCGTAGCCGCATCCGCACTCTTACTACCGCCTTCCGCTTGAAGCACCCGGTCCTCGGCTGCTACCTACGCGCTGGCAACGTCAACCTACCTCAGTGGGGTTTCAAGCAGATTGAGGTTACCTGCACCAAGAAGAACAACCCCAAGGACTCGTACACGCACTGGAACGTCGAGGCCCACACCAACGAGAAGCGTAAGTTGCCGACGGCGTAAAGAAAAAAGCATTCTGAATCTGCTGCTAACTGACATGCAGTGCCCCCTGGCGACCCTGGGTCCTACAAGTCTCCCTTCCTCCATGACTTTATCCATCTCAACGTCGCCATGATGACATCCAACAATGCTCTCGTTCCCGATCCCGACAAGCAGGACGACTTGGCATCCCATTGGTGGCAGTGGCCAATCCTGAACGTCGGTCTGCGCATGTGTGGTTGGGATGACAACATTGTCAAGTACTTCCTCCTCGGCAACCCTCTCGTTTACTGGGGCTCCACAGCCGGCCTTGGTATCTTTGCTCTCGTCGTTGCCTGGTACGTCGTCCGCTGGCAGCGTGGCTACAACGACTTGAACACGAATGAGGTCGATCAGATCCACTACGCGGGACTGTACCCCGTGGCTGGCTGGTTCCTTCACTACCTTCCCTTCGTCGTCATGGCTCGTGTGACTTATGTCCATCACTACTACCCTGCCCTCTACTTCGCCATCCTTACCTTCGGCTTCTTGGCCGATTGGTTCCTCCGCAACAGGAACCAAATTGTCCAATACACCGTCTACGGTGTATTGTACGCGGTCATCATCGGACTTTACATCCTCTTCAGCCCCATCTGCTTCGGCATGACGGGCCCTAACAAGCAGTACAGCTACCTGAAGTGGTTCGACAGCTGGAGAATCTCGGACTAGGTCACAAAACGATATCTGAACACAACCGCTTGTGATCAACGATTTCTTCTGGTAAATCATGTAATTGAGAAGGGCCAGAGGATCCACGACTCAACTTCTCCCGCCAGCTCAATGTAAGAATATGGGCGATTAAAATGGGCACCAGGCTGGTGTTTTAAGCTCGGGATAAGAGAGAGAGACAGCTGGCGGATGATACTTCCGCGCATAATGCAACATGAATTGTTTCCTTGTTTCTGCGACGAGCTCTGATCTTCAAATCCCAGAGACCTCAACAGCGACTGTGAATTATGATTAAAAGTAATAGTACAAGGTTGAAAGGCGAGAAGGAGCTAAAGACTGTTGCCGGTAGCCTTGGGTATCACTGTCCTTCTCGCGCGCGTGTGATTTTTTGTTGTTGTACACAGCGGCAGTCCATCTAGCAACAACCACCGCCTGATCCCTTGTTTGCGTCGCTCCCTACCTTGATCTGCCTACCCCTCCGGCTCCGGGCCCCTTGACACCCGACCTCCGATCATTGAGATCGTACTTACCAGCCTGGATGTTGTTGTATATCCTCTCAGCGACCCTCATGAAGACCTTTTCGACGTTCTCGCCGCTCTTGGCGCTCGTCTCGACGTACTCGAAGACGCCGTTCTTCTTTGCCCACTCCTCGGCTTCCTCCTTGGTGACCTCGCGCTTGTTGTTTTCGTCTTGGGTGAGGTCGGCCTTGTTGCCAACGAGGATGACGACGATGTCGGGCTCGGCGATCTGGCGGAGGTCGTTGAGCCAGTCGGTGACGTGCTGGAAGGTCTGCTTCCGGCTGAGGTCGAAGACGAGGAGCGCCCCGCTAGCGCCGCGGAAGTAGGAGCGCGTCACGGACTTGTACGTCTCCTGCCCCGCCGTGTCCCACAGGGAGAGCTTCATGTGCTTCTGGGGCCCGTCGGCAGCCGCCGGTTCGGGGAGGCGTGGAGGCTCGGGGAGACCGTTGGACGTGGCTGTGCCATCTCCTTTGGTCTTCTGGGCGACGGACGACGCCGGGGAAGCATGAGCGGGGGGGAGGGTGTTAGGGGGGCCGACGGGGACGATGCGGGAGCCGAACTCGACGCCGATGGTCACATCATGATGAGGAGAAAAGCGGCCCTCGCAGAGGCGGATGGTGAGGCTGGACTTGCCACAACCCGAATCGCCAATGCAGACGAGTTTAGCGATGTAGTCCCATGGTGGAGACGACATGACCCCTAAGCGGGATGGGTTCGTGTGTTTGGGGAGAGGGGGAAAAGAGATGAAGGTCTGTGGTCCTTTTTTTTTCTTTTCTTCTTCGCTGGATTCTCTTCTTTTTTTTTTATCGGCTGGTCCGCAAGGCAGGGCTTCGCTTCGCTGATGGAGGTTTCGAGAAGATGAGACTGGGAGGGCGTGAGCGTGTCTTTGATGTGGTTATGGTAGGCGGTTGATGCTGGTCTGATGTTGAGGAGCTTCAAACAGCTGTCGTGGTTTGTCCGAGCACGTGTTCGGAAGAAGGGGGGAGAGGACAGAATGTTGTTACTGGGAAGATGTCGTCTGTTCTCAATGGGATGTTCCCGTGGCTACCGAAGACAACGGTTGAGAAAGAAGGGTGTGGAGTTTGTCTGCGATTCTCCAGTACTATTCTAAAAGATAAAAAAAAATAAGATAGGAAATAGAAAAAAATCGATGACCTCGTCTATACGTTAGCGAAAGCTTCTGCTACGTACAGTTCAACGTGAGATCCAATACGTTTGTAGGAAACAGCGAAGTGTATCACGCTGATCAATGTTAAAGATGGTCGCCCTTGTCACGGGCCTGGCCCAGAAGACAACCAGAGCCCCAGTTAAAACTGGACCGCTGACCAGGGAAAAAGGCGAGCAGGGTTTGGGGCCATCGGCCTTATCAGTGACGCAAGTGCTGAGCTGATAAGCAGAAGCGAGCCATCTGGGAGAAGGGAGGACGAACGCCCCAATGGGAGCCGGTGTAGGTAGTCAGTTGACGACGGACAACCTGGAATGACCAACTGACTTGATCTCCCAATCCAGTCCAGTGACTAATCACAAAATGACTCGGGAGGTTGGACCATACTAAAGCGGTTGCTGGTGTCTCACGCTGGGACATGTCGGTGCCATGTACAGTAGCAAAGTGAGGGAGATTTGCAGTGCAGATAAGAGGAACGTATCATGTACGTGGGTTCGTGGGACTCACAAGTGCCAGAGGGGTGACCGTGAGGCCCCGTCTCCCCTCGGGCACAGGAAGCCTTTAACATTTCCATTGCCCTGGGATTCTCATGGGTTTCCTGCACATTCCAACACGGTTGCCTTTTACGGACACTATCCAAAAACTGCATGAGAAATGGTTCCCGGAGTCCGCCCCCCCCAAGAAGTCGAGGCGAAGCTGCTGGCCAAAAGCACGCACCCACGACCATGCCCTTATGGTATGTATGTACACTCCCTGGGTACTGTAAGGTACCTAATCCGGGCCCTTAATGCTGTAATGCATCAATCACATCAACTTACCGCCTTATCGCCCACTTAAAGTCGGATAAGTGCCGGCCACTGCTGGGGTGGTGGGTAGCTACCATCATGCCCCTGTCTCGTACTGACGTTTTGGGTGGCTGGTCTGTTGGCGAGAGAGGTACCCGGGGTGACAGTGGAGGTATCAGTGTCGTGTGCCCCAGGTTGCCTAACTGTGTGTTTTGTCGCTGTTTACCAGTTACCTACCTGGGTAGGTAGGTAGATACCAGGCTGAGGCCGCAGCGCCCGCGCTGCCTAACAAGCCTCCATCCCAATCCGCCCAGCAGATGGCGGGCTACCCATGTAACCCGAGCCCGTACCGCCGCAACCACTGCCTTCACCGACCCACTTGCTCCTCTGCCCAGGTACCTAGGCACCTTCACCTCTCCATCTGGGCTGTACCGCATGACCTCCGATTCATCTTCTCCCAAACGTCTTGGTGCAGATGCCCTTCTCACGAGCACCCCAGTCTTGACCTGAAAGTGCCCATTCCGCTCAAGGGTGACTGACATTCTACCCGTTTCAAGAATCTCATCGCAAAAGTTGTTTTGAGCCCCCAGTCTCGTGCTTCCTGTTTGCGTATAGGTACGGCAGTGGTGTCCACCGCCGCCAGCACCCAAACATTCCACCCATTTCCTCTTTGTCCGTCATCGTCATTCACACGCCTTACATAGCCCGCCGACTTTATCTTAACCCATCCTCCCGCGTTCCTGTCCCACCCCCGAACGAGCACGCGAGTTTTCTTCTGAGGGGACGAGGTCCTCACCACCGATAGCACCATGTTCTCGGAATGTAAGTCTATTGTCCTGCCGCTCCAAGCAGCGGTCAACTGATAAACCCGTGCCCCCAGATGCGTCCAGGTTTCTGGCGCAGTCACAATCCCGAATCTCCAACTTCGCTGGCCAAACCGAAGGCAACGAGAACCCAGCACGACAACACAACGACTGGTCATCACGACCTCCACGGAATGGCGGACGGTCCTTCCTAGGCAGAGGTTACGGAGGAAACCCGTACCAGGCGGGTGGCTCGCGTTTCGGGCAGATGGGCTTCGCCTCCCGGATCTCCACAGCCCAGGATGCGCCGCTTTTTCACAGCACGCTCGACGAGTACATGGAAGAAGACGATGAAGACGAGAGGGACCGTGAGGCGGCGGATATGGTCGCCCTTCACATGTCACGGCGCGTGGCCGCCGCGAGTAAGATGGCAGAGAGCTCCGAGACGGAACCGGACGCTAGCCGCGGCTCACTGGAGCAGAGCAACGAGGGCTCCGGACGCAGGTATCAGGACCGCGGTCTGCGGAGGGGTATCCGCAGCAGCTGGAATGGCACGAGGAGTTACGGTGGACGCAACCGCGGGAGGGACGCCATAGACGAAGAGGCAGAGGACATCCCACGTGAGGGCTCCGACAGGGGCTCGGATACGAATCCTACAATGGTCGATATCGGGCTTGACTCTCAGATCCGGGACGACAACGATGATGATCCGTCTGCGTCGTTGCTGAACGAGACGCATACTGACTCGAGCCCTCCCGCTTTCCAGAAGTTCCACACAAAGTCGGGAGATCGCAAGTTCCCGCTGCGCAGGGAGGCCACCCGACAAGACGACTTTGACGAGGCCCGGCGGGCGAGCTCCGACGACGAGGCCCTGCCTGCGACGGTCCCTCTAGTCGAAGGTGAAATATTCAAGTACGATCCTTTCTTTGCTTGGATCTTCCTTATTGCGTTGGCTGGTCTGGTGTCTACGTTCGTGCTCGTCTGGCTGCATACGGGCACGCCTAAGAAGGGATGGGGCGACACAGTCTACACGACGTTACAAGCATCTTTCCACATGTTGGCCGTCGACACTCTCATTTCGGTGCTGGTATCTTTCGTCTGGCTGGCGGCCCTTCGGTCATTCGCCCGGCCGCTGGCCCTCCTGATTCTCGCGGCAGTGCCCATCATCATGTTCTCCTTCACGCTGTACCCATTCATTTCCAGCTACGAAGGTCGGTCTCATGGCACTAGCTTTCAGGACCGGGCTATGCGGTGGGCTGCTCTCGTTCCAGCCATATCGGCCGTTGTCTGGGTATACATGGCCTACAAGGGCCGATATGCTATCCGCCAGGCGATCGAGATCCTGGAGTTCTCGACCAGGATTCTCGCAGCGAATCCGGCGCTTCTCATCTTGGGCTTCAGCTGTCTGGCACTGATAGTAACCTGGACCTGGATCTGGATGTGGATGTTCTCGAGGATCTTTCTAGGAGGCTACTTTTCGCGCAGACTCGCCAGGTTCATCATCAGCGTGTCCAGCTGGTGGCTCGGGATCTGGTTCGTCCTCATGTACATGTGGACCATCGGCGTCATCAACGCAGTGCAACGAGCGACGACAGCGGCGACGGTGTCACAATGGTATTTCCACCGCAACGCGGCCCCGGCGCCGACATCGGCGGAAATCGTCACGGCCGCGCTGAACCATGCGACAACGACCATTTTTGGCAGCATATGTGAGTCGACGCTGCTGGCGTTGCTCATCAGGGCGCCTCTTCTCGTGCTTCCCCGGAGAATGGCCAACATCCTCCAGCACATCGCCGCCATGTGGATACCGACCCCCGTCGCCGCGCTCATGAATCCCCTGACCATCACGTACGGGGCAATTCACTCGCAGAACTTGCACACGGCGGCCCGCGGCCTCAGCCAGATGGACTTCCTCTCACCGCAGCGGCCGACGACAACACTGACGCCGCACGTGTTCAGCTCACGGCGGTCTAGTCACTCTCCTTTGCTTCCTTACCGGCTTGCAAAGATGCTTTTGTACGCAACGCGATTCATTATGGCTACGGCGCTCGGGTTTGCGGGATGGGTCATGACGGCGAAGCAGCTCTCAATCGCTCTGCCGAACGGAATGGGGGTACGGGGCTCGGCGTACGCATATGTGGTTGGCATAGTGGCCAGTTTCATTGGGTTTTCGGTAATGGGCGCCATGGAGGGTATTCTCAGCGGCATTTTGGATGCTGTGGTGATTTGCTACGGCAGCGAGCGACGTATGGCCAGCGGAGGGGGCGCCTACTGCATGGAGGCGGCCTACCTCTTTGGCGAGAGACGGCGGGACGAAAGAGGCCTGCCTTGAGGGAACATGTTTTATACCTTGGTGTTTGCAGTATTCTTTGGAGACACACAGAGATTGTATGGCCGTTGAGGAATTGGGAGTTACTTGTGCAGCACATGCTTTACGTGGCGAGATGGGATAGACGCCTGGGAACGGGCTGCTTTGAATAAAGCTTTCGGTTTTGCCTTTGAGATGGGAGCGTTGTCGTCTGCTACCTGATAGCGAGTGGCATGCCTAGGCACATGTGCCAAGTCTCACGAATGTTTGGAGGACGGAGGACGAGTGGTGGGATTTAATGGTGAAAGGCTCCGCTGCGCCACAATGTGCTCGCATTCAAACGGCTGGTGGGATGAGGGGCCAGTGCCCGAGAGCAGTGGGCAATACCACTACGAATAAGCGGGAAGGAGAGAAGAGGAAGGGTCCATCTTGGCGTCTTGGGGGGGCGGGATTCGCGGATTTGAATACCTACCTACTGTTTGTATCCGTACATAGGTAGGTACACGAGTACTACTAAGATACAGCAGCATCGCGAACCTAGACGAATATCGAAGGCGATGTGCACCGCCACGCCGTGACGGCGTCGCATGAACTCGCGCAACGCGTCAACCCGCAAAGAAAGCATGCATAATCGCCACGGTTGCTTAGCATACCTACCTAGGTAGGTACGGATACCTGTCTATTATTGCTGATTGTGGCTTTGGTGACGCAACAAGACCGAAGCTTCAGCCACAACACTTGTGGTGCAAGTCAAGAGTACGATGTACGGATACGTATTCGTAGGTAGGCGAAAAAAGGAAGGGGGGCAGAAGCGAAGCAAAAGCAAGCAGCCTACCTAGCAGCCTACCGTAACCACTCGACAAATCCGACTTTGCGCTAGTCGGCAAGAGGTATGGTGTGACGGCAGAAACAGGGATCGGGTGCTGGGCGAAGTCAGGGGTTAGTTGTGTACGTCAGCAGGCGTTTAGGGGGTAGAAACAGTGCATAAACCTTGTTGTTGTCATTACAGTTCCCATGGCCAAGCAAGCTTCGCTAAGTCAATCGGAGCCCACGGCTTATTGCCGATGGGTAGCTCAACGTCTTCTGCTGTAGATATGTACTGTAGCTTGTCTCTATGGCTATCCTTAAGTATTACTAGGTCCTCTACTAATTCCTTCTTAACGTATTAGTTGTAGTTAAACACATCCCACCTATCCTACTGAATATTCTTAATAGGGATATCCTTGATCTTGATCTTTGAGATATTACTCCTATTAGGTTAGCCACTAATACTACACTAGAGGAAGGATTATTGGACTATCGTAGCCTTCTTAGGGGAGGTAAGCCGCTAGGCTACTGTTGCTATAGTATAGGTGACTATAATACGCTTTATTAACGTTGACTAGACGAGGGGCTAGTTGCTGTTGCTGGCGGCTTACTCTTGCTAATAGATGTATTCTTTAGTTACTTTAGCTAGCTACTGCTTAAAGGGCTTATTGACGGCAGTATTAAGAGGCTAAAGAAGGGAGGTAGTGCTAGGTAGTATAAGGCTGGGAGTAATATAATTAGATTATAACTATAATAAGATACTAGGGGTCTTATAAAAAGCAGTAACATTTATAACTAAGAGGTATTTTTACCCTATTATAAGAGGAAAAAACTTATTAGTTAGCTACTACCTAAAGAGGTATTTGTTATTATAGGTAGTATTGTTATATTTAATAGTTATCTCCTTACTATAAAGCTTACTCTTATAAGCCTTAAGTTAACTATTAAGGCTGGTGGGCTTACTATAAAAGATAAGCTTTAGTAGTAGCTATTAGACCCCGTTAGTAAAGATATAAAGGACTAGCGTAGCTTACCGCTTACTCTAGCCACTATAGTTAGTCTTGCTAGCTACTGTATAGGCGCCCTTGTTAGCCTAAGTTAACCTATTAAGGTATTTAAAAGGTATAGGGGTTTTGTTAAAGTTAAGGATATAGTTAGGAGGAAATTAGAGGCTACTAATAGGCAGCTGTTAATAGGCTAAGGAGGGCTAGTTAACGCGTCTATTAAAGTGGAGGAAGGATATAATAATTGTAAGGTACTTAGTGGGTAGCTTTAAGGCTTACTTTGTAAGCTAGCAATAAGAAATATTCTATTAAGACTAGAAGCTACTAAACTAGCCTACACTAAAATAGAAGGGGTAGATATATAGGAGTTTACTAGATATAGTAGCGTTAAGATATCTAGTAGTAAAAAGGGCTTAAGACTACTACTTAAACTATCTAGTAGTAATAACCTTATTACTATTACGTTGTTACTAAAAGAGTCTATATAGGTTAACCTCTAGCTTAGGCTATTTAGGTAAATAGTTATATACTAATAGGTTAATAATAGTATTACGTTAGTAGTACTAGTTAATAACAGTAGAGCAAGGTATCTTAAAGTAGCTAGTAGCCTTACTAAAAGTTAGGCGACAGAGGCCGTTAGTAAGAGGGGTATTACTAGGCTATTAGCAGGCAGTAGGTAACGTTAATAGGTAGCAGTAGTGCTTAAGATATATTACTACTTTAACCTACCTTTATTACCTATATAACCGTTTAACCCGCTGGATTTTCTTACTAGTAGAGTATTCTTGCTTAGCAATAGGCTTAGGTTTTTTACCTATCTTGCGTATAGGCGTAATTAGCTGGGTATTTGGATGGATTTCGCTAAGCGGCTGGCGGTTGGGTATTGTGAATAATGGCTTGTGGGCTCGTAGGCTCGTGGGCTGGTGGGTTGGTGGGTTGGTGGGTTAGTGGGTTAGTGGGTTAGTAGGTTATTGCGATAGATAGGCTGGCTGGCTGGCTGGCTGGCTGGTGGATTATTTTCCCGTAGACCGCCTTCTATTATGGGGCTAGCGCCGGACCCACTATCTACTTGTTATAGCTAGCCTAGACCCTAGCGCAAAGTCGGATTTGTTGAGTGGTTACGGTAGGTAGGTATTTGTACGGAGTATTCGTGGGTACGAGAGAGACGGAGACCCCGCGCTGGTGGAGCTTTGGCTCGTGCGAGACGTTTCCAGTCGACATTTTAGGGAGAGGGGTCCGCTGCAGGGCATCGACCGAGGTGCCGAAGTGGTATCCTGGTGTACCCTCTCGGCACGTCTTCTACGGAAAGGTACCATCAAGCGACATTCATGAGCCGCCCACGCGGGTTTCCGGCATTACATGGTAGGGGTCGCAGCGGGAAACGAAAACAAAAAACAGCTGATAGAGCTAGGTACCTAGGTAGCTGCAAGCGGAGCTGAGCGAAGCAACACAAGCCTCTGGAGAGAGGGGTGGACAGTTGAGTTGCTGGGCATACTGCGTGCCTAGGTAGGTAGGTAGGTCAGGATGTGCTTGCAGCTTGCATCGATGGCGGCTCCTCGTTGTGGAGTACGGAGTAATAGTAGGTAGCTTCGGGAGCCAAGAGGCAGCATTGCAGCTGTAGCAGGAGTGGGAAGGCATGTAGCGTTGGAGACCACAGCTTCGAGAAGTGCCATGGAAAAGACAAGAATGGGGACCGAATTCTGAGGTGTATCGGTCCAGTCAGTGCTTAGCAAGTGGGATCATATGCGACAGGGAGATCTTTCGCCCCTCTCGCCTATCGCCTCAGCCAGGACTGCATAATCACATACTAACATGGGGAGTGGTTTGCCATTTGCCATCACATTATTCCCCGTCAAAGAGGCAGCTGGATACTGGACCGGTTCAACCACGACAGCCGGCGTGCGAAAGCCTCCGCCTCGTTTCTCGCGGAAGCGGCGGGATGCCATTGGGTTGTGCCCGTTCATAGGCACCTGCACCTTGAGCTTAGCTACCTAGGTACTTTAGTCGTAGGATTACCTAGGTAGGTATGGAAAGAGGCAAACGTCTAACGCTTGAGGACGTAATCCCGGCCATCCGCCTACCGAATGCCCATGCCCCATTAACGCCATTGCTATTGCGCCTCCCCATTACAGCAGCACCTGACACGACACTCAGAGGCAGCCTTTCTTCTCCATCCCAACCCTCCTCCTACTCCCCTCCGGCCCCCCTTCAAACATCAGTCGCTTATTTCAGGTGCCTGGCCACCCAGAAAACTGTCTGAAAAGGTAGCTGCAGAAAGCTTGAAACTCTGATTTCCCTCAAACAACCTCACTCACCCATCTCCTTAACCGTCAGTAATCAACCCCGCGTCAATCCCGACTCGACGCTTCTCGATATATCAAGACACTGCGCTTGCAGACGGTGAACCAGCGTTGATAGCACCTTTTTTTCCCCCTCTTCCCTCTCGATTTCCAACCTCATAGCACTACACATGGCCGACGATTTCGCTCCACCGCCGGGCCCCCCGCCTCCTAAGGCCCCCGAGGTCCCTCCCGGCTGGATTGCCCGCTGGAATGACCAGTACAAAGAATGGTGAGCCCCGGGGCCCCCGTAGTCTCCCCGTCTACTGCCATCGCGGACCACGATGCTGACTTCATCTCCAGGTTCTACGTGAACCTGCACACTAAGCAGTCCCAGTGGGATAAGCCCACCGAGCCCGCGTTGCCCCCTCCCCCGCCCGCGGCAGACGCCCACCCGGGCGGTCCTCCCCCTGGCTACGCCCCGCGCCCCGGCGACTCGACGCCACCTGTGGACCAAAAGGTCAATCCATATGACCAGAAGCCCAATCCCTATGAGAACAAGTCCTCGACGTCCCAGCCCTATGGCGCCAGCGGCTCTAACACCGTGAGTGAGGACGAGCGCCTCGCCCGCCAGCTCCAGGCTGAGGAGGAGGCCCGCGCCCGCGGCGCCAATTCAAACTCACCGATGCCTCCTGGCTACAACCCGCAGCAGCAGCAGTCTCAGAGCCCCTTCCCTGACCAGCTCCCGCCTCGCGCGCAGGATACGAGAGGCAAGAGCGGCGGCGGCTTCCTAGGCAAGCTGCTTGGCAAGACCAAGACGGGCAGCTCAGGCAGCTATGGGCAACCGCAGTACGGCGGGTACCCTCCCCAGCAGCCACAGTACGGTGGCTACCCACCCCAGCAGCAGTACGGTGGCTATCCTCCTCAACAGCAGTACGGCGGCTACCCTCCCCAGCAGGGATACGGGGGTTACCCTCCCCAGCAGGGATACGGTCCGCCCGGGGGCTACGGCATGCAGGGAGGCGGCGCTGCCGGCCGAAAACCCGGCGGCGGCGGCATGGGCATGGCGGGCGGGCTGGCGCTCGGTGCCGGTGCCGGCCTGCTGGGTGGCGCGCTGATCGCGGACCACATCAATGACGAGCAGCAGGAAGCGTACGCTTCGGGCTACAGTAAGTTAATGTTGCCCCTTTCCGACCTCCTCTCGCACAGATGCTGACGTTGTGATACTACAGACGACGGCCAGGATGGCGATGATTTTGGTGGTGGAGACGACTTTGGCGGCGACTTCTAAGTGGTCGAGGTTTGGCTGGGCCGGTGTGTCGCTTGAAACGAAATATCTTGAGCTGGTCGTGAATTGAAGATTTGGAATGGGCGGACAGGCGGCGTGAAACTTGCCCATAATGTGTTTGCTTCCCCACACAACACACACACAAATAGTAGACAAGATAGGAAACCACAGTCGACCTCTTACATCAAGCACATTTTCATTGTGGCGCATTAGTTCCGAACTCAGTGCTATCGGAGATGAAGGCGGGCTTTGCTTTTCCATGACGGTGCCTTTGGAAAGGAGTCGTTGAGTATATCCTCCAAGTTCCGAAATCTGTCAACTGGGCACAGTTATGCACCTATCTTGCCCTGAAGGAGTCAATACGGAGCAGTTTGAATGCGACTCCGGATGCCTTGAAACAAACACAGGGAGCGCGCTATGAATAAATAGAGCATACTTCGATTGTGCTACCCAAAGCCGACTGTCTGGAGTGACATGTCGCAGGTCGAGCAACAAGATCGTCGTGCCGCAATTGCACGATCTCGGACTTTCCGAGCGACCTCGTTAACCAGATGCGGATTCTTGTATGCCCATATCAGACTGCGCTCCCGCTATTTATCTGTAGCCCGTCCTCCCTTTGCTTGTTCATCAAGGCATACAAGTCCAACAGCGGTGCATAATATAAACGGAACAGCTTGATCGAGTACCTAGGTAGCTGCAAGAATGGAATTGGACTCCCTCTGTCTCATACTCTCTTCAACCATGGCGAACCCTACCGATTCCACATCAGCTCGACACGGGGGGTGAGGGAGATCCATGCTAGCATGCCAATCTAGGATATGCTGTAGCTGTTGTCGAATACCCCCCTGATCGTTCGTGGTAGCTGCGAGGCTTCTGGTGTGTACATCTCGATTCGTCCGACAGCCCCATCGGCCTTATCTGTTCCAGACTCGATATACAGCTTGCAGTCGGTTGGCTATTGAGGTTTCTGAATATAGATAGACATAAGAAAGACATACACTTTCATTGTGGCACATTAGTGCCGACCTCAATGCCATCGTAAATGAGGGAGATCGGCTTTTCACAACGTTGAGCCGTCGAATCTGTCCTTCAAGAACCAGTACGTACGTCACAGGCGCGGCATATGGTGGGTGAGGCACGATCGGGCATTAAAGGTATCTGGATATAGATATAGAAAAGATGCGCGCCACTCGTTACCGCGAATGGCAACGTACCGTACTGTCAGGTCTGACGTTCAGGAGCGCTCGCCCCTCTTTCTTTTTGCTTGGTTACAATCTCTCTCTCTCATGAACCGCATCCCGCAGCAGTCCCAGCTCTCTTCTTCACCTCCGCACGCCCTTCTCCTTCTTTCCGCTACCGCCGCCGTTTGAAGACCCCGAACCGGAGGACTCTTCCTTCTTGCCGGTGCCCGCCAGGAAGGCGGCCATATCGAAGTTACCCATTGGGTTGGCTCCGGCGTCACCGCCGCCGCCAAGGATGCTGTTCATGGGGTTGCTCTTTTGACGCTCCTCGAACTCGGCGCGCATTTCGGGGTCCACTGGGAGGTGATATGTCAGCTACTGTTCAAGGGTTTGGAACGGGGGTTGGAAGAGGGTTGACAGGTGGAGCAGAGAGGAACTGTAAGGGGGAGTACGTACTGTTATCGACGAGGTAGGGCATGCCAAGGAAGATACCCATGCTGACGAGACCGAGGAGAATCATGGGGTTCTTGAGGATGGTGAGGACCGAGACTGCATAGCGGTAGTGTTAGCATTCTTTCCCTGACGCTCAGGGAAGCTTCCAAAGCGGTGCTACAAATGGTAGCAGTGCCGCCGAGACCCCGGAACATGAGCGCGACGGTATCATGGAAGGCTGTTTAAGGGGAAGCCTACACTTGCTCCTCTCCATGAAGTAGTTCTTGCCGCCCAGGACCCGCACCTCGAAGCCCTTGCCGCTGCCCTCAAAGTCCTTGGCCGTGTAAACCTCGCCGCGGTTGTCCCAGTCGTTACCGCGGTACGTCTCCCACGCCGACAGGCTTCCATCGGCGGCGACATCTAGGCGTAACGGGGCGAAGGCGTGCGTCATGCAGTGGACATCTACCAAGTACGACCCGGGCGCGGTGACGTTGGTGAAGACAAAGGTGTTCTTGACCGATAGCGGGGCGGAGAAGGAGGCGCCCAGGGCCGAGAGGGTCGCGCGCGTCGAGGGTGGGAGGGTGTAAGGGTTCGGGAGGACCTGTGAGGAGGGCACCGACAGGGTGACGGAGGCTGCGAGGGCGAGGGAGGACGTGGTGCAGGCCGCAAGGGCGGCGAGGGACGCAAGGAGGCGCATCGTTCTCAATGGCGGTCTGTCTGCGGTTCGGTTTCGGTGATTACGAGCAGGTTCGAATATTCGTGTACCAATACTCGAGTAAGATACGGACGCAAAAAGGGGGAGGAAGGAGAGGGTAGAGGAGGCTCGGACCGAGGAGGGTTCAATTTGTGATGGGGATGGACATGTAGATGAATGGCGGCATGGGATAGAGCTTGGATCGTATCTGATCAGAGCAACGGCAGCGGCACGGTTTGGTGCACATACGAACATGGCTCTGGAGGGTAGGCGTTAAAGAGCCAACACTTTGCGGGTCCGCCCCTCAGTCCTCAAAGTACTGACCCACCTACTCCGAAGTCATTTTCTACCCCTGCCTACCCTACCATCCAACTTCAAACCCTCTAACTCCAAGTCATCAGCAAAGTAAAATAAAATACTTCAATACTAATACACATAACACAGCAAAGCTACATAATCTTAAGAGAGGCTTAGTAGGGTTAAAATTCTCTAAAAAGTTGATTTGTTTTATTATTTTTTAGATGCACTTAGTATTTAGAGAGATATAGCTATTTTCTTCTTTTTCTGCTGAAAAGGGGGCTAGCTGATGGTCTGTGCAGATTAAGCGAGTGACTTTGGCTGGTACTTTGAGGACTGTGGGGTGGACCCGCAAAGTGTTGGCTCTTTAACGCCTACCCTCTGGAGTTGTAGGGCCCGTTGTCGACCAATCAGCTCTGGCGGACGGATTATCGTCGTCTGCCGCGCGCCGGGGAGCGGGCCCTCCTCGCCCCTCCCTGCCCACCGAACCCCATTCCAGAGCTGTCAAATGCCAAGCTAGCAACAGCAGCAGCAGGTCCCGGTGCAACGCCGGACGACAGACAGACTTGTTTGCACCACAAGCTCTAGCACGTTTTTGAGAGAGCGGCGGACTCGCAACGCTCAAACCACCACGAACCGCCCACTAGGAATTTGTGGCGCCGGCACGTTTTCATTTCTTCGCGTGCCTCGTGAGTTGCCACAGGCTGCCGATCGCCAATCCCATCGGGAAGATCAGGAGGGAGGTGGCTCCGGTGCTATCGCATTTTTTGCCTTGCCTTGTTTTCCTGCTCGCACTCTGGGAGGGGACGCCGATATGGCGATGGTGGGCGAGCCCAAGGAAGCCTGTTTCAAGCAGTTGCCCTCGGATTACCATGGTTTCGACCGATACATCACATTCCACGAGGAACGGCAAGGGATGCGGAGCGGCATTTGCTTGTTGCTCTGTCCGCTCTGGTCATCTTCAATCATATACGATTCGAAAAACAGACCAACGTTGCTTTCTTTACGGGTATTCATTATCTTATACAAGAAAAAAACAAACCAATCCAGCTGCACGTACAAGACCGCGCGCACGTGCACGCTGTGTTTTTACCAAAAAAAGCATTCAAGGGGGGTATCCAGCCAGATGCGGGCAAAGCGTAAAGCAAGTGCGGTCGCTTTTCCTTCCTCGTCTCGTCTCGACTGGTCTAACTTACGGTGCTAGCGGCGCATCCTCCTGCTTGGTCTCTGCCGCGGAGGCGGCCTTGCCAGTGGTTTTGGCCGAGGCAGCCTTCCTGAATGACTGCTCAAAGTCGGCGATGATGTCGTCAATGTGCTCCGTACCGACCGAAATACGGATGAGATCCTGTTGTGGGGTCCTTTGTCAGCCACAGGTCCGGGTGCCGCAACACGTTTCTCTTTGAGAGAGAGAGAGAGAGAGAGAGAAAGGGGGCTCACCTCGCTAACACCGGAGCTCTTCTTCTCCTCGTCCGACAGCTGCTCGTGGGTCGTGGTCCAGGGGCTGTCAGTGTTATTACACCACTCATAAGAAAAAAGAGATAGCAAGCGTTTCCCGGATTCCACTCACTGGATGGCCAAGGTCTTGGAGTCGCCGACGTTGGCGAGGTTGGAGATGAGCTTGAAGCCGTCAACGACCTGGCTGCCAGCGGCGCCGCCACCCTTGACGCCGAAGCTGAGAACGCCGCCGAAGCCGCGCTTGAGGTACTTCTTGGCCGTCTCGTGGTACGGGTGGCTCTCGAGGCCGGGGTACGAGACCCAGCTGACGTAGTCGCTGGCCTCGAGCCACTTGGCAAGGGCGAGGGCGTTCTGCGCATGGCGCTCGCCACGGAGGGAGAGCGTCTCGATGCCGATGAGGAGCTGCTGGGCGGCGAAGGGGTTCAGCGAGGCACCGAGGTCGCGCAGGATCTCGACGCGCGCGCGGATGATGAATGTGATGGGGCCGAAAGTCTCCCAGAACTTGAGGCCGTGGTAGCCGTCACTGGGCTCCGTCATCTGTGGGAAGCGCCCGTTGTCCCACTTGAACTTGCCGCTGTCGACGATGACGCCGCCGATGGTGGTGCCGTGGCCACCGATCCACTTAGTCGCCGAGTGGACCACGATATCGGCGCCGTGCTCGATAGGCCTGATGAAGTAGCCGCCGGCGCCAAAGGTGTTGTCAACCTGCGGACGGCGTGTTAGTCACACACTCCCCCCCCCTCTTCCTCTCGCTTGACTACGTGCAACGAGAAGCGCAGGCTGCGACTCACAATGACGGGCACGTCCTTCTCGTGAGCGACCTTGGCGATGGCCTCGAGGTCGGGCACGTTGTACTTGGGGTTGCCGATGCTCTCGACGTAGACGGCTTTGGTCTTGTCGTCGATGGCGTTGGCAATGTCCTCGACGCGGTCGCCGTCGACGAACTTGGTGTTGATGCCGAGGCGCGGCAGGAACACCTTGAACTGGTTGTAGGTGCCGCCATATAGCAGCGAGGTCGAGACGATGTTGTCGCCGGCGTGGGCGAGGGTACTGATAGCGACAAACTGGGCGGCCTGGCCGGACGAGGTGGCCAGCGCGGCCACACCGCCCTCGAGCGCGGCGATGCGCTTCTCAAAGACGTCGACCGTGGGCTGCAGAGTGAGACATTCGTCAACGAGTGTCCTTGCTTTCTTGTTTCAAGTGCAGAATAGGATTGGGACGAGAGGCACATACGTTCATGATACGGCTGTAGATGTTACCAAACTCCTTGAGGCCGAAGAGCCTCGCGCCGTGGGCCGAGTCATTGAAGGTGAAGCTCTACATATTGGAATATGCTGTCAGTTGCTACCGCCCTTGCTGCTAAAGGTGCATTGGAAATGACGAACCGTGGTGGCGTAGATGGGAACAGCGCGCGAGTTGGTGGCCGGATCGGGCTCCTGGCTGCGTCGCGCAATTCTTGTCAGTCTCGACAGCTTCAAACCTTAAGATCTTCTCCCCCAAAGACATGTTTGGATTGAGTGGTGTGTGGACGTACCCCGCGTGGAGCTGCAGCGTCTCAAAGTTCTTGCTCAGTTCTTCGGCCATTGTGACTTTCTGGTTCGTTATAACGGGGAGAGATGAAAGGGTATCAACGCGGAGAGGCAAGTGAGAGACTTTCTCGGTAAGGGAGAGGGAGGAGCGTAGTTTGGAGGTAAAGAGAGAGAGAGAGAGAGAGAGAGAGGAAATAGAAAAGCTCACTTCTGGGATTGTGTGGAGGGAATAGCAGATAGACGTTAAAGACCAACGGGTGCCGGTGACCGGAGGCACAGTCAGACGAAGGGGGGCAGCAGAAGACAGGCGGGGAGGATTCGGGCAAGCTACGATGATGCCATTGAGGGGAGATGAGACCACAGGCCGTCGTTTCTATACGATCGCCTCATCCTTCTTCCTTTTACAATTGAATCCAGCCATGTGCTGGTAAGAGTTCATGTATCACTTCCCCATTGGGGGACACCCCTCGTCAAGAATCCCTCCATCTGTGGTTAGCTCGTCCATGATATGACAGATGGGGATCCAACAGTGGGGGGAGGCTTCCCAATGGCTTAGCTGGCTAATTGGATCGCTTTACGAATACAATGGTGCGAACTGGCTAGCCAGGCATTGCGACAGCGCGACGAAGCTAATGTGAGCTTGAGTGATGTTCCTGGATGCGCGAAGGGAACGCCGATTCAGGCAATAGCATGTGGGGTTTGGCCAGAGCACGCAATCGAAGCCGAAATGTCACTTTGCGGGGCAGAGCAAGTGGGTCTTATTGACGCCATTGGGGAACGTGGGGGGGGGGGGGGGGGTTCTCAACCCCTGCCTGGAGATTTGGTGTTCCGCCGGTTGCAAACAGGAATGCTGAGTGCCCGGAGTCCGAAATGTCGTAATGAAAACGTTTTGACAAGGACATGCGGATAAATAGGCTATTACTCGGGTACCTCCACTTGTGACTCCGGGAATCGAGGATTCGGCACTGAAGTCCACATGAAGCAGTGATCAAGGCCGCGCTTGGATTTATATTGTTTCTTCATCCCTCTCAACCGCAACCCCGGTGGTCGGGGTTGGCCCAACGCCTGCAGATCGTGTATCGAACATGGTTCGGTGAATGTCATTGATATTATGCGGCTTCATTTGGCTGGCGACGGCACCACCAAAGAGAATATTTTACGGTGAAGAAACGGCGCAGTAACTTGGTCTACTGTCAGTCACCCCGGACGCCCACGGCCACATGTTGATGTAAATACCGCAGAGTCCATTAAGCCACCGTCCGCTCAAGCCCCACTCTGACCAAACGATACAGGAACAAATTAGTATCTCTATATGCAATCTACTGTGTCTCGGATGTTTTCATGATAAAAGGCCGTGACCGATCCACGTCCTCAACGTCCTCGATGCCCTCGTGATCGTCAAGAAACAATGGTGTCGGATAATTCGGTTCCATATCCCCGCAAGCTTCCAAGGCAAACTGCTCGGTTCTCGGCCCAGCATCTATGCCTTCCCCATTGCTAAGTTTGATGGGTTCAAGTACAGAGCTATCGTGGCCTTCTGAACATGTCTTGATTCTTTCAATTTCTTTCCTCACCTTAGCTGAGGTTTGTTTCGAGAGAAAGTCAATCACAGCATGATAACGCACAGAACCAAGGATTTGGAAAACGACCACGCCACGTTTGCTTATATATTACATTGAGGCCCCATACTCAATAAGGGTTTTGACCACGGGAAGGTCCCCATACTTGGCAGCCTGGAAAAGGGGAGTCTCACCATCATCGTCTTTGGTGTCGAGTGACGCTCCGGTTTCTCAGAGAATCTTTACCACAGTGTCGTTTGCACAAGCGACTGCATAGAATAATGGAGTGATCGACCGACGACGGTGTTCGGTTGCCCATGCAACGAGCCTCAATATCGAAACCTTCTTCCAAGAGGATCTGCACAACGGGTTTGTTACTGGCGTAGTGAAGCAGAGTGTCTCGTCTTGGGCTGGTGACTTTTAAGTCAAAGCTCTTGGAAGCATTTAAAAGGCGGAAATTTTCGACATGTTTTTCATCCAACGCCCAGTGAAATGGGGTTTTTGGCTTTTGACAACTCAAGAACCTGTCTATGGTTGAGATACCGGAGTACGTTGGCATGGTCACAAGGAGTTTCGCTCTGTTCCAGACAAGTCTCGGCTGCTTCTCGATGGCCGTTGGCTAAGGCAGCAAACAACGGAGGGCCGTATCGTTCTGCATCACCGAGCGTGAAAGCATTCTGGCACCGTTGGATACTCACTTTCACAAGGTTGGCATGGTTTCTATCGGTAAGGATATATCTAATGCCAGCCGCTGGCTTGTATCGACGGGTATTGTGTTTCTCAAACATGTTATTGAGACGAATCCAGGTACTCGGTGGGATCCGGTTGAAGTAATCGTTTTGCGAAATGCCAGACGCAGCATTGGCATGGTGAAGGATATGCCTAATTGCATATTTTAGAAAGGGGAACCTCTCAGATGCCGTTTCTCGGGGTCTTCGCCTTTGGTCCCAGCTGGGCTTTGGAAAAAGTTGCGTGACAGGTATTTCAGTTGACATGTCGAGCGTGATTTGCGAAATACAGCACTGATAGAGCGCGGTGAGCCTGAGAATTCCTCCCCGAGCGTCGGCCAGAGCTCTTGCAAGCCACGAGCCTTGACCAAGAAGTCGCCACTTTTGGGGGAGCTCACGACAAAACGTTCCATTACATCGTCAGTGAACTGTTCAGAGTTGCATGGAACCGGCAATCCGTCGTCTTGACGTCCGGGAAGGAGAGCAAAGTAGACAAACTAGTTCCCAGAGGCGACACCGCCGTAGCAGATGCTTGGATGGCTGCTCTCTCGCAGAGACCGGGCCTGTACTTTTGACGGATCGCGATGCCTGCAGTCTGTCAAGTTTCCATGGTCGTGCGTGGCGTTAAACAGTCGATCTTCGCAAGGTCTAGTATACGCATATTCTTGGGCCATCCTAGGGTGGTGACGGAGCATCTCTTGAAGTGGAGAAGACACTTCACTGGGCGTCAACTCGTGCAGTGCACACAACTTCGATACGGCGTTCAAAAGATCATGCGTGGCCACCCTCGCAGTTGCGGTCCGCTGAACACGCTCGCCCGACAAGATCTTGACCAAGTCGTACTGCATTACCGTGGTGTCGACCACAACGTCGCCTATCCGGATGTCGAAGTCGTTGCTAGCAACCCCGCGCGGATAGAGGGGAAGGTCGAGCACATGTTGCTTGCCACGATTGTCGCGTTATTCGTACCGTATTGGCGCGAGGGTAGGCATGCCATGACGCTGTTGTGCTTGCCGATGTTGCCCAGGACGTGTTCGTTGGGGTCGTTGGTTATCTTGAGCAGGTCTCTGTACTGGCGATCCAGCATGGCACGACTTGCGGCCAGCTCGACGTGAAGCACGCAGACCCATCCTACTGTATAATCTTTCTCGGTCATCGTCATTTCAACATCGTAGGGGTTCGTGTGAAGTGCATATCTGTCGTCCGCGCAGTGGTCTCGGAATAGCCCACAGACCTGGTCATTTAAGTCCCAACTAAGAAGGAAACCACCAAAGCGGGAAAATGAGCGCGCCGGAGACTTTGCCTCGCAAGGCTCTGGCAACCCCCACCACCTTGACACCTGCAGCAGTCGGTTTGGTCACTGACGCTCGCGGTGCCGCCCCGTGGGCTTGGCACTACTGCAGGCTGTGCCGCAATCATGTGCCCCCAAGGTAACGGGGACCCAGCTTCAGGTATCCGTAAAGCGCTGGAACTTGACTTCCGCATTTGCCGCAGGGCACGGGGGTGAGACATGGTGTAGGCCGACTAGATGAGTCTGTAGAAACATTTGTAAAGACGTTCATCCGACAAGCCTCATGTATAAGCCGAGACTGACTGACACGCCAAACATTGGGACAGCCCAAAGACCAAGAGATTATGGGAAAGAAATACTACAGAACCGAGGCCTGCAGAATAGTAATAATACGGATAGCACCTACGTCCTTGTTGAAGCAACCAACCCAAAAACCAATTGTATTCGATCCACACGTAATTCCTAATAAGCCTTTGTCAACCATGTGACAGCCCAATGTACAAAATAACCCGCCCCCTACTATGGGTGTTCTACCTGTTTGGCACCCCATTTTTTTCGTTCCGGGATTTCGTTGTGAGCCAGTCATCTAGACGAGGTTCACGTCACTAAAGCCCGGGCCGTAGATGCGCCTCTGATCGATTTCCCAGAGTTTTTTGAGGTCGTTATTGCGGTCCCATGACGGCATCCGCTTGGTCCGGATCATCTCGATAGAAGCCTCCCGCCGTCGCTCCTCAAGGGCGGCGTGAAAGGACTTGAAGGAGTCAGCGTGGGTGATTACGCGGACTCCTTCATCTGAGGAGGGGGGCCACCGGCGGTGGGCTTGCGGAACCCCGTCTTGAAAACATCCTTGAACATGAGCAGCGTGGTTCCCGACCAGAGGACGAACTGGAATGCCGCGAAGACGGTGTCGGCGCGGGCGGCACCGCATACGGCGCCGCGGCAGAAGAGGAGCTTGCTGAGGAAGACGGCGAGAGCGACGAAGCCAGAGAAGTAGAAGAGCACGTTGAGCGCCTCAAAGCCGACGGCAGCCCAGGGGTGGGAGGCTGTTTTTTGGGGTCAGTCAACCGTGTATAATACACACCTCCCTCTCTTTCCAGAGCCAGGAAAAAAGGGCAACTCACCTCTGGGAGCAAACTTGGGGACCACCTCGAGGTAGGCGATGGAGATGAAGGAAAAGAGGGGGACGAAGACGAGGAAGTTGATCTGAGACGGAGACGACGTCATCGTGTCGACGTTGTACCAGTTGGCGACTGCAAAGCACAACGAGTCAGTTCGTGGTTCGAAAATCTCAACCATGAAAGCCAGCCAGCCAGCCCAGCATGGCCGACCGATTTCCCACATCAGGTTTCCCATAACGTACCATAAGCGGAGAGAGCGAGGATCACCAACGACAGAACGCCCTGGACGATTCGAAGAGGGAAAATGAGGCCCATCTTGTTGGTATTTTTCGTGATCGTTTAATTGATAGACTCGTAAAGGCTTCGTCAAGGTAGGAAGAGAAGAGTCGGGAGAGAAATAAAGAATAGTAAGTTAAATATAAATCTAAGCTGGCCCCCAGTGCGCTGTTTGAAGAAGTGAAGAATGAAGGTTGACAAGAGAGAGAACAACAGGTGGAAACGGTCAGGCGGGAAAGGGACCAAGAAAAGGGCAACGCAAGCATGAAAGAGGGGAAATCATTGATGCTTTTGTATGGACGGATAGTCCCATCTTGTCGATGCATCCCTTGTCTGGGTGTTTGAGAGGCGGAACATGTAGGTCATGGCATTTGGCCCATCACT
The DNA here is from genome assembly GCA_019425465.1 of Colletotrichum falcatum. Lineage (NCBI taxonomy): Eukaryota > Fungi > Ascomycota > Sordariomycetes > Glomerellales > Glomerellaceae > Colletotrichum > Colletotrichum falcatum. The sequence continues at coordinate 352,105 of SWKJ01000114.1, read as the reverse complement.
GGGCGCGCTCGCCCTTCAAGGGTCAGTCAGTCTGTTGGGGCTTGCGTACAATGCACGGTCTGATACCTCTGAAATGCATCTGAAACGGGACTCCCCTGGAGCCGTCACCATGCGCGCCATCCATATGGGGAAAAGATGGTGTGTAGCAAGGGTCTAACGAGGCCCCCACTGAGCCAATCCTAGAGGCCGACATCGATAGAGCCTCCTTTTCGTGCGGGACCACGGCTTGGCGCTGGCAGCTTGTTGCGCGTAGGTAGTCATGCTTCCTGGTTGAGCAGTACCGGGGGATAGGCCCTGTTGGTTTCCTGGAAAGTTTTGCGAGAGTGAGTGACGATTGGCCTGGTGGCAGCAGGCTGACTTTGAAGGGTAGGAACGGGCATTTGTCGGACGACAAGACTCGGTACATCAGCCGACCGGGGTGAATCAGCGACCCGCGCGCAGGCGGCGATTTATTTTTTTTATTTTTTATTTTTATAAACTGGAGGCGAGTAATAGGCAGTTGCACAGGCAGATAGATACCCTCCGTGACTCCCTATCCGTAGACCTACCACCTAGGTGCTAGGTACAGGTAGGTACCTAGAGGCTAGAGAGGCGGAGGGCGGATGGATACCTAGGTACCTACCTATGGAGACGTAATTGCATGCCTCATGCGCCTAGACATGCAGGAACGGCGATACGGGGCGAACCGATTCGAGGGCCCGGATTAACCAACGTTACATTGCACCTGCTTGCTGCCAGCAACTACGGATACCTACCTACCTACGTACGGATAGGCATGTATGAATAGGCACCAGGTAGCTGGCTGCCGGCAGTACAACTACTAGTACCGGTGCGTGCTCGCCTCAATCATCTTTACATGAAGGAAAGTTGTGCGCGTGCGGGCCACCTTAGCTACCTAGGTTTGGAAAGACTTGGGGCGAAGAGCCGAAGCGGGATCTTCAGACCGAGAGACACGGGCGAGGCGGCCGACAGAGCGATAAGCGAGGTTCGCAAATGGGCTCGGAGGGTTTGGGACCGGAGAATGGCGAGTCTCGAGATGCCAAGTATTACTCGCCGTTGAGCGCCAAGCACGCGTCTCTGCATTCCATCTTGGACAACGGCGACAACGACGACGATAGCCCCTGTGCAATCTCGTGTTGTGGGCGTCGAAACAAAACGAGTAGTGATAAGAGGCCAAGACGTAGTAGCAGAGAGGGCAAGCCAGGACAGCTGGGCGGGACACGGTTGCGTGGAACACTGAACATGGAATAGCGCGGGAGAGGATGAGTAATTAGAGGGGAGGAGAGACACACAAAAAAAAAGGGCGAAAGCGTATATCCGTATCCGTATGTGGTGGTGTATGGACTGCAATGTGGTACCTGCCGGCATGGTGGAAAGGAGATGGTGAGGAGAAGAAGAGAAGTGTCCGAACGTGCGATGTTTCCTTGCTTCCAGGCCCACCCCTCTTACCTCGCCCTCGGCCGGCGGGTTGTGGGCTGCTTGATATCACCTATTGTATTCATACCTACCCCGAGTGATACAGGTACTGGGTAAGTAGGTAGTTTAGGTAGCCATCAAACCCTGTCGCGTCTCGCCTGGGGGCAACCAGTGGATACGCCAAGCCAAATGTGAATCCTACCTGGCATGTACGATACAGAGTACCTACTTCGTAGTGGAAGCAAGTTGAGGCTGGATAAGTGGTCGATGCGATTGCTCGCTCGGCTCAAAAGGGCGGATAACCGGCCGGAAGGCGGCCGACGATTGCACTCGTTGTTACCTCCCCCTCCTCCTCCTCCTCCTCCACAAAGAAGGAAAGTCTTGGTCTTGGGGACGCAAATGGGACGGACAGCGGAGGTTGCAACGCCAAGGGTGCCGCCCGAGTTGCTTTGCGGGACACTCGAAACAGCTTTGCAGCAATGGCAAGGCGACGCGTGCGCGCGGCCGGAGAGAGGAACCTCCTTTGGTTTCTTCTTCTTCTTCTTTGCAGCACGCTAGCAGGGACCTTCCGTAGTAGTACCTACCTACCTACCTACCTGCCTGCCTAGGTAATAAACATATACGAATACATACCTACCTACATACGTACACCCTCGGCGAGAAAAACTGGGGCCGGCCGTCCACTTCCTGTTGGATGTTCTTAAAAAAGCTTTGAGACGCCGCACAACTGACTCCCAGACTCAGTCCGATACTCGAGGTGCCAAGTTGCCAAGAAATCTCCTTCGGTAGACCCTCCACCTCCCTGCTGACACATCTCCATCCCAAGGTCGTAGAGTACCTTTGTGGTACGAATAAGTGGTGTAAATGCAGGCCTCCCTCCCCCAACCCGTCTGTGTGTTTCACGACTCGCTGCTCGCTGCAACAGCGGTCCTGGTTGCCGGCTTGGCTACCCTCGGAACTGTTACTCTGCCAAAAGCTTCGCCTCGCCAAGACGTCTTGTCAGAAAGACTTGGGACTCCTGGGCATCTCATGCCCCTTTTCAAGCTTTTCGCCCATCGCCCGGCCACCCCTGATGTCGATTCCCCCATAATATTGGCATCTCTGATCGGGCGCACGCCAGATGCCAAAAGGTCTTGGCCACCTCCGGAACTATACCTACCCATTCCTGCACCCGCACCCGCGGGGCCTCGACGAAGCCCTGGGGGCGAATGTCCGGAAACCTCGTCTTATGCAACGGCGCCCGTGATGCCCACTTCGGACACACACACAGAGAGAGGGGGGGGGGGGGGGGGGGGATCGAGTCGGAACTGCCCCATACTGTATACAGATTGAGCTCGCAAAACAAAAAAGACATGTCCCCACCCCGGAGAAGATCTAACGTTGGTTCCGTTGCATCTCATGCCACCTCATTTGCCGCCTCGTTTCAACCTCAGTGCCTACATAGGAACCGAACATTATACGCGAAGAAACGAAAAAGCTTCGGCCAGTCTGTCATCCCGGGCTTGCCCTCCGGTTGAATGCAGGTTAAAAGAAACCGAAGCGATGCCTGTCCGTCGTTGATGCTATTCTGGCCAGGTCTACCGTCGCCCTTTGCTAACATGCAGCGTTTCTTTTCGTTTTATTAGTCAAGGGGGGCCGACTCGCCTGCGTGTCCGGCTCTCTCGCGACGGCATTCTGGAAAATGAACAGCTGGCCCACGCTGTGTCATCCCGAAAGGCACTCATGAGCCATCCCAGGGCCTTGTTTATGCCTGCGCAGGCAGAGTCATACCCAGGAACACTTCCTGATCAGACGTGACTCAAGAAGCAGGCGCTTGTTTTGTGTTTGTTCTGTTCCGCCGCCGTCATTGTCTGTCTCATATTCTACTTCATTCACATCAGATCCGTCGAAGCTGCCGTGGCCTGCCCACAGTTGGGATTTGCCAACGACTTGTCAGCCCGATTATACAGAGTCCAAGAAGCCTGGTAATCTCCGATCAAGAGAATAATTCCATCGGCCAACTACAGTAACCCGGCCATGCGCTCGTTCGATGAGCTGCGTCGCCCAGCCTTCGGGCCACCTCGATATAACCGGCCTGCTTTTCGCACTCGGGGATACCTCATCTTCTGGGCTGAGCTATCCATGGTTTCTTCTCTGAATGGACGCGAATTACAGCCTCCAAGAGGTGGAAATGGGCCAAGGTAGTTAAGGACACTCAGTCAGCTCTTCTATCGGTGCAATCGATACCAAGCTCCCAACCCACCAACATGAACCCCAACTGAGTGTGTGTGTGTGTGTGTGTGTGTGTGTGTGTGTGTGTGTGTGTGTGTGTGTTTGTGTGAGGCATTTACAGGCTAACAAAAAGTATCTTGTTGCAAACCGCCAATAGAAAGAGGAAGTGCAGATCCTTGACCAACCCAACGTCAGTAAGCATTGCTGACTTTTGCTGTCATCGCAATGTGCACTCATTGTAAATGCTTTTCCTCAGCAAACCGGCGTCGGGGCGGGCTCATAGCAGGTAGAACCCGGGCTTCTTCGGCCTATTCCGCGTACGGTTTCCAATAACCCCGCCCGGTGTGAGACAGGAGTTCTGCGCCCGGAGGCGACGGTCCAACTTCTGGCATGTGACACGGCTTCCAGCCGTCATCTGCCACATCATTAGTCGGTGTATGTTTAATTGAAGCCATGCCCGATGCAAGCCAAGGGCCCCTCGATGAGCACATAGAAGAAGACACAGTAGTAGAACAGAACCTTTACTTAGGAAAACAATGACAAGAATGGACATGGGCATCCTCAGGGTTCTGGCTTCGAATATAGAAGCAGAGCGATGCTACCAACACTACATAGTGTCGGCACCTATACTACCTACCTACCTAGATGCGCCTGTTGTGAGGGGATCGGTTTGATGAATAGCCAGCGCTTGTGAGCCATGGCGAATACCTCCTATGTGCACCCGTCTGCGGGGACGGTATGCATGCATCTACTACAAGGCGGTCCCCCTCGAGGTCGCACAAGGTGCATTGCATCTACCTACATACAAGAAGTCATTCGTTATCGATAACGTCGAAATAGCTAGCTAGCTCACATGTAAAATCTTGTTCTGCGTCCAGTGTTGTGGCTGGAGCCATCTTGTTGTCAAAGTCTCGACAGTAAGCTACCAAGTACGTACATGCACGTACCTAGGTAGGTAAGCAAGTACCTAAGCTATCACCAGACACCTGCTCCTCCACGTGGACACTTCACAGTGAAGTCATGGACGGACCACGGTCCACGGGGCATCTTTCCCCATGGTTTGGAATCTCCGACCCCCAGCTTTCAGCCCCTCTCTTCCTCCGCTAGCATCCCCATCGCCCCGCAAGCCACTGCATTCAATGCCCCTTGACAACCGGTTAGGGCCTGCCACAGCCTATCAGGGCCCCCAATCCACTGCAGCGCTATCGCCATCTGGGGTTGCCGAGGACCTTTGGTGGAACCCATGGCCGCTCTAGACGGCTGTGCCTCGGTCCATGCTCCTCAACGCGGCCTCGCTCATTGGATCGTCCCCCCATTTACGCCTTTGGTGTCTGTATACCTCCTTGTAGTCCGACTACCAATTCTTGAACAAAAAAGCCTCCCTCCCTTCTCTCAACCTGTTGATTCTTCTATTTTTTGATCTTCGTTTCGTCCTCTACACCCCCCTATCATCTGTCCCCCCTCTCCCGGCTCATCATATCCTCCATACATCGATTCCTTGGGTTTCCAGGGCTGATCTGGTCTTTCGCCACAGCGTCCCTTTGCGCTGCCAACCCCCGTCAACGAATCGGCAGCGGCACCTCAGCACATCAACGTCAGCAAACAGTCTAGCCCACTGCCGAACACGAATATGGCGCCAAAAGACACCGCCGCATACATACAGGAGTTGGCCACCCCGCCGCCTCCTGGTTCCCCTTACGGCCTGCCAATCCCCGGTTCTGAGAAAGAGGGTCGCAGCGCAATTTACCGTCATTGGCGCTTCCGCGACGGTCCTCTGCTGTCCACGTTTGATCCCGCTATCCAGACTGTCCACGATCTGTTCGAGGATGCTGCCAAGAAGCGCCCCAGCGCGAGGTGTCTGGGTCACCGAGCTTGGAACGCTGCTACCAAGGAATGGGACAATAAGTACACCTGGGCGACATACGCCGAGGTTGCCGAGCGCCGCAAGAACTTTGGCGCCGGCCTCGTAGAAGTCCACCAGAAGATAGGCATCACTAGCGACCACTACGGCGTTGGCTTATGGTCCCAGAATCGCCCCGAATGGCACATCGCTGGTACGTTGGCCGTTCCGCCTCAGTCAAGAGCCCATGCTAACTTGGGTCGCGGCCAGATCTCGGCGCTGCCTCCCAGTCCCTCTTTACCGTCTCGCTGTACGAGACCCTCGGCCCCGATACGACTGAGTACATCATCAACCATGCCAACCTGGCCTGCGTTGTTACGTCCCTGCCGCACATCCCCGTTCTGCTGAAGCTTTCGCCGAGACTCCCCTCTCTCAAACTCATTATTTGCCTCGACTCCTTGGACGCTGGCGAGCCTGATGGCTACTCTAAGCTGTCTGTCCTGAATGGCATCGCTGCCCAACATGGCATTCAGATACACTCCATGGCCGGCATTGAGGAGCTTGGCCTCAAGTCTGGTCGCCCCATGCGCCCCCCTCGTTCGACCGACTGCGTCACAATCAACTACACTTCGGGAACGACAGGGATGCCAAAGGGTGTCGTTCTGACCCACGGCAATGCCGTCGCCGGCATTACAGGTGCGAGATCGTCCGGGACAGTCACTTACAAGGACGTCCATATCTCGTACCTGCCTTTGGCTCACATTTACGGGAGAATGGTCGACCAATGCGCCTTGGCCGAGGGTGCTGCTGTTGGCTTCTTCCGTGGTGATATTGTTGGGTTGGTCGACGACATGAAGATTCTCGAGCCAACAGGCTTCATGTCCGTCCCCCGGTTGTATAACCGCTTCAACTCGGCCATCCGGGCAGCCACCATCGACGCCGATGGTGTCAAGGGATCCCTGTCCCGCCAGGTTGTCAGCACCAAGAAGGCAAACATGAAGCTGCCTGTGGGCAAGGCGAGCAACTCTCACTTTCTGTACGACAGAATCTGGACCCCCAAGGTTCGTGCCGCTGTCGGTCTCAAAAGAGCCCATAGCATGGTGAGTGGTAGCGCTCAGCTGGATCCCGACGTGCACGAGTTCCTCCGAGCCGCCTTTGGCAACCATTTTGTCCAGGGCTATGGCCTGACGGAGTCTTACGCCGTCTCAACCGTCCAGCTGAGGGGTGACTTCAGCTTGGGCAATATCGGACCGCCTGCCATGTGTAACGAGATTTGTCTAGAGTCCGTTCCCGACTTCGACTACCATGTTACCGACAAGCCGTACCCGCGTGGTGAGATCCTTCTCCGCGGCCCTAGCATCTTCCAGGAGTATTACAAGAATGAGGAGGAAACGAAGAAGGCTCTCGATGCCGACGGCTGGTTCCACACGGGAGATATTGCCGAGGTCGATAACATGGGTCGCTTCAAGATCGTCGACCGTAAGAAGAACGTGCTCAAGCTCTCTCAAGGAGAGTACATCTCTCCCGAGCGCATTGAGAACGTCTACCTCGGTAGCACCAACCTGGCGGCCATGGCTTACGTCCATGGAGATATGGCCCAGTCGTGCCTTGTCGCCATCTTTGGTGTCGACCCCGAACACTTTGCGCCATTCGCTAGCAAGGTCTTGAAGAAGAAGATCGACAAGACCGACCTCGCAGCGATCAAGGCTGCTGGTGCTGACCCCAAGGTCAAGAAGGCCTTCCTCGCGGAGCTCGAGAAGATTGGCCGAAGCCACAAGTTCAACAGCTGGGAGCGCGTCCGCAACGTCTACCTGACGATCGACCCCTTCACCATCGACAATGAGCTGTTGACGCCTACGTAAGTGAATATTGCGCAGCCTTTCATGTACATGTGCTAACCGGGTGGAAACAGTCTCAAGTTGAAGAGACCGCAGGCTGCCAAGGCGTTCCGTGCGCAGATCGATCAGATGTACGAGGAGGTCAACGACGCGCCTGTGGCCAAGCCCAAGCTCTAAAGGGCACTAGGCTGCTTTAAATGGGTTGGCGTTGGTTCATGTCTTCCTTCTCATGTGCGGGCCAGGTGTACAGTATCATGTGACTTGTTGTTGATCTACTGGCTTTGTAGGGTTCGGGTCAAACGTATCTTGAAACAAATACTATCATCTGTCCTGACTGGGCGTTTGAATTTTACCACAAGCAAATATACTCTTTAAAAACGTCAATGAAGAGGATCTCCTCGAGTATTGCTTTGTATAATTTCATAGGCGCACAGGCTGTTAGCGCAAACTATGAACCTGCATATGATTAAACCGTATATTATACTAAGAGTAATATCAAACTTAGTCAGTGCTCCACGCCAGATCCCGGCACTATTGAGAGACGGCAGACTTCCAAGCCTCACCACCCTCCTAAGGCAGGTAGGCGACGGTGAAGACCACCGACGGCACTGTGAATGAACGTGTTACTTATCTACCTAACCAAGGACCTAGGCAATGCTAACTAAATACCTAGGTAGGCTAGGTAGTATAATGATTGGTAGGGGTCCCTTTTTCTCGTACATTTTACGGGAACTTGGGGTTACCTAGGTACAACTGGCGTTTCCCTGAGGTCTACGTGCAGGGATGGCAATCATCAACCGCGCCCGCGCGTCTCAAATGCTGTCGAGCCACTGAGCCAGGCATGAAGACGCGCGACAGCTGAAACATATGTTTTTGACATGCCGTCATATCTACGATTAAGCTTAAACCCCATTTCAAATATTCTTATCCGTAGTCGTATTATAATGCACCTATGCGTGTTTGTTACTGCCGCTCCCTGGGTATCTTGCATATGGCATTTACAGCGATGAGGCTCAAGAAGATATGATAGGCACCATTGCTCCTTGACCTTGTTAACGGCCAACGATTCGACTTCGTAGAATGACATCGAAATGCAAAGACTTAGAATGACTTTTATATTAGAAAAATAAGGATTGAATATCAGTTTAAGGCCGGTAGATTTCTTAAAGACCAAAGATAAGAAACCTATGCTATAATTACTATTCTAACTCAAAATTAGAATATAAAAAAATTAGAATATTTCTTAGTAGATAGTCAGTGTATTTATAACACAAAAGAAGAGGACTACTTATAGTAAATTATAATTACAAAGTTCTTAAATAATCTAGTTGAAATTCTGAAAACTTTATACAGTACTAGTAGAAACGAACGGCCCTTTTCCTATCCGATATAACACTAGACCCTTGTGGGACATATGTTAAGAGACCCACTTTTATACTCCTCTCTGCTTACTACCTACCTTGGCTATCGCTATAGCTTTCTCCAAACCTTCGACCTATAATGACTACAATTTGGCAATCTACGCGCCGGCGACTCATTCACGCGTCCAGACTTTCGACGCGTCTGCGGGCTCGCTCGCTCTGAAGATGCTCGCCTTCACCGACAGCCCTGGGAAGTCCACGAACCTCCCAAAGACGGTGATTGACCTAACCAGCGACAATCATCCTGTCAGTATTGACTTGACAACGATCGACGATTCTCCTCCACAGAGCCCACGACCGACTGCTGTCAACGCCGAGCCGCCCCGCAAGCGGCAGCGAGTTTCTGATAACTACATCCTTCCGAGCAAATCGCGCGACCTGGCAGCCTGTCTGAAGGCACATATCAAGCACTACATCGACGCTGCCCTGGCCGAGTTTCCAGTGGATAAGTCTAACGCTTACGAAATTGGTACAAGAGTAAGTAGAAGTGATCTTGCAGGGCCCTTGGAGACCCCAGGCCCTGAGGTACGATTTCTTACCCAATGATCACAGGTAATAAACGATATCGGCAACAATCCCCAGTTCTCACTCGAGTTCACTCACAATGGCGGCTTCCTTTCGCAAACCCTCGAGAGAGAGCTGGCGGACAAGACACGCGAGCTGGTAGCTCACTGCTATTGGCACCTCGTAAGGACGCATCATGAAACTACACGCGGCAGGCTCAAGCTGACCCTGACTTCCCCCAGAAGCCTGTCTTGGAAAGGTCGACGAGCTCCCAGGCATCGCCCTCTCCAAGAGCATCCTCGATCTCTGCCACCACCCACGCGATCCCGAACCCTCCGTCTCCAAAATGCGCGTCAGCAACCCCTGTGCGTGGACTTTCGACTTCACGGAAATCCCCGGCACAGCCTGCGAGTCCATTCGAGACCAAGTCGCGCGAACGTGCTCAGGATTTCCCAGGCGTTCCTGTTTCTTCGACAAACTACCGAACAAAAGCGCGAGCGAAGTTGTTCAAGTCATGGAAGACAAACACATCCCAATCGGCGCCGGCTACAGCGAGCCGCAAGGCCAAGATTGCATGGATGAACATGCCAAGGCGGCCATACATTACTACCGAAGAGCGAAATACGATCCTTCGCGGCACGTCCAAGCTTATCCGCACAAGTGCGGCGGCAGTAGAGCTTGACCCACTCCCTTTCCACGTTGACTTCACGCCCGATGAGATGGAGGCGCTGCGAAGAAGGATCCGGGAATTATGCGGCAAAAAGGCCAGGACTAAGAGGAGCAGCGACACGATCAGAGAACTAGGGAAACTGCTTCGCAGTAAACGAGAGTTGCTCACCACATTACCGTCAGAGCTTGAGCTACAGGGAGCTTTGGCACAGCGAGACCAAGTGGCGATCAGGAATCTGCTTGACGAGCTGCTCGACAGGCAAAGGAGACCAGCTAGCCAGCCAAAAGTGTTGACACTTGAGGTGGATGAGTCCGATAAGCAGGGCGAGGCGCAGCGCACGAGCCAGATACCTTCGCTTCTGTTCGCTCGTGAAATTGATGGCCACCGAGGTTTTGGAAGAATGCGACGGCAGGTCAACTTCTCGAACGAGTTTAGGAAGGCTCATGAGGATGATCTGGAGATGCGGGCGGAATGGGTGGGCTGCGCTGGTGACATCATGACCATCGTCTGGACCTCGGACACCAACTTCATCTGCGGCGCCACGGCCCATTCCGATTCACACAACCAACAGTACAATAAGGCAGGCAACCTGCTGTTGTGCTCTACTACAAGGGGGCAGCTGAAGGCCTATCCCGATCACAGGATCCCGCGCCCCATTGTTGAGAGAGGAGAGAACTCGACAGAGGCGATGAGGGAGAGCCAGAGTCCTTGGCTGTACTCTTCGGTCGTATCTTCCGACTATGACCAAATCAATGACCGTGCCTACACATCCAGTTTCGACAGGACAGTCAAGGTCTGGAGAGTCGACAAGACGGGAGGAAACATGACTGTGCTGGGCACCTGGGCTCACCAGGGCAACGTCAACTTTGTTGCCGTTTCCAAGCACGAGTACGGTATGGTGGCCACCGCTGCGGATGTTGCCTCCCATGCCGTGCGTGTTTACAATGTTGACAGCAACAACATCTCTACAAGCCCATATCGGACCTATTCCGGCTCCCGAGCCTGGAATGAAGGCGACGAACAGACGACGGCAACGCAGAAATGGGCTTATTTTCCGGCAACAATGCAGTGGGGCTTGGCGCAGGAGGTGCGGCACTTGCTTCTTGTCGGCTACTCCCCACGAAGCTTGACCGGAGATGATAACGACATACCCGATGACAAGAGGAACACTGGAGAGATCTGTCTCTGGAATTGCCTGACGGGCGAGAAGATCAAAGTCTTGACGGCATCCACACAGAACGTTTTCGAGGTTGTTTGGCACCCTACATTATCCAGCTTCCTTGTGGCAACTTCGCCAGCTGGATCGATGGTGGACGACCGCACGATGACGCAGGTTCGAGTTTTCCGACCTAGCCGGACCCCCGAGGGAGATACAGCATTTGGCGAGATCCAATGCCTAGATTGTCCGGCCCGGGACATCAACGAGCTTACCATTAAGCCCAACAGCGTCATCTACTCCTACGTGACGGCTGCCTGCACCGATGGCAAGGTCTACGTGTGGGATACCGCGCGTGGCGATAAGCCGATCCACGTCCTTAGGCACAAGAAGCCCATCGACGAGTTTTCTGGTGACCGAGAAGAGGCAGACGTTGGAGTCAAGTTCACTGCATGGGGGACTACGCCGGACCGATTCTACACTGGTGGATCAGATGGTGTAGTCAAGGTCTGGAATGTGAGAAACATGCGGCAGCCCCTTGTTCGAGATCTCGTAGAGGCTCCTGGTGCCATATCATGCGGTGCCTTCTCGCCCTGCTTCTCGAGACTGGCTGTTGGGGATGCTACTGGAAAGGTAATGCTCCTATCACTGAACAAGAATGACGAACCACCTGCAAAGTACGTCATGCCACCGATCCCGCCTGGCGCAAGACCGCGGAACGCCCACCCAGTCCGTCGTCCGATACCCATCATTGAGCATGAGGAGCCACCAGCTCCCAATTCGGACGCAGAGCCTCATACAGGGGTTGAAAGAGGAAGAATGCTATTATCAAGGGGCCAGCTGCTCCGGCACCGAGACCCTACCGTTGGCGTAATTCAGGGGCCACAATATCTCGATCTCGGCCTCTACCGCACCGAGCTTCACTTCGAGGGTGACCCGTCACAGCCCCTTTTAGCCAAGGTTGAGTGGGAGCAACAAGAGAACCGAAAGATGTTCTGCCGCAAATCGCTTAAGGTCACTCGCTATCGACCTCTACGAGACGTATCCTCTCCTGCCTGCCAGGCCCAGCACGAGGAGAACACGACAAAGGATATAGACCTCCAGGAATTGGACGAGATGACGAAACTAGACCTACTTATGGACCAGGTGTGCGTTGACGACCCCATCCACGACCAGGGATGGGAATTTGATCTCGAGGAGGAGATCGATTATGAGAAGAGCGCCTGGGCAGCGCTTTAAAGAATGATGAAAAGCATCTACAGCGTGGTAGCGTGGATCGTGTCGGATATAAGCCCTCATATGTAGCGGGGGCTGGCGGTTACTGTGGTCTATGGAGACTAAAGATGTAGGAATACTCTTGCTAAACGAATACCAAGAATTATGACCTCTTATAACATCTTATAGAAGCCTTCCTTTATTATATGAAAAGGGTTTATTATCCTTTTAGCAACTAGAGAAGTTGCTTAAAGTTTGGTCTAAAATAAGACCAACAGGTTTACTATCCTTTCCTACCTACTTTACATAGCAAGGGGCGAGCAAGAGCACCAACGTAGATATAAGGAAGTCTAGGTATAATACGGATAATTAGCCTTCTTAAGAAGAGTAAAAGTTTTGAGGGGGTTGGTATTTTGTGTGTTCGTAACAGAACACGTGCTCATTCCTATAGATAAAATACTAAGGGGGTGCTTAAAATATTACCATCGCTTAGCAATAAGTGATAGAACTCCCTCGGGTGCTTTAAGAGGGTTTATAGTGTTCCCCTGCTAATGAGAAGCGTGCCTTCTTTTTCTGAGCCACGCTTGACTCTGTCTGTAGTGTGTCTACGGAAGAACGCATCAGCAAAGGGGGGGCGTTAGGACACTTGGCCAGTCTTTTCAGCCAGCCACACGTGCACTTGTCTCTTTACAATAGCCAACAACCCATACTGAATGCCTAAACTCGGGTCTGAAGTCGTGACGGTTGACTACCAAGCAACCAGGTCGTCAAGGTTTAGCCAACTTCACACGCCTGGCTGGCAATGAGAACCGGAACCCTTCTTTAGAAACAACGATAGAAAAACGGTGATACTATGCATGCAAATGCAGTCTTCAAACCACCTAATACAATCTTTAGTTCATATTATTGCTCTCTCGACTTTATGGATACGGATGAATTCAAGCCCGAAACTAAGGCTGGCTTTCTCGTTTCCCATCCAATGGTACTAGTTAGGGCTGGAGCACCTCGACGTCCTGTCAAGCTTCGGGCTGATAACTTACTACCGAAGATGGGAATACATGAATTTCGGCCCTGTCCCTGGTTGTCAAACTAGTGGGGCTGACTTTGCCTCTACATAAATAGAGTGTGAAACTTTGAAAAGTGCTCTTTTCGGATTGTTCGAGCCCCCAGGCTGATGAAGTATCGTATCGAACCCTGACAGAGTGGATGGCCCATAAGCAACTGAGGTTAAAGGCAGTGGAGAGTATTAGGATGATACGGGAGCCCTCCGTGGGGTAAACGGTGAGGGTAGAGATGTGTGTAGACGGCGTAAGATGGACTATAAATATTGCTGATGAGATATTTCAAGTTCATTGTAGCCGATACTTTCGCTCATTTGGCTACGACGCGAGTTGTGGTGTCAAAATGCGTGTTCGTTTAGAAGCTGGACCAGTCGCGACTGCTTGCTTGTACACACTCTGCCTCAAGGCGTGCTCTTCTGCCCATAATCTCAAAAGCCGAAGTTTCTTGAAACACGGTCTCTGTAAATGCCTTATCCATCAACCTTCTCGATTATGGCCAACTTGCAAAGGGACTGTTTCCGCCATTCAACAGTCAAGTAAAAGCCCAGAAATACCATGTGAAACCATCCTAATGTTCAGGTCTCATCGGCGCTATTGTTGACAGGCTCTGCTTTGACAGCGCTCTTGGCCTTGGTAGTGAGACGCTTCTTCTTCGAAGGAGTCTGGAGTTCCTCGCCTTCAGACTCGTCTGTAGGAGCCTTCTTCTTCCGTCCTCCAGAGCCAGCAGCCTTTTTACCACTAGGGGTCGCAGTGCTGCCATTGACTGAGGCGGTGGTGGCAGAGTTGGTAAACCAACCGTGTTTCGAAGCGGCAGCGGAGATGCGCGTACGGGCGGCGTTGGCACTGGCAGCTCCGACAGTCTCAGCAAGCGCATCCATGTCAATGGCGGGACGGTCGATCTGTCGCAGAATTGCAAGCATGAGAGCGATCTCGGAGTTGTTACAGTTGTGGCCTGGAGTTGTGGCAGCGGTGCCGGCAGAAGTCTTCTTAGGCGGCATCGCGAGCGGTCTGATGAGTGAGCTGGGGGCGAGGTCAGTATAGCAGTTGGAGAAGGAGATTCCTTGAAAAAGATATACATTCTCCAGCGAGCCAGCCTATCACTTACCTTGTTTGTGTTGATTCGTGGTCTGATCAATACTCTCTGTCGAGTGGTAAACTTGTAATTATGGGGAGTTGTGAAGGCGAGGGTGAGATGCTAAGGTGGGTTGCGAAGGTGATTTACGATAAGAGCGGTACAAAGTTGAGGAAGATTTGAAGTAGGAGGCAGGAAAAAAGTTGTTAAAAACAAAAGCAGTCAATCCAGGAAGGAACGAGGCCATTTGTCATTTGATGCCTAGATAATTGAATACTAGTAAAGTAAGTGATTACTGAGTAGCAATGAAGCCTCATCTGCCAAAATCAACTGCCTGGGCTGTAGCTATCTCTTATTTACACGTTCAGCAGGTGGTATTGGACATTTCACTGGCGAGTTTGGATCACCAGACTCGATATCGTAGTCCACCAGGCCGTGGCGGTAACTGCGGACGGCCTCTTCCATGTACGTTACTACCCATGGTCACCAATTAGGGTTCTCATGTTGAGGAATCACCATATTTTTCTTTGTCCATACTTTGGACTCGTCATGTAGCTATAGTGTTTTTCAATACTACAGTCTTTGGAGGTACAGGCTTGGATACAAGGCTACTGCTTGGAACCTGCGACGCAGTATATGCACACTGGGTGGACATATCGGGAGCAAATGCCAGGCCTTGTCTCTGCGTGAACGCCTCAGTTGACCAGATTCGAGGCAGCCAATTACGGTACGCAGCCATAACTGGGATGTTTATGGTTCATAAGTAGAGTTGCCAAGTGGCTACTAGGCTTTCCTATCGAGCTGGATTCATCTTGGGGCTCTGTTGGCCTCGGTTGATTTTTGAGAGATGTCGCTTCCGCCACATTGTCCAATTTCGCCACCGCCATTGGTTGTTTTCAAACAGCTTCCGGGAAATGCAAGGCAACACTCAGCGCACATGCTGCTGATATACATATCGCAACCTCGATGGCGCTTCAGATGGTCAAGTGTGGTATCACTAGCGACAAGCTGGAACCCTATACAGTCTTGTCCTCGCTGTGACATATCTTCCATTTTGAACCATACAAGCAGACTTGCTGGCTCACGAAGGAAGTTGCCTCCACTCGGTACGAATGATATAATAATCACCTGAACAACGGTGGCTATGCTTGCACTGTTGCGCAGTCTGCGTGTTGATCCAATGGCTTTTTCGGCGACCTCCGAGCCATTGAGTAGATACTAGGTGTTTCGGGACACACATGGATGCGATCGCACAACCCGGAGACCTATTATTCCATGCTCTAGGGATGTATCTGTTGCGTCACAACCTCGACTATTTACAACAAGTACAGCTTATGCGGTGAGATATGCTGTGCATATTACCTGGAATAAGCATAAGAGCTTGTAGCCAAGAACAAGTTATAGTTTTAGGGTAAGAAGTACCGTCAGTAATGGCAAGCTACGATGTTTTTCTCGCTGCCAACCAGTTGACCAGGTTGGAATTGCATGTGGCTTAGGCTCGTATGATGCTCAGTTGAATATGAACAAAGAAATACTATCACTCTGCCGAGCACAGATCGAAGAAGGAAATAGTGACCTGCCGAAAGATATGGCTAGCATGAAAATCCTACCGGTTAGGACGCACGAAACAAAATCCAGAGGAAAGTCGGCAGCCCCGAGGCGAGGACGGACATATTGGGTATGAGATGACGCGCACCATCAAGAAAAAGAGGCAAAGAGTAAACCTCTGCTTCTAAACCCGCCTCCCAACACCTTTTCTCATAAAATACATTGCCATTGCTTAAAACCAAGATGTTTGGTGCTGCGTTGCTACCGTTGTCGATGCGCCGAAGAGGGTTGTGAAAGCCGCCTTTTTCAAGTGACATCTGCTGACTGTTTACCGGATCCAATCATCGTGCACTAGGACCTACTCTACCCGTGTGACATGATGGTAATTAGTCCATAATTGCTCTCTTTTAGTCCTTTGTCCAAGCTTCGAGGACCTGTATTGATATAGCAAAAGCACGTGTTTTCTCGAGCGTTCTTGTTATCTCTGTAAATGACATGAGTTCCAGCAGCACAGTCTGCGATAATGTACGAATACACGGGCCCTGCCTGGTCGCGCATCATCCTGTGGCGAAAGGTATTTGATTGCAATTCGACGGCCTGTTTATGATCCCACTACTTTTTCTGGCATCACCCATTTTCTCCAATTCTTCTCCAACGCCTTAGTCACGGACACTCGGGCTTCCCCTCCGCCTCCACGATGGGAAAGGGTCCTCCCTCGCTGGATACGACTCATGACACGCGGGGCGTGGGGGAGGAGCAAAAGAGGTGGACTTCCATTCTCAGACGCCTGGATACCTACTCGTTCTCTGAACCAAAGTACAAGTACGAATACTTTGTATACCCAGAGGGCCCCGCTGTGCCGCATGCAGGTCTCAAGTGCGCATATGGGTGGCTATCGTGGACGGCGCACGTTGCCATCTTTCCACTCCATGTGGACCGGATGTGGTGGGGTTTTGGGATGCTTTCGCCTTCTCATGGTTCCGGGGCACAGCGCCAACCCCCGTCGCCGTGGTGAATGTGGAGGCGCCCGTCGCGTGCCTGTCGTTACAACTCGCCAACTATGCCAACCAAGTGTCAGGTGGTCACATGAAGAGATTGGCACGTCGGCACGTTGGCACGTTGGCACTTTCACTCCGCTGCGGCTCGATCTTGGGTTTTTCGCAAGATCCGAGGTTTGCGATGGGAGGTTGCAAAATTGGTTTTTTGGAGGGGCGGGCTGTTGCATTGTCTGGGGTAAGGCACTGCTGGGAGGATGGATGGACCCTCCTTGGTCCCGTACACGGGGCCTTGTTTGGCGGACACGACTAGGGATGACCCTTAATGGAAACCAAGATATGACGTCGATTGACGAAGAAGACCATCGTTGTCGGGCGATGGCGGCCAGAGCGCACCGGTTGTGGGTTCCGCCTCTGCTATTCGTACAGTTCACACCCACCACCTACTTTCAGGCGCCGGGCTCTTTGTTCACTCTTCTCGGCATGGTCATCCAAAGGAAAACGCGGCCGTGTCGCTCTGCTTCGTCACGGAACCGCCGGATAGACGTTGGTTGAAACGACGCGGCACGGACAGACAGGGAACCAGAGGGGAGGAAGGGGGGCCGAAGACGCCGCCGCCGCCTCACCTCGCCGGGAGAAAGTTGGATGGGAGTTAGGTATGCAAGAGCCCCAACGCCGGGTGTCCGCAGTCATCTCTCCGTGACAATCGGGCCGGGGGGTCATGACCAATTTGATTTCAGAGAGAGAAAGAGAGAGTTCGTAGTTTTCCGCGGAGGAAACCGGATGGCCTCAATTCGACAGACGGCTGGGCAATGCACCACCCGGCCAGCGGCTGTCGTCCGTCGGCAATGTTGAGCTAAAGTTGATCGAAGACGCTTGGAAGGTTGGAGGAAGGTCTCGCATGGCCCGAAATCCCTGACGACGGCCGATGATGATCCTCCCCCCCTTTGGGGAGCACACTGATCGAGTCAGCCACGGCCCAGGGGTTTCACGTGCGTGGTCGCCTCGTGGTGATCCCAAGGGCTGTGCGCTACGGAATTGGGATTACAAGAGCTGGCATAGTCGAAGCATACGTAGCTCGTCGAGATCCCGAACCATATGTACTACGTAGGCGGCTGGGAGCGGGTTGGGTTTTATTATACTACTTCATAAACTACTAGAAACCCGTGGGGACCGTCTGGTCGGTAGTTAACCCCCCCCCCCCCCCCAAATCTCTGAGCCACCCTCTCTGCCCCTTTGGACCCCCAGTGTACCCAGTAATAACCTAATGAACCTGCTCCGAGAAGCTTGCTGAAAGGCTGATGTGCAACCTCGCAATCTTGCAATCATTGGATAGGCCGCCCCGTTGGCGAGATCCCAGAACCCTTTCCCTTGGCTTCCCTCCAGAAGCGGTAAACCCCTGTGACAGGATCGGTCAATCGTCATTTCAGGGGAAAGAGGAAGGGGTAACAGAAAACGAGAGCAGTAACGTGGCTTGCTGCTTTTCTTGTTCTTGTTGCTCGGGAGAAAAAGGAGGTCGCGTGCCGTCCCTGGAGGAGGCTCACAAGTTCAACCGTTTTCAAACCATCAACCGTCTGCCCTCTCTCCCCTTCCCTCCCTCCCTCTCTCTCTCTCTCCATTCAGACCATCTGACGCTATTTCTTTTTCGTCCGGTGCGCACCTGCACTACAAACACGACTCGGACTTTCGACCGCATGACTACTGGTTGACCCATTGCATTTTACGCCCTGTCTACCTACCATTGTTACCCTCCTACTTAGCATCGTCTGTTCTATTCTTGATTTTTTCTGTACCGGCCTGGCGGTACACACCCATCGAGCCGCCTTACGGACACTAGCAGCCAGCCCCCCCCCCCCCCCCCCCTTTCTTCATCGTCATCGGTTTCCTACCCTACCGCGCGCTATCTACGTATTGCTGCTGCGAGTCTCGTCTGCTGTCGAATCCAGGACCAGAGCCGATTGCCCTCTCGTTTGTGCCAAGGCAAACCGTTTGGGTGCGTGCTGCGTGGATCTGCGCTACCCGACCTGGACACATTTCCTTCCAGCCCGTCAGGCGCCAGCTGTCCGCGCCTCGTCCCCTTCAAGGTACGTTGAAAGAAAACGGCGTTTATCACAAAGCAGTTTCTCCTCTTCTCTTCTTCTCTTTCGTTCGTACGCGTTTTCATTGGCCGTTTCCCGCACCGTTGCCTCGTCCGGTGAAGTGCGCCACTACCTGTGCTCTCATCGGCTGCATCTTGCACCCTGGGGCGGAAACCCTGTTGACATTTGGTCATCTGCTTGGTGTCGGTATCGGCAATCACCTCCTTGTCGTACTCCAATACCTGCTTCTCGGGCCCCGCTTCTTCTTTATCTTGTCTCGGGTTCAGCACCAAGCAGCGGGGTCAAGAAGCAGAGAGAGGGAGAGGTTGGGATTCCGGATTCTGCTTGAACAGCTAGACGGAACGCGGGTTCATGATCAGCTTTCAAGCCTGCACCAGCACCAGCACCAGCACCAGCATCAGAGCTAGGCCAACTACCTATGCCTACTACCTCCCTCTACGTACGCTGCCTACCGACAGTGTGTCTGACGCAGTCCTGCATCGGTAGGCGCCATCGTGTACCCATGGCGGTGCAGCAAGTGAAGTGGGCCTCAACCAAGCCGGTTCCTTGTTCGTTTGCAGACTTCCCGGGAAGACAGTGTGTCACTGTGCAGCAGGTTGCCACAAGCCTGCCAGCCCAGCCTGGTCCAATCCACCGTCCGTTATCGTCTCCAGGCTTTCCCTTCCCTTACCGTCCCTTACCGTCCCTTACCGTCCCGGCGTCCCCTCCCTCCCACTCTACTCCCTCGTCCCACTCCGGCACCAATCGTAGCCGTCTTTTCCCTGCACCCAAGTGGTCCGCCCACCCCCCCTAGCCCGTCCTGCCCGTCCACCCGCCCGCAGCTTACCGTCTCTTTCGCCCACTGCCCGGGCAGGTTGTGTTGTCTGTCCACAGTACCTAGGTATTCGTACTTACCACCTAACCTACAGGCTACCTAACTACCTACCTACCTAGCTGCAGGAGTACCTACCTACCCCATGCCAATTCGGCCTGCTCGCCGCCAGACCCTGATTGATCCATCGACTCTCTCTCACTCGCTCGATTCGATTCGACTCGACTCGCCGTCTCCGCCAGGCGTTATCCAAAAACATTCTTTTGACGCATCCCACCCCCAACCTTTTCAATTCTTCTTAGAGCGGAAGGGTGCTGCTGCTAATCAGCCCCATTACCGCCCAAGATTCCCTCCTCAAGCGGTCGACGTCTTCCGTCCAACATTCCCCTGCGGACCCTGCAGTCCCGTCCACATACAGACCAGCGCGAGCAAGCGACGTCATTGCTTGCTTCGGATCGGAACCACGGCCACCACCACTCCTCCTCCCACACCCGTAGCCACAACCACCACCATCACGACTACAACAACGACAAGGACCTTCATCACGGTCACCCATCGTCTGAGGACTCTCTCGCCTCAGATTCCGACTCGTGGACCGACACCGGCGACCTCGCTGAGCAGCTTGCCGACGAAGAGGACCCCCTCCGCATCCAGCTCGCCAGCGACATTGATGACGAGCTGCTAGCCGGCGTCCACAAAAGGCACCCCTCCAACTCTAAGCCGTCCAAGAAGAAGCGCGTTCGGATTCAACTCTCTCCTGCCCGTCACGATACCTCACCTAGCCGTCGTGGAGGCGTTGACAAGGAGGCCATCGAGGTCCCAGACATCCCCCAACACCGTCCGACCCGCGCGCAGCGAGTCATCGGCCTCATCATGTCGGGCGGCTCCTCTGTTCACGGCCTCACCGGCCGTGCCCTGATGTGAGTCCCCTCTCCTCCGAAAATCCCTTCCTCGCCGATGAGTCGGCTGACTGACTTTTTCAACGCTGCAGTTACTTTACGAGTATCTTCGTGTCGCTGGGCGTGTTCCTCTTCGGGTATGACCAAGGTGTCATGTCGGGCATTATCACGTATGCTTACCATTCCGCCAGCCGCTGCCCCCCTCTCTGAATTCAGAATGTTACCACTAACCGCTGGGATACCACAGAGGCCCTTACTTCAGGAACTACTTTCACCAGCCCTCCACGGCCGAAATCGGTACCATGGTTGCCATCCTCGAGGTCGGTGCCTTCATCTCCTCCCTGATTGTTGGTAAGGTAGGAGACATCATCGGTCGACGCAAGACTATCCTATACGGTTCCATGATCTTCTTCATTGGCGGTGCCCTCCAGACACTTGCCAACGGCATGCCCATGATGATGTTTGGCCGAATCATTGCTGGTCTGGGCGTCGGTGCCTTGTCCACCATCGTCCCGGTATACCAGTCCGAGATCTCCCCCCCGCACAACCGCGGGAAGCTTGCCTGCATCGAGTTCTCTGGTAACATCATCGGCTATACCACCTCGGTCTGGGTCGATTACTTCTGCGGCTTCATCCAAAGTGACATGTCATGGCGCATCCCTCTCCTGATGCAGTGCGTGATGGGGGCTCTTCTCGGCTTGGGCAGTCTGGTGATTGTCGAATCTCCAAGGTTTGTTTCCAAGTGTGTTTGTGAGACTACGCGCGTTCCTAACCTGTGACCAGATGGCTTTTGGACAACGATCATGACGAGGAGGGCATTGTCGTCATTGCCAATTTGTACGGCAAGGGTGACATCCACAACCCCAAGGCGAGGGACGAGTACCGCGAAATCAAGATGAACGTGCTTCTCCAGCGACAAGAAGGTGAGCGGACGTACGCCGAGATGTTCCGCAAGTACAAGACCCGCGTCTTCATTGCCATGTCGGCCCAGGGCCTCGCCCAGCTCAATGGCATCAACGTCATCAGCTATTACGCCCCGTACGTTTTCGAGTCCGCAGGCTGGGTTGGCCAAGATGCCGTACTCATGACTGGTATTAACGGAATCACGTACCTGTTGTCGACCATCCCTCCCTGGTACCTGGTGGACAGGTGGGGTCGGCGTCCAATCCTTTTGAGTGGTGCCATTATCATGTCAATTTCACTGTCCTTGATCTCATACTGGATCTACCTCGACATAACGTACACACCAACTCTGGTCGTAGTGTTTGTCATGATTTACAATGCGGCGTTCGGGTACTCGTGGGGACCGATCCCTTGGCTCTACCCCCCCGAGATTCTGCCCCTCAGCATTCGCTCCAAGGGCGCCAGTCTGTCCACGGCCACCAACTGGGCGTTCAACTGGCTGGTTGGAGAGATGACGCCCATCCTGCAAGAGTGGATCAAGTGGCGGTTGTATCTCGTGCACGCCTTCTTCTGCGCAGTCAGTTTCGTCGTCGGTAAGCTACACTTTTCCTTTCCATTATGAACCTCCCCTCGCTGACATGAAACTCCCAGTGTACTTCATTTACCCCGAAACTTGTGGAGTCCGTCTGGAAGAGATGGACTCGCTTTTCGGAGACGCCAGTACCGCCATCGGAACGCCGTCGATCCACGCCGCCGAGAATGACTCGCTCATGCGTGCGGGATCTCCTATCGGGTCCATTGACTACCGAGGCCGACCCGGCAACTTCACCGCCAACAACGCCATCCCCGGCCTGTCTCTGGACCCGCCTGACATTCCTGATGGTAAGGGCCAGGACGGCGAGGCGAGCAGCACCATCAGTGGGTGGGTCTCCAGAGTTGTCGGCCGCACACGAGACCAGAGCAGTAGCGGCAGTGGCAGATACGCTCCGGTCAACAACCAGGATGACTGAGACGCGCCCTACGCACATGAGAACGAACACGCTTAGATGGTATTTATTTGCATATAGAAGGCGGCCACTTTTCTTCTCTGTCTTGCAGACCCCTCCGGGCTGGATGATAAAGGCAAAGGCGAAGGTAAAGGTTGAGCAGAGAACAGAGTGTGCTTTCTTTTTTCTCTTTTTTTTTTTTTTTTTGAAATGGGTGGGGGGAAACCAAGGATGTCGAGTTGGATCAAGAGAAGCATTGCAGAATAAGGGCGGGACGAGCCATTGTGCTCGAAGCGTCTGGGAGCATTTGTTTCTGTCTTGTTTGCAAGGGGTCTTCCCCGTTGGACTCTGTGTATGTGTACATAAACTCCGTGTCTACTACCAGCAGTCTCTAGAAGCATAGAGATCAGCCATGAGAAGAAAATACTTTTTGTTGCCAACACTTGACTTGTGCTTGTATGTGGGCTTGTATGTGGTTGTTAGACCGGACGGGCTGAGAAGATTTCCCGGCTTTGCCCCCCAAAACAAGGTTGAGGTTCAGCTACCAGAGTGTAGGCGGACGACTTGTACGTTCAAGGTTGACTCGGTGCTCCATTTAGGGCGCGAAAGTCATATGCCTGCATGTGTGTAGTGGCATAGGACCTTGGCGGGATGGACGGAGTGGTTTGTTTTCCCGGGCTGTAACATGGTAAATCTTTATCGTCACTCATGCTTGATAGTAACACCCCCCCTAAGCGGACCAGACTATGAGAATTTCCACAAGGAACCGATTGGTGAGATGCGCCTGGCTGACGAGCCACATACCTACCCTTTGGAACCACCTTCCGCCATACGATGTTCCCCAAGGCACCGCTGAGAAACTTCCCGGGGTAAGACTGTGATTTCTGTTCCTGGTAGCGACGAGCCCGGAAAAGATCGGAGGAAGGGGCGGTGCTGCCAGCCGACAGAGGCACAGCCCCCCATGGTCTCACGATTGCGAGGACAGGTCGAGCACATGTGGTCACCGCTCCCTCATAGTCAACCTGGGACAGACATGAGCGGATCACACAAACCCGACAAAACAGCAAGTAGAAGAGAGAAGAGATGACGCTCGAAGACCAACCCCTATCGACCCAGAGGCTAGTAAAGAAGATGTCGAGCATCCTAAGCCCGGAGTAGAGCTCGAGATAGAGAGTGTCGGCCGGCTTAGAGGACGGTTCTGCTCGATCTATCTACCCACGTTAATCGACGGGCCCGTACCGTAGCAGCACAGCACGGCGAGGAAATGGGAGCAGAAGGTGGTAAAAAGACGTGTATATGGCCACTCTTGATAAAGTTTGCAACGGCCTCACCCTCGGCATTCGATAGACTCCAACAAGGCCAAGACAGCGATGTCGTCACCGGGACACGAACCCTCGTAGGGGAACTTTCTGGGTGTTCAGCGAGCATCGCTTGAAAAAACATAAGGCGAGAACATTGCTACTTGGGAATACATCGTGCCGTTTATCAATAGCTAGCATCGGGTCAGATACAAGAACCCGACTTGTGTATACTCGGAACCCAGCAAGAGTTTGTAGAGCAGCGTTATGGTCACTATCCGGTAGCGCTAGCAAGATGTGGGATGAGACTTGGACCACACCAACGCCTATGTGGTTTCTGGAAATGACTCCATGGTCTTGTATACATGTGCATTAAAACCAGAGGTGATTTGTCTCATTAGAATGAATCTTACGTTGTTGTACATTATCCGGGGCCTTTAACCACCTTCTCCCCTTTTTTCTTTTTGGGTCACCGGCGGAAAACCTTGCTTCTTATCTTTTTCCAACACCCTTCCGTCGAGTCCTTGCAGCACCCAACCGTCTAGCAGGTTTAGCTCCCAAGACTCCATATCTATCAACCCAACGCCGTGGCCTTTATAATTTAGGCTCTTCTTTTATTTATTTAAGCATACCGTCAAAAGCGGGAATCAGGGTCTGTGCCAGCCAGAAGGAGAAGACCAGCTTGGGGCCAGTCATCAACAACTAAGGGGGATCAGTGTCAATCAGTGTCAATAACAGGGCAAGGGTGGAAATAAAGTACCTTGGGAACAAGACCCTTGAAGAAAGCGCTAGCACCCTCGTTCTTCATCATGTTGGAGATGATCCTGAAGCCGGTCTCGGGGTTCTCGAAGTTGCGGTTCTGGATACGAGTCTTGATGACGTCAAGGGGGGCGGACACAACGAGGGAGGCAGATGCACCGGCGATGGAGGCGATGAAGTTCTGGAACCACGAGGCCTTGTTGTAGTCGTCAAGCTTGAAAAGGTACTCCTTGGTGAAAGCGGAACCACCGAAAAGCTGCGCACCGAGAATTAGCCATGTCAAAACCAAGATCAGAGTAGGCAAAAGCGCTTACAGCGAAGGAACCAGGTGCGTTGCGGGCGGCAGTCCAGCCCCATCCTCTGTACAGACCGAAGCCCTCGTCGGCAACGATCCTGAACACGCCACGGCCGCGGAAGGCCTCAGGGTTTGTCTGTCTCTTGATCTTCAGGACGTCCAGGGGGAGGAGGACGATTTCTCCGATACCAATCAAACTGTTGTTCTACGCATCAGCAATGCTCCCGTCCCAGCTGCTTCCTTCACCCAAACCAGACTCACCTGCCGGCAGTGGAGTGCATGATGGCCTTGCCCGTCTTCTTGCCGAAAGCGCGCTCAAAGTCCTCGCCGAAGTTATGGGTCAGGTAGTCCCTCGCGATGGGCTGACCGCCGTACTTGTATATTCTCTGCAGAACCTTGTAGCCGGCGGCGTAGCCCAGACCGGGGAAGAGGGAGAAGAATTTGCGGCCGGCGGGCGCGGTGGCCTTGTCCTTGAAGATAACCTGGTTGAGCTGGTCGATGCCGGAGATCTAGAATGGTTGGGATATATGTCAGCCGTCTCTTGCGCTCGTCGTGTTGCCGAAGCTTTTGAAGGGTCTTCTTTGATCGTGCGTACCTTGGTCTGGTTGCTCATCAATCGCTTCGCGATGGTGTCAACCTAAAAAAAAGCTTCATATTAGCCCCTCCCCCATCCGAGCCAATGCAGTTTGTCGCAAGACTTACGGGGTGGAAGACGGCCAATTCGGCGATACCAGCGGAACCTGCGAAGAGTCAGCGTGACAAGCCTCACGCATCATGGGAGATCAGGCGCAAAATGCATACCGGAGCCCAGAAGTCGTGCGGTGTTCGACTCCTTCTCCCGTCCAGAACCAACAGGCGGAGACATCTTGAATGTGTGACTTTGCGTTTGGAAATATGAAAGAAGTCAATAAACGGGTTTCCAATTGATCAAGAGAGTGAGCGGTCTCCGGAGGTCGGACTGTCGTCAGGGTCGAAGGGGGGGGGGGGGGGCTCGGATAACACGCGGTTCGACAAGTACGTAGAGTGAGAGGAGTGATTCAAAGTTTTTGGATACAGACAGCTGGAAATTTTTACTCAACCACTTCAATCCGGCCTCGCAGCTCGACTGCGCTGGCCCTGGAAGGACAGGGGCCCCTAGCGCCGCCGAGCATCGGGAAGTGGGTACCATTATCGCAGGGGTTCGTCCGCCGCCGAAGCACAGCTACCTACCGACCGGTGCGCTAGCCCCGACCGTTGCAACAGCCGGCCGCCGGCTCTTGATTGAGATTGATAGGTGAACATGTCAAATGAATAGAGGCCAATTAAACCAACAATCCATCCCTCATGATCGGAGTATGCATGTAAGTTGACCGAGCCACTTGAGTTGCACGGATGTTGAGCGCGGGGCTGAGACGCCATAAATAAATGTCGGCGTCTTCATATTGGTTCTTTGGGTATCTATCATCTGCCTTCCCTTGCCAGTTTTTGACCCATAAGTGCTCTTTCTCCTCTGCTAGCCCATACTGGATACTCCACGGCATGTTCTCGGCATCTGTGAACCATGCTTCCGTCTAGTAGTCTCTGAAGACGGCTACCAGATCGTCGAGTCTCATGACGTGGCCGAGAAGCTTACTCTGCAACTCCAAGTATCTGCTGTATTTGTTGTAATGCTCCGCAGTCATGACTTCTTCCTCCTTACCTTTCACGTCGTTTCTCTCCACGAAAGACAGGATGTTGCGTTCTCGGTACCGATGCACCTCCAAGTTTTGAAGGCATCGAAGCATGGTTTTGTAGAAATCGTCGACAAGTTGAGCTTCAATCCTCTCAATATCAAAGAACCAGAAGAACATGGTTCGTGTTGCTGTTCGGCTAGCATCTCTTGGAACCTCCTGGACGTCAACGAAGCCGGCCATCTGCATCGCAAGCATCTTGCCTTGCACCTCTCCCTTCTTCATAAGAGCAAGAGAAGGCAGCATCTTCTCGTCCAACTTGCCCTTTTCTCGCAAAATTCTAGTCAGACGAAGTCCATGCCGGCCGAATGACTGCTCGATCACGGCATCCACCTCCGTCTGTTTGAAACCTTCGATCAATGGCTTGAAGTCAACGGTCCATTGGCCTCGACCCTGGCCACCACAATGCCGCAGAAACCCCTGCCTGCTTTCTGATAGTAGGAGAAGATGTTGCCGTAGTTGATCCATACGACTGGTACCTGGTGCAGGACCGTCCTCGAATTTGACCTTTGCTTCCCGGGACCCAGAAACCGCTCGTGGCTCGTCATCTTCGCTATCACCAGACATTCCGCCTCTTGAGCCATTTGTCTGGGAGTGAGCAACTGCCCTCGGCACTGGTGGGCTTTCGTCGAAAGAATCGTCAGAATCGTACATGGGTTGGCCGGGCGTAGCTCTGATCTTCTCGGCGCTTTTATGGTCGATCTGATCTGCTGAAACCTTGCCAACTCCATGAGAGACATCAATAGACTCATCAAGGGCTTCAAGAATTTCCATGCTAGTAACTGTTGGCTGGCGTACATTCGGGCCTGGGCCGTCACCGTCGTTTGCATCAGTGTCGATTCTTGGATCCAATTGACAGCGAGATGTTTGCTGCGTTAGCAATCGTAAGGCCGTGTGATATACCTGGCCGGTGACATCCCCGAAGGCATCGGCTGCGTACTGGGCAAGCCGTTGGTTACGGAGTTCGACGAGACATTTTTCAGTATTCACTCTGAGAACGATATGCAACTGTACTACTGTCAGTTGGGTGGACTCTTCGTGTGTTGGGAGCAATGACTCACATCGATCTCTGGCACATCATCATCGCAGTCCGAGTACTGTCGCTGTCCGTTGCCGTTCACAAGCTTCCTTCGTTTGGTCGGGATCATGCCGCCCCGTCCAACTTGACGCTTCAACTTCTTGCTCTCGTCGCGGGCCTCCCGCAGTCTTTTTGCCACCTCTTGTTGCATCAGTTCTTTGTTTCGCGCTGTCGTTCGCTCGCCAGGGGCCGTTTTGGTAACCTCCTCCTCGATTTCGCGGTAGACATCCTCAGGGTTCCTGAATGTTTTGGGGCCAACCTGGTCGACGATTTCAGCCGCAATCAACCGACTAAGAATAGCGTGCAACTGTCGAGACGAGTGTGCCATGGTATTTCCATTGATCTTCGACTTGAACCCGTTGCCATTGACATATCCATTGGTCGCATGGTCGCCATTGGTGCTCACCCCATCTCTGCTCTCGAATGCCTGCAGCAGATCCGACACCCTGGCATGGCCGAGTTGCATGATGGTTTGCACAACCTCCTGCTCAGCGCTGCCGTATTCGGTACCAACCATCTCAATAATCTTTCCAGCTCGGATGAGGCTGTAACATCCATCTGGGTTGGCCTCGTATGTGGCAATCGTGTTTTTGGAATCGGCCTGGTGATATACAAGGTTTTGCTGGACAAGGACGGCGAGACCATGACGCAACTGTCGCGGAGTAAGGGCCGTGGTTTGGACGAGCTGTGCGATGGTAGATCTGCCCCTGCTGAAAAGGACGCCAAGAATTCGCTGGAAGAGCACCTGTGAGCATGAGACAATAACGAGGCATGCCGCCAAAGATGTGCAGTGGCGATGCGCCAACCGGAAAAAGAACAGGGCGCTGAGCAGACTTACAGCAGGAAGCTCGCCGCAAATATCGTTGACTAGGTGAGCGCAAAGCTCGGCGCCATGTTTGGTCTGGTTGAGTGTCAGAAAAGTTGTCGGTCCAGCTTTAGTGGCGGCCTGCAGGACTCACCACCAACATTGCGAAACGTGGATTCAGGAATCAATCGACTCTAGAGATCCTCTCAATATCCCTAGAGCTGCCACAAAAGCTACCGCGAAGTCATTGAAATAATGCAAGGCCGGTACGTGGTGCGGGAAAGAAGCGGTCGGGTGGAACACTATGTGGTCGCAGTCAAGTGTCGCTCGCGTTAGCTGGTAAAGCAATGGAGATCGAGTGTGTGTATCCGTATGGAACTTTTTTTTCCATAGACAGCGGGCCACCTAAGGCGGGGTGGGGGACAAAATCGATGGAAAGGACCGACACAGTCACACGGTGGAGTCAAGGCTAGAACTTTCAAGTACCTACATTACCTAGGTACCTAGGTACCTAGGTAAGAATAGATCTGCGACGGGTGGAGGAGTACCTAGGGGCTTGAGGATGGTGGGAGCTTGCCGTGGCTTGAAAGACTCGGAGGGTCACCAGCCTCAGTTCCCAGGATGCTAGGAAATGTCCGACTCATCACTGTGATTACCTAAGACTACGTAGCAGCCCCAAACTTGAGAAAGAAGAGCACGGCATCGGTGGAGCCCCTGTTGCACGTAATCAGTCGAGCGTTCATTGGAGGTTCCTAGACCAGGCAGTTTTCTGTCACGTGATATAACGAGTGACCCGTAGCTAACCTCGCCCGATGGATCGAAAATTGGTCGGGATTGTGACGAGGCACTTTCTTGTTGAAGCTCCGACGAATTGAGCGTCACGAAACTGGATCTGCCAATTGTCGGCAACCGCATCATCGCAATGATCTCTAGACAGTCTCTCGCGAGACCTGCGCAGCAGGCTCTCCGCTACGCGAGCTGCGCTCGCACAATCTCGGGTCGCCGGTTCGCCAGCGCTGCTGCTGGCTCCGGCGCCTTCGAGACCTCCGACGTTGGTGGTATCAAGGTTGCCGCGAGAGACTCGCAGGGCCCTACGACCAAGTTGGCCATCGTGGCCAAGGCCGGTACCAGATACCAGCCTCTCCCCGGACTGACATCTGGTCTCGAGTCCTTTGCTTTCAAGGTACGATGCGTAGCCGAGATCTATTCCTTAGAGCCGGTCCGTTGATGAACATTGCGCTGACATGTTTTTTCAACGAGTAGACCACTGCAAAGCGTTCTGGACTGCGCATTGTCCGCGAATCCGAGCTTCTTGGCAGCCAATTGACCGCATACCACACCCGCGAAGCCCTTGTCCTTGAAGCCAGTTTCTTCCGCGATGACCTTCCCTACTTTACGGAACTTCTCGCCGAGGTTGTCTCGCAGACCAAGTACACCAGTGAGACTCCCTCCAGAATATGGCATGTGGCATACGATTGGCTAATTGTTGCTTAGCGCACGAGTTCCACGAGGAGGTCCAGCCCGTCCTCCGCTTGAAGCAGTCCGCCGTCAGCGCTGCCGCTCTCGCTCTCGACTCTGCCCACTCGGTTGCTTTCCACTCCGGCCTCGGCTCCCCCGCCAACCTGACACCGTCGATTCCCATCCAGCCCTACCTGAGCGAGTTCGCCGTTTCCGATTTTGCCCAGTCCGCTTTCGCCAAGTCCAACATTGCCCTGGTTGCCGACGGCGCGTCCGCCGCGAACGTGAGCAAGTGGTCTGAGCAGTTCTTCAAGATCGTTCCCTCTGCCTCCTCCGGAAAGCTCGCTCTGAACACTGCCGCCACCCAGTACTACGGTGGCGAGCAGCGCACCTACAGCCCCTCTGGCAATGCCTTGGTCATTGCCTTCCCCGGCGCCACCAACGGCCAGACCTCTCCTGAGCTTGCCGTGCTTGCGGCCCTTTTGGGCGGCCGGTCCAACATCAAGTGGTCTCCCGGCTTCAGCCTGATCAACAAGGCTGTCGGCTCTACCCCTGGCCTGTCCACCTCCGCCATCAACCTCAACTACTCTGACGCCGGACTCTTGGCTGTTCAGCTTTCGGGATCGGCCTCCGCTGTCCGCACTGCTGCCCAGGAGACCGTCAAGGCCCTGAAGAGCATCTCTGAGGGTACTGTCAGCAAGGAGGACCTGACCAAGGCTATTGCTAAGGCCAAGTTCGACGCTCTTGAGGCTACCGAGAAGCGTAGCGGAAGCATTCTCCTTGCTGGATCCGGACTTGTCCACAACGGCAAGCCCATCGATGCCGCCGAGATCGCCAACTCTATCGGATCCGTCACGGCTGACAAGCTCAAGGCGGTAAGTGGATCGATCATTTTACGTTTTGTGAACTTGAATACTAAAAGCTGCATTGCAGGCGACGAAGACGCTTCTGGAGGCTAAGGCCAGTGTTGCGGCTGTTGGAGACCTGTACGTGCTGCCGTACGCCGAGGAGCTTGGCCTTCGGGTGTAGACGGGAAACAGCCTGGCTCTTAGCGGCCGAACGATCCGTGTACCAACAGTCAAGCATTTGCGGTAGATTGGGGAAATGTATCCGTTGTGAACATATGTAGTAGAATTTTTTGTGTCTGCCTAGGTTGCCTAATTCCCTCGTATGAAATTCCGTTTTGTTTACATGTTCATCCGGAGTTTCTTGCGACCCCTTGGGCAGCCAAGGAAACCTGGATTGACGGACGATCAAGGGATGAATGGGCCAGCAACACTGATTGTTGGCGGACTTCATATGAAGAGCCGCTTCCAGGCAGACTGGTTGCGGTTTGAGGTAAGGGAGATGTCCTGATGTCCAGGGAGAGTTTCTCTGACGTTGTGATACTGCAAACACCAATACAATTGTTGTTGCAGAGGTTCGGTCTCAACTCTGGCGATGCCCAAGCACAGCCATAGCCTAGATACCCACAAATTCCCAAGCTAAGATGTACTCAGTTTACAACAACCTTGCGGGGTCTGGTGGTAGCACCGAACAGTAGCACCGAACATGCGACGGGCGGGCTACATGGACACATCTGATAGGTCTGCCGGGTTGATTGTGTGTATTGATTGGGCCTGTCACTGCAATCGAAATGCCCCTCTGTTTTTTCATCACCAAGCGCAACAGATGGAGAAGAACAGCCGACTGGAGAAAAACGTATAGGCTCAGTTGGATGAGACACAAATCAAGACCACGTCTGACTGTATTTTTCTCCAGTCATTGCCAGCAAAGAATAGGAAGATGGACGAAAATACTGGTACCACGGGGACGAGTCTTCTGTGAGCGGTTGCTCGAAACACTGCATGGACACACTTAGCTCCTGGGATTGAGGGGAACAACACAAAGCACGCCCCCCCCCGCCTGGTCCTGAATGGGGGTGTTTTTTGGTACCTACCCTTAAGGTTCCTAGAGCAGAGAGCCTAAAAAAAGAACCCCAGAAGGAGAAGCCAAGGAGACAAATGGTTGGATCAATATCCGTAGGTACCTACCTAACCGTTCAATTCCACGTCTTACCCAGTCCAGCCTTTTTTTTGAGCCAATCAACCCTGTTCAGCGTGACAGCATACCTGGTAAAGGTGAGGCAACCTAAGGCGGTACCTCGTGCCTTTAATAAATCGCCCGGAGTGTTGTGGGTTGGCCCGATGGCTCGAGGGGGGGGGCTTAAACGATGGAGGAGCCACTCATCTCTGACCATCCCCCGGGAGCACTATCCGTACCCGCACCCCATACAAAGGTGATATGGCCCAAGGTACATAACAACGCAGTGTAGGGCCACCAGCAACCAAGGTACCCCGAATTAGACCTTCCACAACCACAGCCTAGAGGTAGGTAATAATCAGAGCACCAGGGTCCGGCACATTTGTAGGGGACTGCTGGTGCCAGTTGCTGCTGGCCTGTGGTGGAGGGAACACAAAGCCTCACCTCACCTCGCCTCAACCACACCCAATCCCAACTCCCTCCACGTCCTCGCCCTTTTTTCGCACACGATCGACGCTGGTCTCTGAGCCTGCTCTCCCCCAAACACTCCGAGTCGAGTCGCCCAATTGCGACGCAGTTCGTGCAGTCCCGTTTTTCGGCTGGACGATATCCGGGGACGCCCTTCGTTTCTCCTTTCCATTTGGCCTCCTTGAGCCCTTTTCGCTGTACCACAACCAAGGTAGGTGAGACACACAGCCATTTGCCTTTTCCACATCCCCGTCTCTGCGCCCAAGTCTTCGGACATCACGACATCGTCTCTTTCCTAATCTCTCATTGTTCCATTGCCACGTCCATATTCCTCCCCTCCCCCCCTTCACTGTCGTACCTATCTTTTAACCCTGCGCCAAGCTGCGACCCAGCTAGCTATCTGTTCTTTATGCTTCTCCTCGCCCCCACTGCTGGACCCTGGAAGCTAACTGTGGCCAACATTGCCATTACCACAGTCGAATCTGATCAGAACTGCAGGGCCGGGTGCGGCCTCGCCGTCTGATTGTATAGCAGGTTAACAGTCAACGGCGACTGTCCGATTTCGAGCCCGACGAGCCAACCCATCCTCCATTCCCATCACAAGGTGCGTGATTGCCTGTAATTACACCTGCTCCACCACTCTCTCGGCCGTGGTGCGGTGTCCGATTGGGATCGAATTTCATCACACCAACAATACAACTACTCTGGTCTCCTGTCTGTTCTGAACTGCTTTGATGCGAGAACTCCTTGATGAATCGCAGCGAATAACCGGGAAGCTGGCTGACTCTCCGTCGCAGGGGATTGGAGAGTATTGGCGGTCACGGTGGCACTGCCGCAGAAGTTTTGCTTTCTGTACTACCGCGACATCCGAAGACCCCAATATGGTTGCGCCCAAGAAACCTCAAAGTGAGATCGGGAACAACGGCAACAAGTTGAATAACATGCCCTACAACAAGAGAGACTCGGCCATGGGTGCTAAGGCCGATGGAAAGGGCCCAAACGGTGTGGTTTCCCTACACCTTGTTTAACCTCGATAACGATGCTAATTATGTTGGAGGCGCCCGATCTGGGTTCAGGACCGACACTGCCATCTCCAATAACCGAACAGGCGGCGAGCGAACCCTCCAACCATGGGTCCCCGACTCCAGCGATGGAATTGACGGTAGCTTGGAGAAGTCCTCCGGCAGTGGAGGAGCTTGGGATCAGTTCGCCGAGAACGAGCGACTGTTCGGGCTCAAGACAGATTATGACGAGAACATCTACACTACCACCATTGACAAGAGTCATCCTCAGTACCGGGAGCGCATGGCTGCCGCGGATCGCAAGGCCCGCGAGATTGAGCGAAGCTTGGCCACCACGGCACACGTAGCAGAGGAGCGCGTGATGGATTTTGTCAGTGGTGGTGGGGATGATCACGGTGGTGATGAGGAAGACAAGTAAGGGTTTCCCTTGCCATGACGGCGTGTCTAAAGCTGACAGCCACGTTCAGGTACAGTGGGGTTCGCCGCCAGGACTTCCCACCTCTGTCGAGCCGCGAGAACAAGTACACCCCTCCCGCAAAACGAGCGCCTTCTTCGAACACGAATGTGGCTGGAGCTCCTGTCGACCCTGCTATCATCTCATCGCAGTTGAGAGCACCTGCAAAGAAGCAGACCACCGTGAAGCCGGAAGATGCCAAGCTCATGAGCCAGCTGGTGAACAAGGGTAGCGCCGCCCAGTCTGCTGAAACGCCCAAGGCTGTTGGCCCGAAGCCCGCAGCCAAAGCCGCTTCTAAGCAAGACCCGACTAAACAGGCCGAGGTTAAGCCGGCAGAGACAAAACCAGTCACCGAAAAGACCAGTGAAGCCAAGACTGTTGACAACCCGGCCCCCGCGACTCGTCCTTCTGCAGCTACGAGCCGAACCATCTCCCCTCAGGTCAAAGAGGGCGCGCCGAGCGCAGCTTCGACCGTGGAACGTGATGTTCTCAACTCCTTCAAGTCTTTTGCCAGTCAACAGCGGCAAAACGCTGAAAAAGTTCGAAGCAGCAAGGCGAAGGCTGACAAGGAGGTCAAATTGACAGAGCTGAAGAAATTTGCCGACACCTTCAAGCTGTCGACCCCTGTTCCTACTGACTTGATTTCCATTATTGCCAAGGATCCCGATAAACAAAAGGAGATCCAGGCCAAGGCGCTCCAGAATGCGGAAGAAGTTGCTCGCACAAAGACGGCCCCTAAGGGCAAGGAGAGCCCTTCAAAGGAGAGCGCAGCAAAGTCTTCTGCAGACGTCCCAGCGGCGCAAGCTCCTGCTGAGACCAAGAGTGCGGCACGCGCAGGGCCTGCGCAACAAACGATATCTCCTTCCAACGTCCCGAACCGCCATCCCAATGCTCGTCAGTCTTACGCCAGTCCTCAGTACCACGCCCAAGCGTACAGGAACGACAGATCTGGTCAGCACATGGCTCAGCAGAACCGCCAGCCGTTGGCTCAACGGCTGCGTAATGTGGAGCAACAGAAGATGTCGCAGGTACCCAACCAGCATGCTGGCGGCCAGGATATGCGTATGCCACCAACGGGTCCCGCGAACAATACGGAGGCATTCCGGCGCGCCGGCGGTGTCCCAGGCCACATGGGTGGTAAGCTGAACCCAAACAGTCACGAGTTCAGACCCAACCCATTTGCGACGTCGTTTAACCCTAATGGACATCCGAGTGCTGGATCCAGTCCTCGCTCTGCTGCTGCCAACAACGCCGGCGCTGCCGCTGCTAGTGCTGGCGGTGCTGCTGGCGCAACTGGTAACGAGACAACCCCAACCCCGGCGTCCACCGGACAGCTCATTCGCCGGAAGACCAAAGCTGTTGATGTCAAGAAGTGCTACATCCTTGCGCATGTCAAGACCTTTACGCCCCCTCAAGGTCGGAACTGGGATGACAACGATGGCTTGCGGCCCTCTTACGACACCCCCCCGACCTGGAGAGCGCCTTCAGACAATGAGAAGCCTGATTCCACAATGCTCATCACTTCCAAGGAGTTCTTGGAGCGCCAGTCGTTCGCCGCATCGTCAATTGCCACGCCGAATCACACGCACGTTGTGCCCAGTGCCCACCAGCATCAGCTTCCATTCCACTTGCAGCAGCCTGCTCATGGCATAGGCCCACGCCAGTCGCCACATATGCCGCCTATGCCTATACAGAATCAGCATGGTCACGTCCCTCATACGCCGTACCAGAATATGGATGACCACCGGATGATGCACTCAAATTCGGCGCAGTCGTTTGCCTCTCCTCGGATGACACAGGTCCCGATCACTTACACGCCGGCAATGAGCTCGGCTGGTCAGGTTCCCTATAACCAGCCGATGATGCAACCTTTTGTCGGACCCGGCACACCTCAGATGGGCGGTTATCGGAACTTCTCCAACAACCACCAGTATATACCGCAACAGCCTGGTCCTATGGGAGCACCGATGATGCCCCAATTCATGAACCCACAGGGCATGGTGCCGGCCCCTGGTCAGATGCCCATGTATGCTGGAAACCACGCTCAGTTTATGCCTCCGAACGGCGCACCGCCTCAGCCCATTCCTGGGGCCAACGGCTATCCTAGCCCGGGTCGCCCATCAGCGCCCATGATGGTTCACCAAGGCTCTCAGCAGGGTCAGCCGGTATATGGCATGAGCCCCAACGTGCAGTATCAGCAGCCTGCATTCACCCCGCAGCAACCCGGCGGTCAGGGTAAGATGGTACCCGGCGGTCGATACCAATAAAGTGCTAACTAACACCCGGCTTAGTTGGCAATGTCCGTGGGTACAACAGCCCTGGTCCTCAACACTTCGGAACAAGCCCCTCGCAAATACACCAGTATGGGGCGCAGCATCGCAGTGGTAGCAACAGTTACGGAGCCAAGCCGTTCGCCAATC
Organism: Colletotrichum falcatum; assembly: GCA_019425465.1. Taxonomy (NCBI): domain Eukaryota; kingdom Fungi; phylum Ascomycota; class Sordariomycetes; order Glomerellales; family Glomerellaceae; genus Colletotrichum; species Colletotrichum falcatum. Next base: position 315,672 of record SWKJ01000114.1, on the reverse strand, counting down.
ATGGGCAGCATCAACCTCCTCAACAGGCTCCTTCGGTTCCCGCCGGCGGTCCCGGGCGCGTTGCTGAAGGCTCCGAGGAAGCCAAATGAGCATGTCGACACGACCAAGGCATGCCGACAGCGCCGCGGAACCCCGCCTCGCCTACCTCAGCATCTGTGCCCATTCGGCGTCTATGACATACACTCAATTCGCGAAGCCTCAGACAGACGTCACCAACATAGTTATGCTGACAGTTTACAACGATGAAAACAACACCGCTGTATGAGAGCGTCCTTGGGTAGTATGTCAGCTGGAGCGGGCCAATCACCGGGACAAAAGACAAGATATTGGGCTTTCTGCACGCGATGCGTTTTGTTTACCAGAAAGCTGTGCGTTGGTGAAACGGTAGCTCGGAATCAGTTCCCAAGGGGTTCCGTGGCTCGGAGGGTAGCAAAGAGGGGCCTTTCGCGAAGATGCCGCGAAAAGGGCGACTGTTCATGCCTCACGGGAGCGGGTCATGACACGGGATCAAGGGAGATGTGAGGATGTCGGTCGTGATCCAGACGCGTATGTGAAGGCTGGGTGCCACAAGTAACTGCACAGAGTTGATGATGAGGAGCGTAGGGATTAAGCAGCTTAGGCTAAAGCCATCTATCATTAGGTGGCTTAAACATGATAAAACATTGCTCCCACAAGAGACGATTCTGCGCCTATGAGTGGGTGACGGGGACGAAGTCTGTCCCAAATAGCAATTTGCTTTGAGCGGGAAATACAGAAGAGATAATGGTGGGTGGAAGTTTTTTGCATCGGAACGGCACGAGTGGCCATGACGGAAGGGAGATGATCAAGAGGAAACACTAGCGTCGCGGGAATATCTCAGACGGTACGTCGGGCATCGTCACGCACTAGCAAGTAGGGCTGTTCAAGTCAAGGTGCGCAGAGGGATCCCACTCTTAGATATGGCAGGGTAAGCAGAAGTACGGATGAGGTGAGGTGAGGTCTGCACATGGTATCTTGTCTATTTTTCGATGGTTAGCAGTCGAGTACCGGTAGACCGAGGTGTAGGTAGTCCAATCTGTTTTTATTTATTTATTTATAGAAACTCGGGGTAGGATCGTCGGAGGGGAAAGAAGCAGCGGCTGGAGTTCAACTAAGGTACCTCGGTAGGGAAACGGCACGGCAGAGCGTGATGTGAATGCAGGCATGAGGCATGGGAGGTCCCGTCTGGCAGCGGGCGGCAGGCGGCTGCATGGAACGGCAGGAAACATTTTCCTTTGTGGCGGTTGCACGGCGCATGCCAATTGGCGGCGCATGTCGCAAGTCGCATGTTTCAGGCCACCTCCTCCAGGTTTCGCTTCTTCCTTTTACTCTTTCCCACTTTTAAAGCCCGGGCGGGCCCTGTTCGCCAAGGCACGTCACAGTCGGTTCCAGAGGATGGCAGGCGAGGCGAGGCGCTGGGCAGGTAGCATGGCTGGGAAACACTGAATGGAATTCAATTGCGTGCACGAGGGAAGGCCAGGTGGGACCCTCAACGACACTTGGCGCGCTTGTCATAGCTGGTACAGATACACAGGCACTTTTGCAGTCGGACAAACAGATATGGCTAACCTCTTCGTGTGCGTAGTCACGTAGTATGGTCACTATTCTCCTCTACCAGTCTGGCCTGACCTGATGGGTGCGATCCGATCCGGTACTGTTGAGCCAGTCCTGGAGTGCCACAACAGGGGGTCCGCAAGCACAGGTGAGCTGGTGTGAGTAAACGGGCTGAGCCAATCAGCCAACCGGGCATCCCAGGTACGCGGGCTGGCTGATTGGATGTGGGTTCGAAAAGAAAAGAAACCACAACGTCGAACGGCGAAGGTACAGTAGACTACCTACCTATCTACTACGTAGGTACCTCAGGTAGGTAGGTAGGATAGTAGGTAAGTAGGCCGGCACCCCATCGCCTTCCACTTCCAGGGTCGGTTTGCATCCCTTGCGCTTCAGATCTTTACCGCGCAGCTACCGCTGTGCCCTGCCATTCGTGCATCCGTCCCTTGGCCAATGACCGTTCTGGATCAGCACTGTCTCTTTTGGGATCCTTGGTTCATCCCACCTTTTCCACTTTCCTTGCCATCCGCCTTGCATTAGAGACAAGAGCAAGCGCTGCTACCACGTTGGCTAACTGTGCGCCCTACATAGTGGACATTGCAGCTGAGTTCAGGCCATGCTCGCTGTGTGACTTGATACCTACCTTTGCTTTGGTATACATCTTGGCCTGATGATCATCACATCTGGAGAGTAGCGCATACATGCAAGACCGGGGCTAGACCCCGCAAGGCGGCAGCAGGCGGCGGCGGCGGGTTTGGCGCAAAATGGTAAGGGCAAGGATTGCACAAGGGAGGCAACTGTTGGTGTGCTGCCTACTGTGGGCTGGAATTCGGCACGGCTGCTGGGCGCAATCCGGGGGTTCTCGACATCGAGGCGCCGTTGGACATGAAGGAAGGGGCCGGAGCAGCCGAGATATCCGCCCTGACTTGGAACCGTGGAAAAAGAATCCCGAGGGAGAAAAAAGGGAGAACATCGAACCAGACGTCGTCCGCATCACACCTGCACTACGTCGAAGGGATGGCCAAGTGTCCTTCTAGCTGCCAGCTTCTGAGATCCCGGAGGCGAAGTTCAGCAGGTAGCTATACCAAGCGGCCAGAGGCAATCAACACGGGAAGGGAAAGTATCTAGAAGTAGATGTAGATGATGGTGAAGAAAGAGGTACCTACCTTAGGTAGGTAGAGAGAATAAGAAGAGGGTGCAGACGACAGGGGTGGGTGTTGGTGTTTTTTTTTGTTTTTTTTTGCGGCGCAAGAGAGAAGCACACCCCGCGACCGCTATGTACCTACCTACCTAGGCCGCATGGCCATGGATCAAGATGCATGCTGTATGCGACTGGACAAGACGACAGGACACGATGCAGACTTGCCGATTCACCCTTGCTCGCTTCCCGTTCGTACCTTCCTACCTGATATGGCCAAGTTGGTTGGCCGTGGTATGGGTTTGTTCAACGATAAAGACCCCATGACGGGCCTCCTGCCTTCCACAACCTCCTCCTCTTGCCTCATCCGCACTTGATTTCATCACCGGTTGGACCTTCCGGTACCTCTTTTTTTTCTTCTCTTCCTTCCTTCGCCTCGCGCATTTTTTTCTACTGCTCACTCGTCTACGACGTTGCGTCATACGCGCCCTTAAGAATCCAGCCCAACTTGGTATACTTTACACTTTCCACGTGTGGGAAGTAAGTGGCATCATCACCGTTCCTTCCTTCCCCTGCCTCTTCAATACCCACAACGGTTACCTCCTTCGGGACCAGCCTCGCTGTTACACATCGACCACATTCCTTGGACCTGTCAGTCATTCGACTTCTCTTCTTTGAGCCGGCTCGACATCCAATACCCCTTTTCTCTCTCTCTTTCTCGGAGGATAAAAAAACTTGAAGATATCCCCCGTCTCAGTCACCGTGACTTGAACGACTCACTCTCACTCATCAACAAGACATTCAACCCTCCCCTTCCCAATATCAAGATCAACCAAACCGCGCATATCTCAAGCAAGACGAGAAGCAAACACACTCTTTGACGCATCCCTCAAGAACCCCCCCCCCCCCCCCCAAAAAAAAAGAAATCATACACAAACACCTATCCGAATTTCCCATAGTTGTCTTTCGCTTCTCCGGAAGAAAACGACAACTCCATCCCACCTCATCCCGCACCGATCTTTCGTACCACCAGCAACGACAAAATGAAAGGCACCCTCGTATCCGCGCTTGTGCTGCTAGCCAGCCAGGCCGCCGCTCACATGGCCATCACCTACCCGCCGCCCCTGCGATCCAAAGAGAACCCCAACTCCGGCTATGACATCGACTACAGCATCACCAGCCCCTTGAGTGCTTCTGGCAGTGACTTCCCCTGCAAGGGCACATTGAACCTTCTCGGCACACCTGAGGCTGCCCCCGTCGCCACTTGGCAGGCCGGCCAGACTTACAACATGACCATCGCTGGCGGTGCCAACCACAATGGCGGTAGTTGCCAGGCTGCCCTCTCTTTCGACAAAGGCAAGACCTTTACTGTCATCCACAGCTACATTGGCGCGTGCCCCGTCGCTGGCACCTCTTCTCTCAAGTTCACCTTGCCCGCCGATACCCCTTCTGCCCAGGATGCTATCTTCGCCTGGACCTGGTTCAACAACGTCGGTAACCGAGAGTTGTACGTTCGCCTTTCCCCCTTCACAATTCTTCCTCAAGTAAAGATTTGCCTTGCTAACACATACCAACAGCTACATGAACTGCGCTGTCATCACCATTACCGGCGGTGGCGCCGGAGGTAGCACTACCACCTCATTCAGCAGCCGCCCCCAGATCTTCAAGGCCAACATCGCCAACGGCTGCAGTACCCTCGAGGGTTCCGACGTTATGTTCCCCGACCCCGGTCCGGATGTTACCACGGCTGGCACTAAAACAGCCGCTCCTGTCGGTAACTGTGGCGCGGCCGTTGCTCCCAATCCTGGCACCGGTGGTGGCAGCAGCAGCAGCGCTCCCAGCAGCTCCAAGCCCGTCGATGCTCCTTCTTCGTCTGTTACCCAGGCTTCCCAGCCCAGCAGTGCTTCCACTACCACTCGTCCTGCTGGAAGCGCATCGTCTCTGTAAGTGGTCCACCTGAATCTGTCGCTAACCCTTACTGACTTTTTCCAAGTCCTGGCGGTGTCTTCATGACAGTCCCGGCCCCCGGCAACGACCCTGTTACCTCGTCCGTTCAGCCAACTACCTTCGCTACCGTCAGCCAGCCAGCTGCATCCAGTGACGACTGCGACTTGGAGCCTGAGACTTCCTTGAGCGTGCCTGCTGCCACGACCTCGGTAGTCATTTCGCCAGCTGCTCCTTCCGCCACGCCTACACTTGCACCCTCTCCCGGCGCTGGATCTGGTGGTGATGCCGCCGACGGATCCATGACGCCCGGTAAGGCTTGCAACCCCGAGGGTCAGTGGAACTGTGTCTCCGGTACCCATTTCCAGCGTTGTGCCTCTGGCCAATGGTCGGTTCTCATGAGTATGGCTCCTGGCACCAAGTGCCAGTCTGGCACAACCGAAGTCTTTGTTTGGCAGAAGAAGAGAGCTCACGGTCGCCACTCGCTCCGCTTCAGACACCACATCTAAGCCCTGAAAGCATGTGCAGTAACCTTACCGCCCTTTGGATGCATTTCAAGAGGGCTACGACATTTTTATGAGGCTTGGACGAGATACGTGAGCACACGAATCCATAGATATGAGTCGGGGTCTGGTTTTCTGAGATTTCGGCGTTTGTAGGATGGCAATGGATTTTCCGGGACTGGCTCCTGGCTCCTGGCTTGCATTGGGGGAAGATGGGGCAGGCAATCGCGTCTGATAAAATAAATAGCACCACGCAACTCTGCAATCGTTGTAAATGCATGGCCGTTGTGCGCGACATGTGATCATTGTGACTCTTAGGGCGTTGTACTCACTCGCACTCGGGCCTGGTGATGTTGGTTTTGAGTGGACAGTAATTGATGCTCGCCTCAACTCTTTTTTAAGACACCCCACTTCCGCTGGTGCTGCCACTGTGCTGCCGGCTGTGTGGGCTTGCTGACACCTGGCAAGGTGGTACAAGCGCGTCACTTCAGGCAGCATGCACTCTGGTGGCTGAAGCTTTGAACTTCGAGACTTCAAATCCATGTGAAAGGCGTTGATCGATTCTCATCCCACGTCACCACGCGACCTCTACTTCTGAGAATTAAGAGAATCTCTGTTTCAGAATTCTTGTGGCAGGTTCGCCGGTTTTGCGTTGGCCAGTGTGGCCGCGCCTGACGTATTGGGTCATCTTACCGACTCGAAGTGGACGGGTAAACACTCAGTGGTGACGACAGGACTCTCCACAGTAATGCTTCACAGTGCTTCATAGCCTGAATCAACCATCACATAATGGCCTTGCCGTCCGGTCGCGCGGCGTTCAAGAAGAAGGATGGCTTCTTGACCTTGACACCGAATCGACAGTCCGTAATCTGGACTCCAGCGCCTGGCGATGGCCCACCTACGGTTTCGCTGGCCCTCAGCAACATCACGAGTAAGTTGCCGCCGGGTCGAGGATTCGTGTTGTAGGAGGTCACGGGACTGATATGAGACACAGACCTACAACAAACGCCGGACAGCGCGGCCAAGGTTATGCTGAAGATTTTTGAGAAGCTGCCCGAAGCCACGGAGCAGACGCCCTATCTCTTCCACTTCACCTCGCCGGACGCTAGATCCGAGGCCAACGCCATCAAGGACTTGCTCTCGAGGCTGCTGGCCGACATTCGCTCCGGCGATCCCGGTGTTCCCAAGCCATCGTGTAGCGGCACCCCGAACCCAACGGCGAACGGTTCGACTGGTGCCAGCGGTGGTGGCGGGTCGGGCTCGGGCTCTATGACATTTGCCAGCTCCGCAAACTCAAAGCCGAGCAATGCCCGTTGGTTTGACGATGTCCAGCTCAAGGGTGATATCGAGTTGCAGCAGTCCCTCATGAAGAAGGACCGCACGCTTCACCAGACATACATGGACGCGCGCGCGACGAAGCCCGAGTCGATATCAGACGCCGCTTTCAACGCGCAGTTCTGGTCGACCCGCACAAACCTGCTGCGCGCTCATGCCATCGAAGTGAACCAGCAAAAGGGCGCCTATAACGTCCTGCCCTCGATAAAGCCGCGGCTGGAGAATGACGTGCTCAAGCTTGACATCACCGTCGAGATGGTTCAGCTCATTATGGCACAGCACCCACTCGTCAAGAGGTTGTACGACGAGAACGTGCCCAAGATTCCAGAGAGCGAATTTTGGTCTCGCTTCTTCCTGAGCAAGCTGTTCCGCACCCTCAAGGGCGACAGGATTACCGACGAGAGGAAGGAAGGTATCAAGCGAGATGCGCTGTTCGACGCCCACGATGCCAGCGAGAACACAGCCATGTTTCAGCGGAAGAGCATGGCACAGAGTGTGCCGCACATTATTGACATCTACGCCAACGAAGAGAACCAGGGCGGCTTCAGGAGCGGAAACCAAAAGGATATTGAGATGCGGCCGCGCAAAAACGTGCCCATCGTCAGCACCCTCAACAGTCTCAGCGAGAGGATGCTTTCAAACGTGGCGCCTTCGGACCGCGAGGCCGGTCCCAATGGTGAGGACTCGACGTGGCAGGAGCTCGCCCTCCGCGATCTTCGAGGCGACGCTAAGGAGAACAAGATCATCCTGAACATCAAGGAGCAGAACCGGTTCTTCGCCAAGAAGGACGAGGCAAAATCCGCCAATGCGCTCGCATTTGCGAAGCAAAACCCGTCGGACGTCCTCTTCGACATCCAAACCGACCTCGAGACAATTGAGACGGACGGCGCGGGCGGCCTTAACCTCCGTGCTGGCATAGGCATCATCGACGACAGCGATAGCGAGGAGGAGGGTCAGCGGCCACTCCACGTCGGCTCCCGCGCCGCACGCAAGGCCGCAGGCGACGACATCATGGCGGGCATCCGCCAGCGGCGTGCCGAGAAGTATGGCGACATGACGACAGACGAGTCCCGCCCGATGGGCCTCCCCGCCGAGATCGCCGAGCGTTGCTCGCTGACGCACGCGACAACGGTCGAGTTCCTGCACCAGTTCTGGAACGCGTTCCTCTCGGGCGACCCGGACCGCGCCAACGAGCTACAGTATCTCGTCGAGTCGCTGGGCCGGTCGGCGGAGCGTATCAATGCCGTCGCCGAGGAGGCCGAGCGGGCTCGCGACGACATTATCCGCGCCAAGAAGAAGGAGATTATGGATCACTACAAGGCTACGGGCAAGAAGATTAGGGGCTGGCGACCGGAGCACGAGAAGGGCGGGCGCAAGGCCGTGCTAGCCATTATGCAACCTACGCTGGAGGCGCTTAAGAGGGCCCAAGCGGACTATAAGCGGGCTCTTGCCGCCGAGGGGGTGCAGCTTTCCACAGAGGCCTGAAGCTTGGGAAGAGTTCCTGGCTAGATTCGGGTACGTCGATGGAGCTCGGAATTGTATATTATAGCAACTGGAACGAAAATCAACATCGGGAATATCCGACTACACGGGAAGGGACATGTCGTAACAACATATAAATCCGCAATTATGGCACCTTGGCGAGCGAATAGGCTGCACCTTCAAGTCGGGAGGCTAGATAGTTGAGACAAAGAAAAACGCCATCTATGTTTATGAAGACTAATCTCGAAGAGCAGTCATTCGTAGCCTTCGGGATTGAAACCTCTTGGGAAGCTACATCGTAAGTAATGATACAATCCGACACCAGATCTCATTCGTTCTACAACACACGCGATGGATCCTTCTCGACCCTTCGTGGAGTCAAAATCGTACAATGGACCCAAACCACTCCGAAAAAATGAGCCCAGGCCAGGCTTCCCTCTCCAGAATAGCAGTCATTAAAAAAAAAGAACACTCCTCCAGGTCGAAGAGGAAAGGGGAACGGAAGGAGGCGGGGACTAGCCAGGTGGGACGGCTCTCCTTACGCGACAGTCTGCCGGACGCGGGCCTCCTCAGCGTCCGCCGACGTCGGCAGCACGCCGAAGCCCATACCCCTCTTCTTCTGGGTGTTCCTCGCTCGCACGTCGCCGTACTTCTCGTCGAACCGCCGGATGCTTTTCAGGCTGTCCATGTCCTCGCTGACGCTGGCGGCGATCATCTTGAGCGCCTTGTCAAAGTGGTCTTTGCGCAGCGTGCGCTTCGGCGGGAAAACGTAGGGCGCCGGGCCCGTGTGCCGGGAGGCCTCTTCGCTCTCTTCCTGGACGGCAGTCATGGCGGCCGCGACGCAGAGGTTCTTGAGGTCGGAGCCCGAGTAGAGCACCGTCTTGCGCGCGATGTCGTCGATGGACACGGACGGGTCCAGCTCCTCGCCCTTAAGGAGGATGCGGAGGATCGAGGCGCGGTCCGGCCGCAGCGGCAGGTCGACGAGGATCTTGCGCGGTAGGCGGCGGAGAACGGCGTCGTCGAGGTCGAAGGGTCGGTTGGTGGCGACCATGATGAAGGCCTTGGTGTCGGACATGCCGTCCCACTCGCGGAGGAACTGGTTGATGGTCTCGCGGTGTGCGGCGCGATTGCGCTGCCCGCGCGCCGCAAGGAGCGCGTCAGCCTCGTCGATGAAGATGACGAGCGGCGAGAGCTTCTTGGCGAGCGAGAAGAGGGCACGGACGTTTTTCTCGCTCTGGCCGACGTACATGTCGTTGATGCTTGCGCCGCTGACCTCGAGCATGTTGGCGCCGCTCTCCTTGGCGACAGCCTTGGCGAGGAGCGTCTTGCCCGTGCCGGGGGGCCGTAGAGGAGACAGCCCGGGATCCGGTCCGTGGCGAGGACGCCGTAGGTGAAGGCCTCAGGGCGTACGAGGGACAATGACGTGAGGAGTTTGAGGTTGTTCTTGGTCTCCGGATCGGCGTGGACATCGTCGAATGTCGTCTTGATCTCGCTGCTGTTGACGAGGCCGCTGAGGAGCTTCTTCTCGTAGTCGTTGTAGTTGCCCGACACGCGGAGACGTTCAGGCTCGGGCTTTTGCATGTCGGCAGAGGCGGAGTTCCCGCCGCCGGCGGACGGCTTGGAGCGCGTCGGCCGGTCTTGCAGGCGGTGCATCTGGGCGGTGCTGTAGCTGCTGGACTCGACGACGTCGAAGAGCGCCCGCCACCCCTGACTGGGACTGGAGGAGCCCTCGCAGGCGAAGAAGAGGCGTGCGATGTGGTAGACGTCGGAGACGGGGAGGATGGAGGTGGTCAGAACACGCGGGACAAGCGAGGCCTCCTTGAAGGTGCCCTCGGCGTCATCGAGGAGGTACTGTGGCGGCGACGACTTGGACACGCCGACAATGCGCAGCTTGCTCATGTCCGGCGAGACGCCGGCGATGGTCCTCAGCATATGCTGGATGTTACGCAGGTTCTCTTGCAGGTAATCACTGGCCTCGTACATCTTCTTGGTGTTGCTGGCGTTAACGATGCGCTGGAAGTTCAGGGGCAGGGGAATCAGGCACTCCTCGGCGGCGATCTCCTTGAGTGTTGATGCGTACTGGTCCGAAGGGTTCTCATTGGATGACGTGCCGACGAGTATAACCTTTTTGCCGGCGCGCCACATGGTGTCGACGATGGCGCGTAGTCTTCCGATGAGCAACGCGCCCTCGAGCGTCATGTTGAGCTCGACGAAGTCGTCCACATGGATGATGAGGTTTCGGTCGGGTTGCGATGTCATTTTTGTGGCAGAGTTGACAATCTCCTCGAGGACGGCGTTGATCTTGAGGTTCTCCCATCGGTCGATAGAAGGAAGGATGTAGTCCTTGGGGCCCTCTCTGATCTTCTGAAGCTCGTTATCCATGGGGCTGTTGTAGCCGCCATCTACACCGTGATCCCGGAGGTTGACCCAGGCGGCCTCGATCTCTCCAGACAGGTCCTCGTCATTTGGCTTGGCCGGCTCCTCGGTCTTGGCTAGACGCCCGTTCATCTCTGCCGCGCGGTAACCCAGCACGGAGATTGAGCCTCGCGAGTAGGCGCAATCCTGTCCAATGTAGTCGCCCACGAGCATCGCCAACTCCTGCGCATCGAGGTGAACGAGATCGGCCTCGGCACACGACGCAACGTGCTCCATGAGCTTCTTTGTATGGCTCCGGCCGGTGTAGTTCGGGATGTTGACGACAGTGAGGGGCCTCTTGAGTTCCCTCCCCACCGCGCCTGCGTCTGGCCTCAGGGAGAGCTCTGCAAGTACCGCTGTGACGATCTCGCCACGGATTCTGGGGTCGAATAGCCTAAGTCCATCGCGCCTCGGCTTCGGCTGTCCCTCCTCGATATATTGATCAACAAGCGACCGCAGTACGCTGGCCTGATTTTCCTCCTCTACAGGACCGGCGTCTTTTGCGTCGCGGGTATGTTGCGACAAGAGGTTGGAGAGAACGAACTTGTTGGAGTAGCGGAGCATGTCGGCGAATTCGGTTGTCGGGAGCGGTTCGCGGGAGCCCTGTAGGTGGTTTGAGGACCGCATCTCGTCAATAGAGAGGCTCAGCCACTGCGACGCCTCAGCCAAGATGCGATTTCGCCTCTCGATGGTCTCGAGGTTGCCCCGGCGAAGCTCATCCTGCAGCTTCGCTTCAGTCCAAGAGGCGTGACTAAAAACCACGTCCAAGTCCTTCCACAGCAGGTCGTGCCAGCGAGTGCCCATATACCGGCGATGCCAGAGGTCGTTCGTTAGGGTGTCAATTCGGTTTTTTGGATCGTACAGCGACACGCCGGTCTCGAGGAAGCTCTTCGGCAGCTTTACCGGTGGAAGCTCGTCGGCGGGTCGCGGCCTCGCGAGCCGTGCTCTCGCAGAGGCGAACGCGCCGCCTCTTGAGCGTCGGAACGCCGACTCTGACGAGTTGGCCTCGGTCTTGTTTATGCCATCTTCCCGACTCTTGCTACCGCCGTCGTCGTGTTGCTCACCGGCTGGTTTCTCGGGAGGCTTGCCGTCCTCTGCGGCGGCGCCGCCTTCGGACGGACTTTTCCGTAACCTATACGACGGATGGAATTGTCGACACTGGCTGCGGGCGATTGAAAGCGTCAATCTTGACGACGCAGAGACTCGGGAAACTGAGGCAAAGGCCCGAAGCCCTGTTGCATGCATTCGGAAGGACAGGGTGCAGAATGCCAGCAATTGGCGGTTTTCGGTGCATGGCAAAAGGAACCTTCCTCGCCGCCAAGTTCTTTGAATCGGCGTTAAGCTTAGTGAGAACGGCGGAATCTCGGCAGAGCATTCACCGAACCTCACCGACGACCAGACCACACCGAATCAGTCAGATTATAACCAAATCGCAGAACGGGCCCCAGCCCAGCATTAAGAATGTGAGTGACTCGGCTTTTTGAAAGTAAGCATTTCGTCAATTCAAAAATCATCTGGGATTACGGAATCTGCACCCGCCTGCTACCACTGTTGAAGTACACTAGTACCCGTACTGAGTATTGATGTCTTCAGGTCATACTAGCTAAGTGAACTCCGAAGCAACCCCTCCAACTCACCACCGCAGCGACGGAAAGCAACTCGGCTGGGCGGGTTTTAGAATATCAAATCCTCTCCACAGTCAAACATCTCACGCTCTTTGGGCGATCCATTGACTCTTATCCACCATTCATGCCAAATCCGCAGTTGATCATACAAGCTTGCTGTCAGCCCCTGCATGGTCCACTGTGGTCTGAGTGAGCCTTGCCCAGATTGCGTCGATGGTGTTCCGCGGTTGATGCCCGACACTGTTAAGAACGGTCCTGTAGTGACCCAATTCCTGCTGATGTCGGCGCCAATGTGTTCAGACCAGGTCAGAACAGTGGTGTCTTGAATCCTAAAGCGCTCGCTGTGGGCCCTCAGGAGACGGAACAGCCTTGAGGGTGCTACAAAAGGTACATCGCCTTTGTCAAGCTCTGCGCCGAGGTATTCATGAGCGCCTTCGGCAAGCAAGCTGAACCATCGTAAGCTGTCGATGACGCTATCCCAGCCCTTAACGGCGGCCGGCATCAGCGAGAAGGATTCAATGAATGGCTGAAAGGCATTGAGGAGCCAGGTGATTCTTCTGAGGACATGAATATGCTCAAGGCAAAGCGTTGTGCCCTTTACCACCGTGGCCCAGGCAAGCATTGCCGTGATCAAGGCCGGGATACAGGCGAAACTGTCCTCGCTCACTCGACGAGCTACAGCTGGCCCCGTCAGTGCCAGGCCAAGAGCATCGCACAGTACGTCAAGCATTGCATAAGCTTCGTGGCTGGACAGCGTGGCATGCAGAACTGCTGGAAGCATCTTCCCCAAGACGAACGACATAATGGCGTCATGTTTCAACGCCCCTTTCAAGAGGAGAACCTCGTGGGGCAATCGGTCTCGTTGTAGAGCACCCTTGAAGTTATTGAGGAAAAAGTGGAAGAGAGTGCTCGGGACTCTTGGATCGCCTTCCGCAAGCTTGAATCCGTACGACTGGATCAAAGCTGCTTGGAGCTGAGGATCTTGCATGGGCGGGGAGTATTCCTTGCTCACTTCCAAGAAGAATTTTTGCACAGGGCAGATGTCTGCGCCATGGGCCTTGATCAGAGAAATGATTTCGCGGACGAACCTGACATAGCTTGGATGCTCAGGCGAGTCGGCCGCCATGATTTGGACGTCAACCCGCATCTGGCTCATGACAGTATTGAGCGCTTTCTCGAAGTCGGCACGCATGTTCTTCTTCGAGACGGAATCGGCTGTCTGTTGTGACTGTCGCATCCAGGATACCGCATCTGAAAGCGTTAGCCGCGTGCATATGTCATCAGGTAACGGCATACTTACATTCGAAGAAGTCACGGTTGGACGAGTAGCTTGGATTGACGACCAGTCCTGCAGTTCTGTCGGGGACAAAAGGATACCCTTGGCGCTGCAGCTCCTGTCCGAACTGGTTCTCGAATCTCAAGCAGTGGCTTGGCTGGACAATGGTCGAGAGCCACAGTTGCAAAATACTTGTTCCAATATCCTAGTACAATGTTAACCATGCTTCAGCAACACATGTTTGCCTGCGTCTCTTACCTCCAGATTGATCGCTGCTCCCTTCTGAGCAACCACAGAGAGAAACAGGGGAAGATACTGGCGTTGTTCCCAGCTTAGCTTGTTCGGCGCCTTGCCAAAAAGACCGTATTTGGTAGGTTTGAATGCTTGTGAGAGGGCCTGAAAACAGTTAGCACAATTCAAGTCTCGCAGAAAGAAAGTGACAAGCCCACCATCATTGCGCAACGAACGAACAGGCCGATCATCATGCCTGAGACGATGACGCACTGCTCGACGCAAGTCTTCCGCACTGACGAGGCGCCAGGACTGCCACGCGACTGATTTGATAGGAGGCAGCGCGCTGTAGAGAGAAACCCGGTAGCTAATTCGCGATCCAGCATCTACGGTGGGTTAAAAATTATATCAAGCGAGAGTGAAAAGTAGACATACAAGAATAGCATCTTCCGACTCCAACGTCCTGGACGCCATACTGTCTTGGCTGTCGTCCGCCTCGTTGAAGACCGACTCGATCCTGCCAAGAAGGCGTTCAAGGGTAGTCAGGGACGCTTCTAAAAGTGCAGACGGGAAATCTGCTGGTAGAGTAGAGAAGTGCTGAAAAACTTGCTGTAGTTGATCTGCGAAAAGATTAGTTCCAGAACGTCGAACATCAGTCAGGTGTGTGCCTTACATGGACTTGAAGCAAGTCTGGCCAGCTCCAAACTACCTGCATGTTGCACGGCATCCATCGAGGACTTGACAGAAAACAACATGATTTCCATCGTAGCGGCCTTGTTTGTAGCCACGATGGAGTTCATCAGATCTTCACTAACTTTGTTGCTAGCATCTTTGGATAAGGCCAAGAACTGCTGTTGAATATCTGCCGCGGCAGAATTGTACTGATCCAGAAGCTGCCTGAACACATTGGTCTGCCAGTTCGCCAGCGGCGTGAACGATGCCGCAGACTCCTCGTGCACGACAAACCGTGCGAGTTGACTCCACGCCCGCAAATTGATCAGACAAGCCTCCTTGTGGGAACTGGCAGGGATAACCAGCTTCTCCAGGTTGTGGATGCCGGGACGAAGGTCAGGTGGTGCTGCCCAAAACAGTGTACATAAGAGATCGTGATGGTTTCTGAGCGCAGCCAAGTCGTGCTGGTGAACATTCTGCTCCTTGGAGTACTGTCGGTCATGATTCGGGAGCGTGCGAGCGACAAGGTTCCGGATGTCGTTGACCAGCCCCTTTTGCTTCAACCTTTTTATGGCCAGCGCCACGAGCTTGAGGAAGATGTGGAAGCATCGATCTTCGGGCTCAACCGTAAGTGATGGATTGAGGTGGAGGCTGTCCAGGAAACGCGCCGAGCGGAATGCTTCTTCGTTGCGTAGGTGAGAGAGATTCTGGGAACCGAAAAAGTCGAAAATGGTTCCGATGATGCCGATACACTTCTGCCATCCCCATTGGTCAACCAGGTAGTGACATCGGGACACAAGCGCCCGACAGTAGTCGTTGAAACTGGGAGACTGACGAGGATTGTCTCTGTATAGCTGGAAGACGCGTTTAAGGATTTGCTGGGGCAGGTTCCAGCCTTCCATGGGAGCCTGATGTCTCCTATCGCTTATGAGCACACCCATCTCATTGAACTCGCATAATGGCAAGAGCGTAAACATGTCCTTCCAAAGCCGTTCGAACTCATCTGCTTCCACTCCGCGGGTAACGCTAGACTTAAGCATGCGCGAATACGTGATGTCCCAGAAAGACATTCTTGGTATCCGGAGATTTTCTAAAGTCTTCATCAAAAGTACCCAGGCGTGCGGTACAATTTTATCCGAACGGATCCCCCGCTCACGGTATCTCAACATCTGAAGGTCGTCGTATAGACAAGTCACATCGTCCAGTCCAACGTTGAGCAGAAGTTGAACCAGTGCCTCTGCAGCTTTTCTTAGGACGGCCTCCGTGGTGAAGCACTCTGTTACCAGAGATTGTGTCTTCTGGCATAGACGCACTGCCGACGAGAGAACCAGGACCAAGCTTGACAAGATCTCGACAAGATCTATATGTCTATGAGGGTCGAGGCCATTTCCCGAATCCAGGCGTGATAGGAAGGCCCGAGTCACATCAGAGAGACGAGTAACAAATGAGCTCGCATCGGAATCGCTGGTGAAGCTCATAGCTTTCTGTACGTAGTCAAGGACGAAGCGCGCAGCCTCTTTGGCGTTGAAGCCAACTCCCGTTGATATGGCCGGCTTGATGACTTGATCGAGTATCCCGTCCATCAGAACGCCAAGTTCGGAAGATACATGCTCATTCCATGCATCCCAACGGAGAACCAGCTCACCCAGCTTAAATGATATCCGAGGACGAGGGTACCATACTTTGTCTGGAAATTGGTTGTCCATCGCCGACTTGAGCCGACCGCTGCCAATAAGTGTTGTCTCGTGGAAAAACACCCCGCAGTTCAGGGGGAATATTTCAAAGTGTTGCGTGTAGTGTGTGCCAAACGGACCTAGTCCAGCGAGTTGGCTATCGTTGAACATGGACTTGAGCGCCTCTGCTGGGGTCAACAGCTCCGTGGTCGGCAGTGGATCATTGGCATGGCGGAAGTGAGCAGCAGCAACATCGATCTGTATCGGCTGAGCGGGCTTTCTGGGGCGCTTGAGGCGGGGTTTCTGGGTGACTGGTGGTTCAGGAGAGGCTCTGGTAGCGAAGCTATGCCCCGAAACAACTGAAGATACGTCATCCAGAAATGAATCCAGATGCGCGCTCCGTGAGGACAAAGACTGTGTTTGGTTGCGCCGGAAGAGAGCGTCCAAGGCCCGTTTCTTTGCATGGAATCCGATTCGTCCTGGCTGCTCAGTCAAATCCGTTTCGAGTTGCGCCGGCCTATTCGTGGCGTCCCGAGTGGGTTGACTTGTGGTGGAATGACTCCTGGACATGTTTCGTGCGCGAGCACGCACCTCAGGTAAGGCGGTTGAAGGTGCCGAGCCCTCACGACGATTTCGGCCAGGTTGCGCGGCAGCATCCACCTTGGGCGATGATGCCGCGCCGCGAGCAGAAACATTTGAAGGCAGCTGAGTAAGTGGGCGTCTCCCTGTTGATGCGGTCTGTTTCTTGATCTGCAGACCCTGACGAGGCCGAATCTTGCCCCCTTTCCACCTTTGCAGCACTGTACCGGCATCGACATTGTCCTTTCGCGTGGCAAGGCGTATTGCCTTGTTCGAGGGGCTGGATCTTCCCAGGTGACGTCTGTTTTGAGCCGTCCGGGCTGCGATCTTCAAGAACTTCGGCGCATCCGGTTCAAGAACATCCAAGATGCTTAATCTCGGAGGTGTCTTCGCTCTGGCAGCAGGCCGAGATTTGCCCGATGTCGGTTTATGACTTTTCACCCAAGGATCGAGCCTCGAGCCTTTGGAAGACTGATTCGCATCTTTTGGAGGCCTTCCCGGTTTCATGCGCTGGTTACTCGTGGTTGAATCGTTCTTTTTCTGGCGCTTGGCGGGCTGCTGAAAGTCTTTCATAGTCAACTGACGTTTCTTGCTAGGGAGCATGGGGTCGACGTAATCATCCTCCACAACAGAATCGCTATCATCATCACCCATGATCTCCGTTACTGAATTTTCGAAAGGTAAAAGGGTTTGGGCATTATGGGGTGTGCGCGTGGGCGTTGGTGCCGGTACAACCTCGTCATCCGAGTCCTCAAAGATGAAAGCAGCAGCTGCGCTCGATGCCGAACGACCAATTCGCCGAACCGCTACACCACGTCTCATTGTTTTTTCGGGTGATGTCTCATGTCGTTGATGCTGGGTGGGCTTGGGTCGGTTTGCTTGTTGATCGAGTCTGAGCCAGGATGCTGGAAGAACTCCTCGCATTCGTCTTCCAACGCTCTTGACAACCTCTGCGCCGGTCTCCGAGCCACTGTCGTTGTTGGGCCCCGATTCATCCCCTGATACGTCCAGATCTCGGTTCCCAGAGTTATCATCTCCAGCATCGGAAGTATCCGCCATGGTCAGGTCTAATACGGGGGGGTCCGGGCCCGTGAGACTGTGTCTCTCAGATATAGCCGAGAACATCATGTTGTCACCAGTCGGCTGGTCGTCGTCCTCGGCGAATGGGTCTGGTATATCGGACACAGCAGGCGACGCTACCCGCTCCATTGGTGGATTGACAGAGGCCTTATCGACCTGTGCTGACGAAGGCGGAGAAGAAAATGTTCCATATATCTCGTCATACTGCTGAAATATTGGCTTAGAGGGTACGCGAGTATCTGGGGCCGTCTGCTTGACCACATTCGTCTTGGACGTGGCCCCTCTCACAAGCTTTTGTTTCTTCGCAGACCGATTTAACAGTAAATTGCGGTGAATCTCATCGAGTGAGGGAAGCTCATCATTATCGGAAAGGCTCGTGTTTTCCGTGTCACCCTGACTAGGTTGGCTGCTGGGCCCGCCAAGGCGCTTTGGGGATGAGGTTCGTAACGGCGACGGTGACGGGGACAGTGATGCCAGGCGCAGGAGGCCAGAGCTCGGTGGTCCATCCATTCCGTTGAGTTGACTTTCATCCGTGGTCTCGTTTGGCGCATCAGCCGTCGACCCTTGGCTATCGTCTTCGAAATCCTTCTCGCCCGACTCCTCAACTGCTCTCTGTCGTCTATTGGCCGGCTCCGTAGGCATTCTGACTGGCCGAATGCCATGTGACTTTAGGACTTTGCTGTATTGGGCGTTCTCAATAAGGTACGGGTGTTCTTGAATGGGTTTTCTCGGTCTAAATGAGCGTTCATACCGCACCGCAACTTGTCTGGCCACATCTTCATCTCGACTCGTGGGCATCTCCCGCTGAGTGGGCGACTGCTGCTGGATCCTTGCCTGTCTCTGCACTGGTATATCCACAGAAAACACGGCCCGAGTCTTAGTTGGACGCCTTGTCGGGGAGGTGCTGCCTGACACGAGCTGCGAGACTGGTTCTGCGACCTCTTCGTCCTGGTTATGGCTTGCGCGACGCTGTGTGACTCGTCCTTTTTGCTGGCTTGGCTGGTCTCTTGATTGAATCGGAGATGGAGAGACGACTGAAGACCTAGGAGGCGGGGAAAGGCTTGTGGTGCCGTTCTCCGCCGGGAATTCGGGCTGGGGCGCTGTGATTTTTACATAGCTCGTCGATATACTGTCGTCACCAGCCAAGGGGTCGGGGGAGTCATCCCGGTCGTGAGGGAAGTGCAACTGCCTCATCCTAGCAGGAGGAGCTGCTTGGACTTCCGGTCCGTCCAAGTTGTAAGGGTCGTCCATGTCATCCATATCTGGTACTGAAGACAGTGGCGAGGAGGGCGGCTCCTGCTCGGGGGGCTATACCCCTCATGATCCAAAGTTGTCGTCCCATGCTTCACAGACGCGACGGCGGACGATCCTTGCGACGATTCGGGAACGTCCCATATGCTTTGTCGATTGTTCTTCGTCTGCGAGGGTTCATGCGAGGGAAGTTCGGGATTCGGAAGCGACTCCAAATCCTGGCTATCGAAGTCGAGCTCGTCGTCCGAATCTGGGACCTCGCCCAGTTCTTTCCAGTTCGTCATGGCATATACCGTTCATCATAGACAGCTAAACATCGTGGGACATGACCAAACGCAAAGCATTTGAGAGGTTGTTGGCCAAAAGATTTGGCTCGTTGTTTGTTGCGGAAAAGCGCAGTGCATTACCTAACCCTGACTGGGACAGCCTTCGATGCAGACGCGTTCGGGCGGTCGCTGAGCGCGTTTGGTGGGGCACGCGCCCGTCGCGGTCGGCGAACCACTTTACCTACGTCGGTCGGGTACGGAGGCATACATACATAGCAATTGGCTGCGCACTGGCCGCCCAGCCGGTCCCGGGATTTTTTTTTTTGGAGACAAGCTCAGAGCTCTAGGTAGCTCGGTCGCATTGCGCCGCTCCAACTTCGATTACATCACAGTCACCTTCTACACTGTCAATCGCTTGTTGTGGTCTGTAAGCCAGCGAGGCTGTCCTTTCAGTATTATCAAACCGCACTTTGCCCCAGTCTATACATACCTCATCTACCCCTCCAAGATGAGCTTGCGAAACTTCTTGCCAATTGTTCTAGCTGTTGTGACTGGCGTCGGCGTTTGTATGCAACATCCCATGTCCTGCAACCCAAGACCGAGCCACGCTTCATGATGCTGGAATAACTAACATATCTAGCCACTTACACCTTGAAGCCTGCTCTTCAAGAGCAGCAGAGGCTCCGCGAATCGAAAGAGCAGCTACCGAAACCCCCTCCTCCAGGTCAATCGAATAGCCCGGACTCGCACACCCCGAATCGAACAACAACACCTCGATCCGGTGCCGATGTGGACAGCTCTTGGCGGAAATTTTGAGATGCAAAGAATGCACAGCAGACATAGAAAAGCCGCGGCTGTGCATATCCAAACGCGGCAAGGCCAAAGGACTGCGATAACTGCCCAATAGTACATACAAATACAACACGGGTGGGACGCCTTCGATGAGGAACACAGCCTCCATAACGTTAATATGCGGCTGGCTTCCTGAGCTGATCTTCAAAAGCTGTCAGCCCCCGGGCGACTCGGGGTTGTGTTGAGAATGCGGCAGTCAAACTAAAGGTCCCAGCAGACTTGAAGGTATACGTCACATCAGTTTCCAGACAGAAGGCAAAGTTAGCACTCATGCTGATATCCATGTATCAATATGCAGTATGAAGGCGAGACCCGCGAATTGAGCTACCAAGAGTACGAAAAGTCGGGCAAGGTTTGGGTATACACTCAGCTGATGAAGTGCGATTCTGGCCGAGATGCACCGTGATGTCAAGGTCGTCGGGGTTTCTCTGGGAGCACGAGTGCTGTGTTTTTTAGGCTTCGAAGTAACGCAGTATACTACCCAGGTACCGTTGTGAATCATTAGGACGCTGGGGAGACAATTTGGCAAATCAACAATAGCCTCGGCGTGTCAACAACCAGAAGCAGCCTGACTCAATGCCAGTCCAAGCAGTATTCGGGATGGGCCGCTCAAGGCTTTAAACACCGAGAAGCAATGGAGGGATGAGCCGTGCACAGGCCACAATCACGTCACGTGACCTCTCAACCACCCAGTCGCAGTTGCCGTATTGCAATCGAAATTCCAATCATACGACTGCCCGGAACTTCTAGGTAGCCAAAAAAACCCTCTCTTCCCTCCCGACGGCCCATCTCGAACGAACCGCAACACCCCCGAACGTCACCGCAATTGAGACCCTCTCCGCTCTCTCGAACCGTTCCCCTAGCGATTTTCGATTCTGATAGACAAGAACCACAACCGAAAACACAATGTTGCGAACCCCGACCGTTTCCCTGGCCCGCACCGGCCTGCGCGCCGCCCAGCAGACCTCCGTCATCCGCCGCGCCGCCACCACCCACGCTATCTCCAACCCGACGCTCGCCAACATTGAGAAGAGATGGGAGGGTATGCCCCTCCAGGAGCAGGCAGAGCTCTGGATGGCGCTGAGGGACCGCATGAAGGGCCCTTGGTCGGAACTGACTCTTCAGGAGAAGAAGGCTGGTGCGTAACTTTGATTTCCCGTTCGTTCGAAAGACAGCTGGTCCGATTTTGCCCCAAGGGAATTGGCAGATGCGTGGTAGACTGGAAGGGATGAGAAACATTGAAAATGCTACATGGCATGCACGGTTGCCTCTTTTCCTCTCTCTCTCTCTCTCTCTCTTCCCCCCCTCAATTGAGCCATCGCTGCGGCGGGGGTAGGTTCGGGTCTATAAATCCAAGCTTCCCAATGCTCTGGAACCCGACCCAGCCAGATTGCAACGCCAGTTGTCAACCACCCAAACCCATCCCTGATGCATATGCATTGCGTCACATCACGAAAAGCTATAGAAAGGAGACACGCGATAAAACTAACGCAAATTGACTCAACAGCCTACTGGATCGCCTTCGGTCCCCACGGCCCCCGCGCCGGCACCCCCGCAGGTGAGGGCACTCGCGTTTTCTGGGGTGTTGCCGCTTCCGTCGCTGCCAGCTTGGCTATCTTCGCCAGCATCCGTGCCTTCGCTGGCGCTCCTCCCGACACCATGACCAAGGAGTACCAGGAGGCTTCCAACGAGTACCTCAAGGTATGTCACCGGCGTTCCGGTAGCTTCGGCCGCATCGGTCCGGGTCAATGGCTAAATGTTATCCCTTCAGAACCAAAATTCCGACCCCATCACCGGTATCTCCTCCGAGGGCTACTCCGGCAAGGGCATGGTCCAGTCTCCTCCCAAGACCAACTAATCGATATCCTCCTTCCCTATCGTCTCTTAGAATCACAATCACAATTCGACCATGGCATTTTGCCCATGTATAAAACGACTACTAGTAGAGCTGGCATGGGCTGGGGGGCTTGCGACGTGACTCGAGGACAATCATCTGCTTGGTGTAAATACTGTACTAAAAGATCTGAATTCCAAGCACCTTTCCATTTGTTTCTTAACATCTTCTCTCTTGGCATCCTCGGCCGATCCGTGGAGACGGGGCTTGTGAAACGTGTGGCCTCCATTATTCGTGTATCTCTTGTCACCACGCCTGCTCTACCCCGGACACAACAAGGCGTTGTTTCTGTACCGTCAAGATATGTAGCCGCATTGGAAGGGACGCATTGAGTGGCATTTAACCAACGCAGCTACGTTCGTTTGGATAAGAAATAAATCTATTGGGTTTGGTTCTAAAACAAGGTGCGTTCGCACCATTCATGGCAACATTTTGGATTAGCTTGCTAAGTAGGTTTCTCGTCTTCCCTTTCGGCCGTAAGCTTCCATCATCTCGCATCTGTACAACTTCTCCAGTCTATCACATTCAAGAGTACTGAGACACAGGAGACTCCAAGCCGAGGACCTGTATGTCATTAGCTTCGAGTCGGACATTGGTCGAGGAGAGAGGGATATTACCAGAGCAGAGCGGCTTGGGATATAAACATGCGTCCAGTTTTTTCGGTTGTTCCATTCCATGGGAGTGGTGGAGAAACGGGTACTTTCATCGACACGGGCGTGGCCTCCAAATTCCTTGGAGTCGGTATTGAGGAGTACCTTGTACGTTCCAGCTACCTCGATGCCGATTCTGTAGTCGGCAAAGCTCTCGGTAGGGTGAAAATTGAAGATGAAGACAACGCCAGCCCTCTCAAAGACAATGACCTTGTCACTTTCGTTCTTGAGCGAGATGTATGCTTGCGGCGCTGCCAACCAGCCACACTTCGATTCCGTGGTGTTCATGGCCCGGTCAAAGCTGTTGAGAAATTTGTAGCGAAGCAGGTCATCATCAGTAAGATTGAGCTGACGACGCGCGTACCAGAACGAGTTCTGGTTGCCCTCGCGGGGAAAGTCGAGCCATTCCGGATGACCAAATTCATTGCCCTCAAAGTTGAGGTACCCTTCGCCGCCGAGACCATGTGTCAGGAGGCGAATCATCTTGTGAAGAGCCATGCCTCGGTCGATGACCGGCGTCAATGGAGTCAAAGTCGACATGTTGGTGTACATCTCAGCGTCACAGAGATGAAACATGAGTGTCTTGTCACCCACAAGCCTAAATTCTCATTAGCTGGAGCTGGACCCCCTTTGGAAGAGAAAACCTACGCCTGATCGTGACTTTCCGCATACGCGATAGTCTTTTCACCATGCCTTCGGTTTGTCAATGTGAAGCAGATATTGCCGATATCCCATTCTTCGTCTTTCTTCTCCTTGAGGATCTTAATCCACATATCTGGAACGGCCATGGCAAGGCGGTAGTCGAAGCCAAGACCACCTAGAGAAAGCGGCAGACACAGAGCCGGCATGCCGGACACATCCTCAGCAATAGTGATGACCTCTGGGTACAGCGAGTGGAGCAACTCGTTGGCGATCATGAGGTACGCAATGGCTTCCTCATCCGCGTCGGCACCGAAGTACTCGTGGTAGCCTCCAGAAAAGCCTCTGTTTCGGTTAGCACGCAGCGCCTACACGCGTCTTTTAAGGGGTGGGTAACTTACGTTCCAATACCATGGTGCAGATACAACATGCTTGTGACACCATCAAAACGGAAGCCATCGAAGTGGTACTCGTCCATCCAGAACCGCAGGTTGCTGAGCAAGAATCTCATTACTTCATGATGACCGTAGTTGAAAAGCCTGCTGTCCCACAGCTCATGACGACCGCGAGCCCCTTCGTGGAAATACTGGTGGTCCGTACCATCGAACTCGTTCAGACCATCCAGGACGTTCTTGGAGGCGTGGCTGTGGACAACGTCCAGAAGCACGGTGATACCCATGCTGTGTGCGGTGTCAACTAGCTCCTTGAGGTCCTCAGGAGGACCATAGCGGCTGCTGGCAGCAAAGAAGTTGTTGATTTGGTAGCCAAAGCTAGCATAATAGGCATGTTCCATGATAGCCATGAGCTGTATGACGTTGTAGCCGAGATCTCTGATTCTGGGCAGCATGTTCTTCGTAAACTCCTTGTAAGTCGCAACCCGCAGCTCGGGCGAGGATATTCCCACATGAGCCTCGTACACGCGAGCGCTTCGAGGCTTCTGAGGTCTCGGATGTTTAAACTGGTATTTCTCGGATGCAGGCGGGTTCCAGAATCGAGCTTCGTACGCGGGAGAGATGGACAAGTCCTGTGTCACATATTTGATCCACGCAGGTAGGCGGTCGACACGTTCGCCATTGGGAAGCTGCAAGGAGATCTGGTTTGAAATTAACTTAAAGCGCACCAGGTGTATCTTGGGCTCGAATTTACCTTGACCTTGGAGTTGTGCGGTATCGCAGGCTGGCCACTGGCGGCAGGGAGGGTAATCTCGAAGACCCCAAAGTTGTTCTTCTTCATCTCATGGGAGTTTCTGTCCCAATTGTCTATTAAATTCTGGTCAGTAGGAAGTAATGACACAGCATCAGAGAAGCTCACTAAAGTCGCCGATCAAGAAGGCCTGTGTAGCGTTGGGGGCCCATTCCCTGTACAAGATGTTGTTGTTCTGGTCGACGTTGAAACCGAAAAGTGAGGTGCCCTTTCAAAAAAGTTGGGTTAGCTTGATGCTCCGGGAGGATGTCATCATTCTTCTCTTTCTTCTCCTTCTTACCTTGGAGAACTTGTCGAGGCCACCCTCGGTCTCATTGATCTTCTGGATCCAATCCTGGGCACGGGCATAGCGTCTTTTGAGAGAATCCTGAAATGGCGACAGCCAAGGGTCGAGCTTTACCACGCCTGGCGGAAATCAGCCAATGATTCTACAATTAAGGAGGAGAGGCTTTACCAGTGCCATCAGTAGGGAAGCCGTCAGCAGCACCACTGGGACCGTTCAAGGCGATCGAGTTGGAAGACTTCTCGACGACAGCAGCCATGTTGGACGATGAGGACTGATGTTTAGAATTGCAGATGAGAGTGCGGGGCAGAACCACAGCAGTCTGCCTAGATCGAGTTCGACCTAAAGTACCTAAGTACAAGACACAGCACGTCAGGTTTCGCCCAAGATTGCATGCAAGATATAGACAAGGGGAGGCAGGGCGGAAGCAGTAGGGAAGGAGGCGGGTTGCAAGCAATGGAAGCTGTCTGCGCAAAATGTTGAGGCAAGACAAGGTAGATAAGTGGGAGAGCTATGTGACGGCAGAGCTAAGTACCTGAACTAACGGGGAGATTTCACGCCTTTCCTAACGTAGGTTGGTAGGGGTATGAAGCTACCTAGGTAGGCAAGGAATGCGCAGATTGGTAGCAATCTCTTCAACAAGAGCTGAGAGAACCTGAAATCTCAATCAGACGTTGGATTGTCGTGAACAGTAGTCCGTCCGTAGTAAATGATGATGTTGATGTGGGAAGGAAGAAGTTTGGAAACAATGCTACGGGAAGCGACGTCTTGGATGTAGATATGGCATGTACATTGGCCTGATGGTAAATCCCCCCCGCACTGTCTGGGATTAGCTTGGGGATGACTTAAACTTGCATCCATTTCATGGAGGTGGGCGGAAGAGCTCGAGGTGTACGGATACAGTAGGTAATCTTTGGCGCATTGCATGGTATGACGTCGTGGGGCAACGGGTCGCGTCTCCCCTCACAGCAGCCAGTGGTAGCATTTCAGCAGTCTGGCAGGTCCTGGCTGGCTGGCGCAGGCAATCTCAATTCAACGAGAATTGCTGCAGCATCGGAAGTGCCAGGGCGCTAAGGTGGACAGACAGGGAAGAACGACGGAGAGTGAAAAAACTGCTGCCGCCACTCCAACCCCTCCTCTGGCGTCTCAACAACAAATGCATCGACCGAATCAGAGCTGCCTATCCCAATTAGTAGTTAATAGTGGTCGGGACCCAAGGCAAATGGGACGCTGAAGGTTGAGGCTTTTTCAGCCCACTTGAACCTCGCGTTGGTATGTACTCGAACGTGCTCGCGACCCCATGTTATAAGTTGATACCTACCTACCTAGGTAGGTAGGTAGTGGTAGACTATTACCGCTTACAGGTAGGTTTGCCTGCTCTTCACCTTTTACGTAGGTATCCAAGTCTAGGAAAAGAGGGTACTAAATGTCATATCGCACCGTCGGTGAACCGGTCAGGGGAGTTTGGCGAGCAGGGTAGGCGACGGCTTTGATCAATCAGCATCACCGTAGTGGGACCAACATATCGTTATCGTGGACAAATGCCATCACAGATATGTACGTCGTGGGCCTTCTCAGAATTGCATGCCTGGCCTAACACAGAGTAGTGGAGTTTCTGCCCCTATCATGAACTCTGGGGGTGGGTTGGGCCCGAAAGTTTCTAGTTCGATACCATTGGCTGTTAAACGTATGATGGGCCAATTGACCACTGTGGATTCTGCAAACCGAACCGCAGTTGGAACGGGGAGCAGCAGTTGCATTTGACAGAAACCAGTATCAATTGGCAAACAATGCTCTCTGTCCCATTGTGTCAGTTGCTGTGTACACCATCGCCTCGGGCCGGGGATATCCATGGTTAGGAAGTCACATTCCAAAGTTGGTGAAAGTGCACAACATGTGACGGGCACTGGTGGACGTGGTTCTCGTCATGCTTCAATCTACGGGCAGCATGTTGGATCATACTATTGGAATATAGGTGGTTATATATCATTGCACGATCCGACAAGCTTCCGTGCATTCGGATTGACTTTGTGACAACAGCAGAGCATCTTTGCGGGATGAGCCAGCTGTGACTTTTTCCCCAATCTTAGCCGCTGCGCTCCACGCGCGCTGAAGCTGTAGCTCCTCAACCCCGCACCCGTCCACACAAGCTCCTGCCATGTTCCTTATCCGGCCTACCTACCTTATCGACCTGCTGTACCAGCCACTCACGACATCCCCTCCGGTCACCGGACTATCTACCCATCGTCATTCATCACCACCACTGTTACTTCCTCAACCCTTGGACAGGCGGAAGACGTTCGTGCTGACGAGCCCCAGCCGACACCATCTCATGGTCCCTTCGCCGGGTGCACTTCACCATGGCTTCGTCCTCTAGGCCCCAGGCTTACACCTGTGCCCGCTGCTTGGTGCTCGCGAGCGCCGGGCGCACCTTCTCCGCTTCCTCCGTCGCCCGAGCCGCAACGGCACAAATACGAGGTTTCAATTCTGGCTTCACAAGCAGCTACGATCCGAATTTCGACAACGGCCGAGGCCCCATGTTTAAAAAGACTAGCTTTGGAGTTCCTCAGTTCTACCCCCGGGACCTGAAGAAGCGGGTTGACGATTACGTCGTTGGGCAAGACCGAGCGAAGAAGACGATATGTTCCACAATCTTTAACCACTACCAAGGCTTGCGGAGGAGGAGACATCAGGAACACGAGGAGAGGGTCCAGAGGGAGAAGGCAGAGAGACAGCGGTATGCCCGGGACAGGGACATCCTTGAGAAGCGCGATACCCATCCTGTTCAAGGTCAGCGCGATCGTTACTCTGCCTTCCAGCGCTTCCCAGCTGATGATGAATGGCCACCAGACGAGTTTCCTGGTCACGCTGAAGCTACACAGCAACTGGGAGAGGGCTATAGCTCTTCCACAGGGTTCGACGGGTCTTGCCTGTCCGAAGAACCCCCAGCTCCCCCGCAGGTCAAGATTGACAAGAGCAACCTACTCCTCATCGGTCCTACGGGCGTCGGAAAGACTTATATTCTTGAGTAGGCGGTTCCTGTATAAGCAGTCCACGTCAGCATGTCTAACGATCCCCAGGACTTTGAGCAAGAAGCTCAACGTGCCGTTCACGATATCCGACTGCAACTCCTTTACACAAGCCGGCTACATCGGCCAGGATGTGGAAACATGCGTAGAGAGACTGTTGATTGAATCAAACTACGACATCAAAGCGACCGAACACGGCATCATCGTCTTGGATGAGTTCGATAAGCTGGCCAAGAGGGAGAGTATGAACGGTCGGGACGTTGGCGGAGAAGGCGTCCAGCAAGCTTTACTCAAGCTCGTTGAGGGCTGCAAAGTGACCATCAATGTCAAGGAAAACCGATCTTCGCGGTCAACACCGCCCATCACCACCAACTATACGACTTCGGGGTCAACGTCGGCCCCGCAGTCCACTCCACCGCAGGCAAAGGTCGACCAATACACCATAGATACTACAAACATTCTGTTTGTCTTCTGCGGCGCCTTCGTTGGTCTTGAAAAAGTTGTCGTGCGGAGAGTCGCGAAACCCTCAATGGGCTTTGGCTCCGAGTTGCGAGGCACGCAGAGCCTTTCCGGCAATCAGCACGATTTGCCGCGCCAGCTATTTTCGCATTTGCCTCACGTTAGCACAGATGCGTCCGCATCAGCGTATACCCCCCTCGACCTGACAACGCCGATTGACCTCCAGGCGTTCGGTTTCATTCCCGAGCTGATTGGCCGAGTGCATAACATCTGCGCTTTGAGCCCGTTGTCTTTGAATGATCTCTACAGGATCTTGACAGAGCCACGAAACTCACTGGTCGCACAGTACACTGCACTTTTCGAAACCTATCCTTCCCGCTTACACTTTACCAAGAAGGCACTATACGCCATTGCCGAAAGAGCTGTCAAGGCTGAGACTGGAGCTCGTGGCCTGAAGATGGAGATGGAGCGTGTTCTCGCGGAGCCAATATTTGACGCTCCGATGCCTTACATCCTGATAACTGAGGGCTGTGTGAAAGGCACCGAGAAGGCCAGCTACTGGGGTAAGGATGGCCGCATGGAGCTGGAGCGAAGGATGGCAGACGAGGACGTCGAAAACAGCTCGCGCATCCCTGACATAACTTTTGAGCAGTTCCGAGAGGCCGGCCAGAGCGGCGCTTGAGGGCCGCCTTCTAGGCATATTGCTGCCATGACCTATTCGGTTTGTATCTGCTGCTATGGTTCTAGGAAGTAATGGTGTTGGTGATGATGATCATATTTTAATGTGAACGGTTTGACAAGGTGGGCGCAAAGCAGAGTTTCAGTGGCTTCCCGAATATGACTGGTTAGCACTTGGGCGGATGTGACTTTCGGTTAGTGGTAGGCGGCCTGCAGAGCTTATTCTGTTAAACTACTTTTTTGAATCTAGAGATCTGCCTGCAGACAGTACCTAAGCCTGAATCCTTACGTGTAGAGTGGTTTATACCCAATGCACCTAACGTCTGGTTTAGTAGCAACTCTGGGTTATTGGATGCCATGTGCTGTGTTGAGATATATTCACATACACTAATGTCGACCTGAAGCGCTACGTATCACGTTACATGCATCGTGGTACTCTTACACCAAGTGGGCTGATTTCAACGAGACAACCCGCGATGGCTTCGCTTCTTCTATATGCATAGTAGAGACCGACAGTTACCCCTACTTTTTGTCTTCCACCTAGGTCACCGCCACTGTGATACCAACACCCAAAAGTCCCAACACTCACAAGACTCACTCATAGTCTTTACGGTCCGACATCACAATCTCGTTCCTATCCGATCCCGCCGAGGTCACCTCGACGTCGTTGGCGCCCTCAAGGTTGGTGGCGCGATGGGCAGAGCGATTTGATGACAAACGCCCTATCACTAAGCTCCCAAATATGCGACAGGGTTGGATTGGTTTCAGAAAGAATGTTTACTCTGTGAACACCAGTATGACCTTTGCAGCGTATCATAAGGAAGTGATGAAGAGACTCTGGGCACCCGTCACCTTGTTCACGTTGAGCCCTACAAATAATTGCGAATCCCGCAGCATCTATGCTAATCTCAAGGTGAACAAGAAGGTCAGCCACGGCAAGTTGTTGGCGTTGGTGATGCGTTTCGAGGGCGAGATGGCAGATATCTTCAAGGATGTGGAAGCGAAGCCAGTCATCGATGCCAGGGGTAGGGTTGCCATACATCTACACAACGGTACGGATACGGAGTACGACAAGATGCCTGAACGGATTACTTAAACCGCCAAACGCACACAACCAAGCAAGACACGATATCCACCAAGAAGGATATCTAGCATGGCGGAACGAAGTATCGGATATCGGGCGGCATGAACGGATCATGGAATTTGCATGGAGGTGACACTGGTTTGGTATACGGAGCAGGCTCGGAGTGATTGGAAGAGAGCGTCCGCTCTTGTTTTTTGTTTCCCAGGGGAAGAATCACCCTGCATAATTGACTCAGCAGGGGTAGTCTACGAAGTAGACGCCTTCGGACAGCATTGTTAGAAAGACACTTTTCAACAAGTTATACTTTACATCGTTGGCCATATGTTTGTGACCGATGTTCAGTGGCATGCAACG
This sequence comes from Colletotrichum falcatum, assembly GCA_019425465.1. NCBI lineage: Eukaryota > Fungi > Ascomycota > Sordariomycetes > Glomerellales > Glomerellaceae > Colletotrichum > Colletotrichum falcatum. Next base: position 285,508 of record SWKJ01000114.1, on the reverse strand, counting down.
GCCGACATTCCCGACACGGGTGAGGGACACGTAGGCGGTGCGAGCACCAAGGGGGTTTCTTCCAGCTATTGACAAGATTCACCCACAGTCCCCACGTCGAGTGGAATCTCCTGAAATGATGTAGCGTATCCAGACAAATTTTGGTAGCAACGAGGACTTTAGCCAGGCCAGGAAAGGAAGGGGGGAAAAGTTTCCAGTCATTTCCTACCCAGGTACGGATACCTAAGTGAAGCTACCAGTCTCCAATTGAACCCGAACGTGGACCCGGTGCATCCCGGAGAAGCCCGTCCAAATCGAGACTAGCGCAGCGAGGTAATTTTTCCAACTCGATATCCGGTCACGTGAGACACCGGAGCAAAGCTCTTACCGAAGCGTTGATCCCGAGCAAAACTGCTCACTGTTCCTCCCAAGTCCTCCTCCAACTTTCAACCATCACCTCTCCACTCCCATCCGAAGTCGCCCTTATTCATCTGTCAAGATGTTCAAGAGGTTGGTACCCATTGCCTGATCGACTTATCGAACCCTCTCTCATTCAATTGGCCCCAATTGAGCTAACCGACCTTTTGCAGCGGCATTTCCTCCTTCGCCCGGGCGGCTCGCCCTTCGTTCGCGGCGACCGCTTCCCGTCGCGCCATCAGACCCTCCACCTTCAGACTCCCTGCCTCCAGCAGATTCGCCAGTACCGCCGGTGTCGGTGATGGAAAGATCTACCAGGTGAGCGGTGGCATCACCCATCCCTTGCGCCGGCCCGAGGGTGAACCGGTAACTGACAAGAAATCCTGCAGGTCATTGGTGCCGTCGTCGACGGTTCGTAACCACCGAGAAAAATCCTTCAAGGGGTTCAATCTCATCGCCGAATCATCACTAACCAATGGATACAGTCAAGTTCGACACCGCCAAGCTCCCTGCCATTCTGAACGCCCTCGAGACGACAAACAACGACCAGAAGCTGGTCCTCGAGGTCGCGGTACGTACCTGGACGGACACGAAAATATCCACCGCAAAAGTCTGGCTTCATCTAACACGTCTCAACAGCAACACTTGGGTGAGAATGTCGTCCGCTGCATTGCCATGGACGGTTCGTATTCCCGCCCGAAAAAGGTTTTTTACTGTGCTCAAGCTTACACTGCCCTAGGTACCGAGGGTCTCGTCCGTGGCAGCCCCGCCACCGACACTGGTGCCCCCATCACCATCCCCGTCGGCCCCGAGACTCTGGGCCGTATCATGAACGTCACCGGTGACCCCATTGACGAGCGTGGCCCCATCAAGTCCAGCAAGAGACTGCCCATTCACACCGAGCCCCCCGCGTTCATCGACCAGTCCACCACCGCCGAGGTTCTCGTCACCGGTATCAAGGTCGTCGACCTGCTCGCCCCCTACGCTCGTGGTGGAAAGATTGGTCTCTTTGGTGGTGCCGGTGTCGGCAAGACCGTCTTCATTCAGGAGTTGATCAACAACATCGCCAAGGCCCACGGTGGTTACTCTGTCTTCACTGGTGTCGGTGAGCGTACCCGTGAGGGTAACGATCTGTACCACGAGATGCAGGAGACTTCCGTCATTCAGCTCGACGGCGAGTCCAAGGTCGCCTTGGTCTTCGGTCAGATGAACGAGCCCCCAGGTGCCCGTGCCCGTGTTGCTCTGACTGGCGTAAGTTGCTCTTTTCTGGATTCTTTTCGTCAGCTTCTCCTGTGGGGCGAGTCCGGCCTGGCCCGCTTGGCCCTATTTCAATTGTCGTCCTTCTTTCCGTCCAATCCTTGTCTTTCGCCGCGCTTTTCAACCGGTTTCGATCCATCTCGTTTTCTATGTCAACGTTGGATCACAATTGGCTAACAGACACTTCAGTTGACAATTGCTGAATACTTCAGAGACGAAGAGGGACAGGATGGTGAGTTTTGAATCCCGGTGTGTGATTCGTGATGAAATCCGGCTAATGACATACCAGTGTTGCTCTTCATTGACAACATTTTCCGCTTCACCCAGGCCGGTTCCGAGGTGTCTGCCCTTCTGGGTCGTATCCCCTCTGCCGTCGGTTACCAGCCCACCCTCGCCATCGACATGGGCGGTATGCAGGAGCGCATTACCACCACGAAGAAGGGTTCCATTACTTCCGTCCAGGCCGTCTACGTCCCTGCTGACGATTTGACTGACCCTGCCCCTGCCACCACCTTCGCTCACTTGGACGCCACCACTGTCTTGTCCCGTGGTATCTCCGAGTTGGGTATCTACCCCGCTGTCGACCCTCTTGACTCCAAGTCTCGTATGCTGGACCCCCGTATTGTCGGCCAGGACCACTACGACACCGCCACCCGTGTCCAGCAGATTCTCCAGGAGTACAAGTCTCTCCAGGACATCATTGCCATTCTGGGTATGGACGAACTTTCTGAGGCTGACAAGCTCACCGTCGAGCGTGCCCGTAAGATCCAGCGTTTCCTGTCGCAGCCCTTCACCGTCGCCCAGGTTTTCACTGGTATCGAGGGTAAGCTCGTCGACCTGAAGGAGACTATCAACTCTTTCAAGGCCATCCTGAGCGGTGAGGGTGACAACCTTCCCGAGGGTGCCTTCTACATGGTTGGCGACTTTGCCTCGGCCAAGGAGAAGGGTGAGAAGATCCTTGCGGATCTGGAGAAGAACTAAACGACTCGCGACGAAAATACCAAATCACGTCGAGGGCGGGGCATTAAGCCTGTGTATAGAAGAGGAACGATGGAACGGGGAGGTTTCTTAGCTCAATTCAAGTTTCTTTTGTGAGCTGTGTACCAAGAAATCTACTTAATTCCTCTTGTAGTTGAGAGAATCTCCTTATTTCTTCAGTTGTTCGGTCCCTCTCTGAAATGATGCCATTCCCTTGCCTCCCGGGTTTAATATGTGGTCCCGGTATCAAACTCAAACGCTGTCGGTATGTGAAGCCACCCTTGCCCTATACCCCAGAGTCCTACATACTGCCATTTCGAGAGGGTGTTAACGTCATGCTCTGTGGGTATTGGACTACACCATATCTAGGTCTTGGCTACACCGTACAGTCGTAGGATGGAACATGTTCCTGCCTCGCGACTAAAGGGCAAAACGGTCCGTGTGCCTGCCTACTAGGTTCCGTCAGTTGTCCATAATCTTTTCGTTTCAATACATGGTTCTGTAAGTACCTAGGCATGCTTGGGAAACCTTTCAGTCGGCTCTCGTCTTGCTGCTCCGCATGCTGGGTACTTTCCCACAGCATAAATGTTTTTGGTCTCTTTCGTCCTTTCCTTTGTAAGATACAACATTTCTCCTCTTTGTCCTTCTCCTTCGCTTTCCCATCATTTCCACTCAACCTATTAGCCTTCTTATTCCCTACTTTTCTTCTTTTGATAAACCTCTGGGGTCATTCCATCTCTAGCAGTCCCTTCTTCCATTGAAGTATCTGCTACCACCGCCAATACTTCGGAAGACATCCCAGCTCTTCAGGTACCTATCTCACCTCCGAGTATGTCATTCATGCGATGGGGCGCATCGTCGGCTCCATACATGGCGGGTACATTCCATCCAGGCGGGACGTTCTCACCGTGCCGGACGCACGCATCTTCAAGGACTTTGGCAGTCAAGGCGAGGCACACGCAATATTCTGCTCCTGTTCGGCAGCCCGCACCTTCTCCATCTAACTAGAGGCTTTGTCACTGACCTTCACAGCCGCCTACTCCTTTCTACGCCGAGGGCGCGATATGGGTCAGTCGCTTGGGCGCAATCAATTTTCAGAGCTAGTACATTCAGCAGGTGAGTTGTTACGCAACACTGGTCACCTTCCTGTCAATATGTACTGGCACCTTCTTCCTTCTCTACATGTTCATAATACACAATCCTCCCCTCCATCCTCCTTGTTTAATTCACTTTCCCATCGCTCCAACTCGCCAAGCAAAAGCACACTAGACCTTTACACCTGCCTGGCGCACCGCACTTGCCTCGACAAGTCAAACTAGACTGCAACTTCCTCACGAGCAAAGAATAACAGAGTGCCCGGCTCATCTTCTTTACCTGTTATAAATGCCTCGCTCTTCCTCCAAGATACTGGGGAAATCCGCCTGGTCTGGTTTGCGACTGATTCTGCAAGGCCATGTCCGTCAGATGCTTCTGTGCCGGAGAGCCAGGATTGGATAGGGTAGGCGACGAGCTCCATCGATGAGCGGTGTTTTCGATTGGACTGGCATGCTGAGGGACTTCTCCGCAGAGGGTATGAAGTCTTGGGCTGATTCAGTTGCGTCCTGGAATCGGTTCTAGGTATACGCCGGGTTGTGTTACATCCTTCATCTGGCGGTCGTTCGTTCCTGGCTCTTAAAAAATCGATTGACAAGGCCTCGGTATGTCGAGATCGAGTGTGTCCTGATCTTCGTGGTCCGATTTCTGTTCAGCTCGAAGGAGCTCATGCTTGGTCTTGGCGGCATCGAGATTGGATGCGGTCTCGTCAGTCGTCTCGTCAGACTCATTGTCTGTGGCAAATGGGTTTCGGTGCGAGGTGCCACCGTCAGAGACTCAAGGCGCGCTCATTGTGACTGACGACAACTTTGATTCTTGCCATCGACTTGGGGAGTGAGGAAAGGATTTTGTAAGTGTGTGATGATAGTGATGAGTTGAATCGGAGAGAGGTGAGTTTGGAAGAGGAGGTGGAAGAAACCAGGAAAAGAACGGTAGATTTGTGGGTTACAAATATTTTGAGGAAGGCGGTTCTCAATCCGGAAGTCACGAGAAGGAACCTCAGATCCTTGGGTTGACTGTGCTGTTCATTACAATTGCAAAAGCCGCCGTTACAACCAACTACCTTTTCTACTGAATCACATGGGGTATCAGCGTCGCAAGAACAACCTCAGCGTTCAGCGTAATCTCTTCTTCCAACTTGATCAAAAGGCCCGTTTCCCTCCCTTTTCCAACAAGATAAGCGAGGCGGGGAGGGTAAGCACACCCCTTCCCGCCTGTCAAGGTTCGTACACGTATTAACTCTCTTTTGTATCATGTTCGTAATCTTTCATCATAAGAAGGCTCAGGAAACGGCCGCATCTTTCCCGTTCGCCGCAGGACCATTCTCGGCTGCAGGGGCGGCCGAGGCAGGATGATGCCCGATGCCGAGGACTCTTTGCAGGCTTTTCCTAATACCCTTGCCAGCACTCTCATCGTGATTGTCTGCCTTCTCGCCCCTGCCCAGGAAGCCAAAGCTCATCCTACGAGCAGGATTCTGGCCTTCCGTCGCCGACTTTTTCCTACGTCGCACGGCCACGATGCCGGGCTCGGCGGCCGAGGGCCTCGGGGGCCACTCACCGTCCCGCTTCCAACCCACCACGCAGGCCCGGATCATGTCCGACAGGTTGACAGGGCATGACGGTGTGAGGGCGTGCACTATTACCTTCTCATACAGCGACATATATACAGCTGGGGTGATGGAGGCGCGCATTGGGTTGCCCGGTGGGAGGAGTGGCGCAGAGAGGGGCACAATGGTCTCGATGGGGCACGTCGTCGTCGTCGGGGGGGGCGCCGCTGACTTGTGGGATTCCTTGGACTTCTGGGCCGTGAGTTCTTTGGACGGGTCCTTGGAAAGGTCGGAGCCGTCCGATACGGCGTTGGAGGCCTCGTTGCTGGGCCGTTGCTGCGAGGAATTCAAAGGCGGTGATGGAGAGGCTTGGCCCGAGGGATGGGAGAAGGAGGTGCGGAAGAAGAGGCGGCGAGGGGAAAGAGGGGAGAAGGTCTGCGCGGGGGAGACTGGCTTGGTGCGCACCCGCACTGTCCTGGCGCCTGTCCAGGCATTGCGTCTTGCCTCGAAGCAGGCCAGACCTTCGTTCCATGCCATCTCGTCGCGAATAGCTCGCCTCCTCCGCGCACGCTTGTCTGCCGCAGATGCCTTCACGGCCGCGCCGATCGCGTCGGGACTATCGAAGCGGAACGGGGAGAGCGACACGGGCGGGTCCTCATCAGACAAGTCAGATACCCATTCCAGGCGGGGCCTGAAGCGCGCCAGGTCCTCTGAGATAGTACTGTACACCGACTCAGCGTCGCTGTCTTCTCCTTCCTCGTCGTCCTCGTCGCTTTCCATCGACTCTACAGCCGCGTCTTGCGATGCCGCCGCCGCCGCCGCCTCATCGGCTTGGGGATTGGAGGTTTCTTGCTGCACCTGGTCTACACCTTCTCCTCCGGGTGGCGCATGGTCGTTTTGCGGGCAGGAGGCGACTGGTGGCCAAATAAACTCCCAGTCGTTGCGAACCTTGGCGGCCAGGTACTTCTTGACGGCTTCCTTTTGCTTGAGCTTGTCCCTGCTAAGCAAATCGGGGTCGTAGTCGGGCAGGTCCAGGGTCAGAGGCTGCTGTGACATGGACAGGCGGAACTTGGATAGCGGCGAGCGAGGGGATTTATAGATTTCCGAGAACAGCATCTTGGAAGTCGATGAGGAGGAAGGAGGGGAGGGGTGAACGGGGCTTGTATTTGGCGGGAGGTTGGCTAAGGGCGCAGCAGACGAAGAAGAGGCAGCAAGAGAGGACATATGAGACGACTCCAGGGAGGGCCCGGTAGGTGACTTTATACGATGTGCAAGTGAAGCCTCGGGCAGGATGGCCGGGGCCGTATTAGCCAAAGCTGGAGTAGCAGCGGTAGCAATCGCGGGCGCGTGCGGGGTGGGCTGGTTGTGCGAATGCGGGTGCGGGTGAGTGTGATGGAGCTGGAGCTGGGGCGCGCCGATGTCAGGATCTGGGACAGGGTCTGGGGTAGTGGCCGCAGCCGCGAGTGGCCTGATGGTGGCAGCCAAGGGGGCTGGATTGTTAGTATCCGAATCCTGTCATAAAAATGGTTTGTGCAGCAGAGGTGTGGAATACTGGGTAGTGGTGATAGTGGTGCTCATTGTGCAACGCGACATCCTTCTGTCATGCAATGCGCATTGTATCCAGGGTGGGAAGAAGATGAAGACGGGAGGGCATTGTGGTAATAGTGCGTGCCACTTTGGGGCGTCGTGGAATGGAGTTTCGGGGGAGGCAGGCTGGCCAAGACGGTCCAGAACCTTTTTCTCTCTCTCGTTATTTGTGTGTCCCCTTCCTATAATGGGAGCAAATGGGAAGATCTAGATGAGAGTGGGAGGGGAAAAGGTGGAGGAGGGATAAGGGTACCGCCAGGCTGCAACAGGCACTTGACCAGAGTGAGCGTCAAAGGCGGCGGACGGGCGTCGAGAGAAGGACATGTCTAGATGAAAGAGAGGCAAAAGCGACAGGGCAAGCTCGGCTCAGCTTAGCTTAGCGTCTTTTCCCTCTCGTCAACTTACCTTGGTTTGACGGATGGGCGGTATCTTCGTCGCCGGGGGGGAGATGTGCAGTGGCAGCGAGAGGAGGAGGAGAAGGAGGGTGATCCTGCTGGCCCGGCATGTCAACCGGCGAAGGCAGCGCCATGGCTTATATGGCAGAGCGGAGGCGGGCGAGTCGTGGCGCCAGGTAATAGATATCGTCCAGTACGACAGTTGGATAGAAGACGAGGATGGGAGGACGAGGGGAAGCAGGCCAAGGGTCCATCCATCCGACAAGGCAAGAAAAGTTGGAGGGCGAAAAAGCCAAAGGCAATTCTGACTCTATTTTCTGCGGCTTGCGCTAAGCGTAGGTAAACTACCTACCTAGGTGACTAGGTAGTTTGGAGCACAGAGCACAAGCCCCGCCAGGGCCCCCACCCTCAAAAGAGAATGGACAGGGTTCCATCCAAGAGCGAGTGACCTCAGTTCGCAGTCAGTCGCTCGCCGTCGGGATGTGTGCCCTCTCGGCACCCTGTTTTGCGAATGCCACATCTGTACGGACATGTAAAGTCAGTTGAACAAGGTCCTTCCATCGGCCAGGGTCCGCAGGCGTGCGCCTGGGCAGTGGCTGGTTTGTCTGTCCGTCTTCGTTGGCCGAGGTACAAAGTACGGTCTGTGTACGCACACCCGCAATGTGGGGGAGACTGGCAGAAGCCACCGGAAGAACCCACTGTCTACCGGTTGGATGTAAGCCTCTCGATACTGTAATTTGAACGGATACACTAGGTAGGTAGATTTAGTGCCCTGGCGCATTATCGCGCGCCGCCATCCTCGTCCGAGTCTTCTTTGGTTTGGAGGAAGATGCTTCGGTGCTTGAGGCAGGTCCAGAGCTAGAAGCCCGTCAACCGCCAATAGTGCCGTTGGTTGTCTGTCTTGCACAGACAATGGACGTCAGCACTTGCTGCGGCCAAATTATTTGACGTGAGCAGGGGGCGGGACCCAGAGGGCCTGGCCAGGGAGCAAGAACACAGGCTGCAGCATGCCGACATTTTGCTTGCCTCCTCCATGTTGGTGCTGCTGCGGATATTCTCTCGGGTTCTCTGCCTGACTGTCCGGCTACCTGCAGGAGCAGATCCGGGTGTTGGTCGGCTCCGCTCCTGGGCACCAATCCCGCCTGGGGAAAGGCTTTTTTCTTCATTTCCCCGGTGCACAGTCCAACCGCCTACCTACCTAACCGGTCTGGCGATCCACGGACGAATGATTTGCTGAGTATCTGCTTGTACGAATACGCGCAGGGCCCGCGTTTTTCGTTGGGCGTGTCAGATGCTGGCAGGAGAACGGTCAATCACAGCCAAGAGAGGCCTTGATCATGGCGAAAAGCTTTTCCCCAACGGACAAGAAGAGAGCCCCCTATTCGATGACGAGCTCAACAGCCAGCCCGTGTTCTCCCAGAACATTGTCTTCCGAAGACGGGTCTTCCCCCCTTCCGACTAGGTACCAGATAACGCCGAAGAATAAGAAGGGTGACACCCGCCAACTTGACGACGACGCGTCGACATCGGGCCACTCGCACGTATTGGCAGCAGTCAGCATCGGTTGATGACCCACGTTGAAGGGTGCTCGGCCTTGAAAGGCCCCCAAAGCATCTTTGATCGTCCAACACTCGGCCTCGCAAGAAGTCTTGGCTGATGTTTCCTCTCGTGCCCGTCCCAAACCTTCCCTACCCTCCCTCCGTCTATCAAGTATCAAGCAACGGACGAGGGTTCATCTGCAACAGCCTTGGGCCTTGGGGTTGCGCAGAGAAAATGCGGAGACAAAACTATCGGATAGGAAAAGCTTCAACTCCATTAGGAAAGGCCCGAGGCGGGTGACCACATGACCCCCATTCGCCTCGGCAAGGGTTCCCATCCATCACGGACGGCCATGATTACTTAACACCACGTGAAGATCATCACCCACTGATCGCATCATGAAAGAACGACCGGCCGGCTCCGAGGCTCATTATCACGCCCTGGCCGTCCCCCTCGAGCAATGTGCCGTTCCTAGCCTTGAATGTTCGATCTCTGTACGTCTGAAGACGAAGTAAAACAAATAGTATACGGTGTTCATGCTACTAAACCAAAATCTCTGGACCCCAATAAGTGTCACCGGCTCAAGCTGGCCTTGTCTGCTGCATAATAATACCCAGCGCCGCTCGTCGCAATGTGCTTCCTTCTCTTCCTATTGCGACTTTGCTAGCAGGGGATTGCACCCCCCTTTTTTTTTTTGTTTTTTTTTGCGGATCACCGATGCCCAGCAACCCAACTATGCGACCTCCTCCACCATCTTGCCGGATTTCAGACCCCCGGGCACAAACACCTTGCCTGCCGGTCCTCCGACCATCTCGTCGGGCACTGCAACTACGCTGCCCTTCTTGGAGTTAACCCAGCGGACAAACGCTGCGTCAGGCTTCTGGGACTCGCTGTTGGGCGTGTCGTCGCTAGCGCCTTTGCCCTTGGTTTTGGGGGCCTGTTTCTTCAACAGCTTGTTGATGGTTTCCATCTACATTCGTGTTAGTGTGTGTTCAACCACTGACTTCACCGCCCAAAGTCACTTGCCTTGACTTCTTCGTTGCGCTTGTCGGATAGGTTTCGTCGTCGACGGGCCATCTCTAGCCTTCTCATCGATAGCTCTTCCGCCGTGAACACCTTCTTCGCTTGAACCTCTGTGATCCCCATCATTAGCGTTCAACCCCCTCCAAAGGAGCATGCCTCGGATTTGTGGCGAGACTTACCGTCCGAGAGCTTCATGTACTGCTGTGGCTCATCCTCGAAGCGGGCACGTTGCCTTCTCGTCATCTTTGTCAAGTCGGGGGTTCCTTCGCGGCTGCCGAGTTCACTGTCGAGCTCTTCGCCCTCGGCATCCGGCTGCGCCGTCTCATCGGCGACCTCAATCTCTTCCTCCTCACCTTCAGCGTCGTCTTCCTCTCCCTCGGCGTCTTCCTCTTCACCTTCGGCATCCTCGTCGTCCTCGTCCTCGTCCTCGTCGTCATCGTCATCGGCCGCACCCCCCACATCGATGCTCATGTTCATCGTGTTCTCGGGGTCACTGACTTCAATTTCACTCAGCTCCTCCTCGTCATCGTCGTCATCCTCGATGACCCTGGCTGCTGCTGGTCGTCGAGGAGTGACTTTGCCGGCCTTGGGCAGCGAAATTTTGATGGTGGGAGCAGCAGGAGTGTCCATGTCAACGTCGCCATCAGCGTCTTCCTCCTCACCCTCAGCATCGACGTCCATGTCGTCCTCGTCGGCGTCGGCATCAGGCTCCTCCATCTCATCGTCATCGTCTTCCTCATCGCTGTCAGACTCAACAACGTAGCTCTTCTTGGGGCCACGGTTGCGTCTGCCGGCGACAATCTCACTGCCATAAGAGGCCCTGCTGTTGACCGAGATGCTGTTCCCGGTCGAGTTTCTTCCTCTGCTGGTGGCCTCACGAAGTTTGTTGGCAGGCACCTTGACAGTGAGATTCAGGTGCTCGCTTCCGGGAGAAGACGGCGGGCCACGAGAGACACCCGAGGTGCGGCCCTCTGAGCGGCGAGCACGGGTAGACATGCTGCTGTTTCGCTCGCTGTCGGCCCAGTCAGTAATCTGCTCTTGGGCCTTCTTGGCCGCCGAACGGCGAGGTCGGGAAGCCATTATGGGGGGTAATGCAGGGAACGTGGTCTCTCGCGGTTTGGCTTGGCAGCGACGTCGCGAGAGTCAATTCCACGGGTCCGGTTTTTTGCTGTCTTGGATGAAAAGGGATGGGGCTTGTTTTGAATAACGGCGGAGAGTGTTTTTTTTTGTTTTGGCTCAATATTGGACGTGGGAGGTTGAATTAAGGTAAGTTCGGGGGGGCCGAGCAGACAAGGTAGGGAAAGGTGAGGTGGCACTGCTGCTAAGGAATCCGATCCCTAGATACGGAGATGAGGTAAGGCAATGTAGTCGGCCGGAGATGGATGGTAAGTGGCACGCCAAGGTAGGTAGGTTTCACGCCTCTTTCTTCTTCTTTTTTACTGCATCGCACACACGTGCGGGCGCTCTCTTTTTCGTTTCCCTCTGGCGTCCGGTATCTCAACACGGTTCTACTTCCAACTTTCTCTGGCCGAGCCAAACTGGATCTGGATTGCGACGTGCACAGCGGCCGACCCAGCCTCTTTCTGCTTAGAAATGATGATCCGCAAACCAAAAAGTCTTGCTGCTCGCCTCACTTGACTCGGCGAAGGTAAACGAAAACGATGGCTGATATACAATGGAGAGACACCACCGAGGATAAGGATGATGAGATTGACGAGGAGGTGCAGTAGCGGGGAGGGTCGAGAAGAAGCAAAATGTAAAAGAAGCACCTGAGCTTACCGAGTGATATACTCCTGGGGTGATAGATGACGGCTAGCCGCAGCAAGAGAGACGCGCGCAAAGGCAACGAACGCCGAACGGTAGGTGGGATGGTTTCCTTGTTGGCCTATCGCCTCGCAACTGGATCCAAGCACGGCAAGGTTCCTGAAGATGGATTGGTGGCTGTAGCCAAGCCAAGCTGGTGGGCGTGGGCTCGGGCGTGCGGGAAAAATAAAAATAAAAATAAAGATAAAACAAAATAGAGACGGCCCCCCTGAAGTGAGACTTTGGTAATGATTGGATCTCGTCAGCTCTTGCGCGTGTCGCCTTCTCTGCTTCTCTTCCGTGTCTTTGCTTTAAAAAAAAAAACCTTGCTCTCTCCGTGTCCTGCACGCGCTGCTTTGTTCTGCGTCTTTTCCGCTGGAGACACACTCCCCATCAACTCAGAAGGGGCAATTGAACTGAGAGATCTCACCTGGACTACCCCACCCCCCCTGATTTGCGGGCGAGGTTCAGGTCGGTGAAGGCAACAAATGGCCAGAGATCGTCGTCGACGGGCGGGCGGGCGGGCGGGCGAATCAGATGGCCCCGATGAAGGCGCTGTGATCGCTTGAAACAGAATGGGCACCTTGTTAAAAGATTGCTTTGAATCCGAGTCGGAAAGATGGATGACTGGGACGACTGCGGACAGCTGAGGTGGTGCTCAATGAGCTGCTGTTCAGCTATCCAGTTCGACACTGCGTTAGGCTACGGTTGATCTTCACTTTGGCTTCAGCCTTTCAATCACTCTTCCAACAGCCACTGAAGTCCACTGAATGTTGAAAACGGAACCCCTGCTGGTCGCCATGAGCACCGTGCATCGTGTGGTCCCACTTTCTGCCACTGAACGGTAGCGCTACCGTTGCCCCTGTACCACCACCGTGATGAACGTTCAGCTCTTCCGTTACCGCACCAGCCGAGGCATGTGTTCATAGGTAGGTAGGTAGGTGCCGAACCGCCGACCATCGACACACACCCGCCTCCGGACTCCACGCCCGGCTCAACCTTGACGTGGTATTGCGCGCGTCTTGACATCTTTGTCGGTTTTCCCGGTTTTCCCAAGGCCCTTCCGGACTTCCCAAGATCAGAGGCGCAACCATGAGCGACTCCGACGAAAACGAGAGTACGCCCGGCATCCCAGAGTGGCAGCGTAAACAAAAGACGGATGCCGAACTCGAGCCGCAGTCCCAGCAGCCGTTGCAGGATGATGTGCCGAACGAGCCCGCCAGAGAGGACAGCATTGAAGTCGCTCGCAAGTTTCTGCAAGATGACGAAATCAAAGACGCGCCGAGGGAGGCAAAGGAGGCATTCCTTAAGACCAAGGGAATCTCTTCTGAAGATATAGAGCAGCTGTTGTTGGGCAGCTCAGTACCTGAACCAACACAAGATGTGAGCCTCTCTCTGCCCCGCCCATGACATGCGCTGCCCAAGGCTGACAGGATAACACTAGATTACCCAAACCGAACAAGCATCGGCAAGCTCAACACAAGCAGCGGCAACGACACCCGAATCACAAGGAACACCGACATCACCGCCCAACAACGACGTCTCCATTCTGCGCCAAACAGACCAGCCCCCCGTCATAACCTACCCCGAGTTCCTCACGAAGTCGACCCGTCCGCCGCCCTTGGTCACCGCCAACGGAATTCTAAACACTATATATGCTTTCGCCGGCTTTTCCACCCTCCTCTACGGCACGAGTAAGTACCTCGTGGCGCCCATGGTCGAAAACCTCACCGAAGCGCGCTCCGATCTCCACGACACCACGTCCAGGAACCTGGCCAAGATCATTAAGAAGCTCGAGAGCACCGTCTCGGAGGTCCCCGCCGCCAAGGCGACCGCTGGCGACGGAGAGGCGTACAGGGACGACGCGAGCAGCTCCAGCGCCGACGACCCGACCGAGATGTTCCACCGCGATATCGGCACGCAGACCTCGGTCCCCCCGACGCCCAGGTTCGGCGATTCCGGCTTCGAGACGGCGGGGACGGCGCCGGATCATAGGAATAGGTCCGCGAGCGACTGGCAGGCCGACAAGCTCGCGCGGCTCAAGAGCTCGGCGGACCTGCTCAAGACGACGGTCGTCACGGACGCCGAGGACCTCGCCGACCTGAAGTCCAGGATGGACGTGCTCAAGGATGACCTCGTGCAGCTGGCGTATCCGAGCCCGCAGGACTATGGCAACTACTCGTTCTACGGCGGCCCGCGCAAGAACGAGCCCGACGATGAGATCAAAAAGGCGAGGGACAACATTCGGAGGGTCAAGGGCGTGCTGCTCAGCACGAGGAATTTTCCTGCCTCGGCGAGGTGATGCTCTGGTGGCGCCAAGGCTCTCTTGGCTTGGGAGGCAGCAGGTTTCTGGCAGCGGTTGTTTTCGTAAAGATGATGGCAAGAGGTTTCGTTTGTACCATACGATGAATGACTTCACGGGAATAAATGACCTCGCTTCCTTGGACAATACGCGTCCTTACCGGGTCACGTACCACCTCGGTGAGACATTAGCGCACCATATGCTTGTGCTGGCCACTTCCCGCTTTTATCAGGATTGCCAGCAATAGAGCACTGTAGGTGGTGGTAGCTAGTCCTTGAATGGGATGACCAGCTGGATAGGCCGAGGGATACAGCAAATATCCTCTGAATACGGAGAAGCGGCCAATTAACTGCCTCTCTAGTTCCCATTGCCGCACTCGCTCCTTTTTGTACACCCTCGTTCTTCTGTTTTTTCAAAAGCTCTCTCAAATGTATTCGAGGTTCTTCAATTCATTTGTGCCAGACGCAGTAACATATGTCTGTGTTGCATGCTTACTACAGTACGGTATTCGTTGATATCAAACACACTCGAGTCCACAAGTCTCCCGGGCCATTTGATGCGCATCCATCGTGAACATGCATCACATCTATCCATCATAAATATTTGTACATATCCTGCCGGCATGTACAAACGCAATTTCTGCCTTCAGTCTCTGTCCTTCTCCACCGTACCCGCCCCCTTCTTCTTGGCGACATCGGTTGTGATTCGTACCAGCTCGAAGATGCGCTTCCAGGAAGAGACATTGATGTGCTCAAAGTGTCGGCCCTCAGCCACCTGCTGCTCCTGGTACCATTCCACGGTAGGCTTAAACGTGTAGGGGTATACGTCACGCCGAGGTTGTTTGTCAAGGTTCACCACCCACTCGTAGAACAAATTCTCGCATCGGCTCGGCCGAATAGGTTTATACGCGCGAGGTGGATGGAAAATGATCTTGGTATCACCGCCGTGGTTCTGGTGACGGCTGATTGGATTGATGCCTGTTGCATCTGAAGCAATGCGTTCTTGCGGCACAGGTGTTGTGCCAGGATAGACTTTGAAGAAACCCCTAGACTCAAGATGATTTTCGCTCACAGGAAGATATGTCTTGACATCCCTCATCATGGCCTCTAGGTTGGCAAAAGTAACATCGATCGGCGAGGTGTACTCGGTAGGCGCTGATTGGAAGCCTCCAAGCCAGACCTGCTTCAGGTCGAGACCTCGCTGCTTGGTTGCCCCCCTTTCCCGTATTAGGTTGATGAGGTGCTGCTGAGCCGGGACCAGCTGGGACTCGTAGAGCTTGTTTTCCGGCGAAGCCCGTTTGCTGGCCGCAATGTCCCAGATGAGAAGCTCTGTCCCCTCCCAAGGCCTCTTATGTGGTGCCTGGACTCGCCAAATGGCGAGCCACGGGCGGCGTGCGGGCGGTTTACTTCGGGAGTCTTCGTCGGGAGTATAGAAGAAAGCGAGGTACGTGTTGAAGACGGTCGGCCCACGCACTTCATTTGGGACTGTGAAGTTTGCTTCTGTTTGGTAAAGGGAGAAGAATGGCCAGGGGAACTCCATCCACCTCTCGAACGTTGAAAAGCCTCGACGGGTATCCTGGTGGGAGTCTGCGGTATTGGCAATGTCTTTGTAGTAAGAAACAGGAAGGCCATACAATTTGCCAAACGCGCAGACCTTGGGGTTCTCGCATTCCCTTCCCAGCTCCATCAACTTACTTCTAAGTGTGTGGGCGGCCAACCCCCCAAAAATTTGGGTTGCGTTATCGTCTTGAGTTTCGCGAATATTGGCGAGATCGCTTACAGCTGGATCCGGACGATGAACGTCGCCGCCTACCTCGGCTCCTGGGTCACGCCCTGCATCCGGGGGATAGAGGGGGATGTCGCGATCTTTGATGAGATGAACATTGTTATAGCTGCAATCGGTGCCCAGAACATGGAACTTTCGGAACTGGTCGAATCGTGTCTGAGACCAACAGCCAAACCAGTTCACCAGGCTTTGCTCATCGTTGGCGTCGATCGATTCATCAACGAAGATGATGGGCTCGAGCTGCTCGTCTGGTACGATGCCGGTCTGAACAGACGGCCGGAGTCCGTCAACAATAGCCCAAGTTTCGAAGCGAGCTGCACTTTCTTCCTGGTCAAGGACTGTCTTGGTCACCGCCTCTCTTGGCTCCGAGGATTTATCTAGTCGGGCAGCCTTCTCTAACTCTACCAACAGCGCATCACGATGGCTGGATCTCTGAAGTGCAAGATCTCGCAGGTATTGAACAAGGTTTGCAGCGGCCACGATCTTGTGGTTGTTATAGGGCTTCGTATGGGTGTTTTTGTACCACTCAAAGAGCTGGAGAGAACGGTGTGGCTCCGATATCAAAAAGCTGGGCGTAACCAGAATCGCGTTTCCATGTGGGAAAAACCTCGTCAACTCGACTTTGCCAGGTGCTGTCTCGTGATGCGTAGAGCGGATAGATGGATACAGGGGATGCTGCTGGAGCGACTCTCCGATGCACCAGAACCAGTACGTCGCACTATTACTGTGAAGGAGTAGCTTGAGCAGGCCAGGAAACCGCCGGAGAGTGTCGGTGGCTGTCTCGTGGACAATGATGACTCCTTGGGCGACTATCTTTGGGTTGGTAAAAGCGGCCCAGTCCCCGCTGTCTTGGTGGAAAACACCCTGCATGCGGGATTTTCCGCATGAAGCCATTCGCTCACGGCATCAAGTAAGAGCTTCCTGGACGGGGGGAATGCCAAGTAGAAGTTGTGATGTCCATCTAACACTCTAGGTGGGAGAAGTTGGCGATAATCGAGACGCATAAGGTCCCGAAACATTGCGGTCCGCGTCTCTATCGAGCTCGAGGGGCTGCTCTTCATCACCGGCAAGGGTTTTGTGGCAACCGGCTGCGGCTTGAAAATGACATACCGCAGCGTGACGTTTGCAGGGCTGGTGGCTTCGACTTCAGCCATGACCACTTTCCATTCCTTACAACAGGCGGGGTAGATGATGATGAGAAAATCTTCGTCGAAACTGGCTACCCCAAAAGAACCAAGTCGTAGCCGTTCGACAGCTCTGTCGACTGATTCTTGGTCATGAGACATTTTCGGCCTGACACTACCGTGTGATAGACTTCGCTCAACAACGGATACCTTTTGACTTGCAAAAGTTCGGGCAGTGAAGATTCTGCTGAACTGTAACGAATCCTTGTTGACAAACTGTGAATACCATGAATCAGAATCGGGCCTGACGTTCTCGAACGTCATCTGGACGTGTTTGGTTCCTGACGGTCCCAGTATCACAGCTTTATCAAAACTCTGACCCGCGCTTCTCGACTGATACTGTGTTATTGATAGCTTGCGAATAACGGGCTGGGGCTTTTGAGGTTGATGAGATGCCCGAGACGGGTCAGATGGCATAGGGGGCGATTTGAGACGTTTCGGGCGAGCCTCGTCAATTTCGTCAACAGACTCCGGCTCATCGACAACAGGCAAGGCTGCAAACTGAACAGACTTCCTTTTCCTGACTATGGGCCGTGTGGGCTGTGACTCCGAGTTTTGAGGAAGCGTCGAGTCCGCTACGTCCGAGACGGCGGCACTAGACTCGCTGGCGGACCTCGCCGTGGAGTTGTCGGTCGAATGCTTCAGGACAGAGCGAGGGACGACATTTGATGGCCCAGAACTCGAACCAGCAGGCGGACCGCTACTGATGCTGAAAAGCTTGATTGGGACGGAGCCAGACACAACGTCTGCCTTATCGCGGCTTTGCAATTCGACCTTTCGTCTGATTCGATGGTTTGAAAACATCCGCGGGCCTTTGGTCGAATCTGTCGCGTTCTGCACCAGTGAACGACGTTGCTTGATTTGCTTGCCGGCGGCAAATACGTTGATGCCAGTTCCATTGTTTTGTGATCCGAGCATCGTCCTCAAGCTGACGGTGGTCTTCCTAGCTTTGTGCCGTGCAAGTGCTGTGGTGGCAGCCTTGGTCACAGGCTTGCTAGCCACGGGCCGTTTCGCTGTTCCCTGATGCTCGTCTATTGCTGAGGCGAGAGAGGATCGTGGCTGTGAGATGGGCGGGGAGGCCTTTCTCTTCGACGATGACGATGACGACGACGACGACGACTTGGGCTTCTCCGTCGTATTGCCCGTCGCCTTTTCCGAGATCGTGGACCGTTTCTGGGGAGCTGCCTTTTCTACGGCTGCCGTTTTTGGCGACTTTTCTGGCCGTCTCTCTTCCTTCCCATCGGAAAAACCCGCATTTCCCTGTCGCTCAATCTGTTTGGGAGGCGGCAGGATGGCGTTGAAGTCGTTTGGTCCAATGTCTTCGTCGCTGAGGTAGTAGTCCTCTTTGGTTTCACCCCCCACAGCTTGAGCTGCAGGCCACGTCGCTTCCGCTCAATGTTGCGATCTCGGTGCCGTTGATATTTGTCCTCCTGGCGCTTTGCCACGGCCTCCTGCCAGGCGGCAATGTCAAAAGGCTCCTCCTCGCCTCGAGCTTGTTTTGCCTTTGTATCTCTCCACTCCTGAAGCAGCTCATCCGTCATGTTCTCTTTGGGCTCCCACGTGGCTTCCTCGATGGGATAGCCGGTCCACTCGACCAGGTATTTGTCTGTTCCATTCTCGCGAGTTTGGGCGCGGATACCTTCGACCAACCATTCCTCATCCGAATCGTGTTCCGATAGCAATGAAGAATTGATGGAGATGGCATCGTCATCCAAAAGACCACCACCCGTTACAAACAAGCCAGGTGCATCCATGGCGGGCTCATTTCTTGATGTCCATGCTTCAGGGTATATATCTAGGGGCTGATGGACAGCGGGGCCAACGCGATTGACGAGTACTTGGGATCTTATTTAGTAAGACGCGCACTCAAAAAGACCCTACGAGCCGGGGGGGCTAAAGGTCGGAAGAGTTGTACAACGAGGTTCTGGAACGGTACGCACCAAGTACAAAGCTGTCGTAGACAAAGGCGCAGTTTAGTTGCTGATGGAATAATTGCGAACCTCTGGTTACCTGGGTTGGTAAAGTGCATGAAGCTCTCCTTGACAGGTGAGTGGAGACAGCCAAACCTAGGTATGAAATATTCAGTTAGCGATGAGCTTCTTCAGGAAGACACTAAGGTACCTAGGTAAGCAGTACTGACTTCACAAGGTGGACAGACACCTGTGTTTGTTTTGTTTTGTCAGAAACTCAGAGAATTGAACGATTGGGTAAGTGAAAAAGAAAAAAAAAAGAGGGAAAAAAAGAGTGACGCTCTGTGCCCGTATTTACAGTGTCCCTGATGTCACTTTGGGACAAAAAGATTTCACTAACTTTCAAAGACTGCACAAGACAACATGCATACAGACATGGATACGGAGCACTTTCCGTTAGCTTTCGTGACCAGGACTGGTGTTGATTGTGTGTCCGTGCACTCGAGGAAAACACCCTAGGTAATCAAACGGAAAGAAGCAACACTACTCCGTATGGCCAGGGGAGTAGTATTTGGCGTAGGTGCAGCGAAGGGAAGACGCGTCATACCTACCTACCTACCTACCTATGCAAGAGACTACAGATACACTAAGTAGAACCTAACATCATTCTTCCATTTACCTACATACCTACCTATAGGTACACTACGGATACCTACCCAAGGTAGCAATAGCTGTGCTGCTTCATGTCAGCACCGTTTGACAAACTCGTCCATCTTCCGTGTACCTTATATCTCACCATCGTAGTTTTCGGCATTCGGGCCTCGAGTTGACGGCAGCCCCGTTGCTGTAGGCGACTTACACACCAGAGCAAACGCCTGCAACGGGCATCAGCATACAGACAAGGCTGGAACGGATCCGGGTTATAAGGGGGGGCCTAGCTAAAAGCATGGCTGTCTTTCTCCCCAGACTGGAACCATCGGCCAAACGTAAAATCCAGGTTATGCGCACTGCGATTAGCAGCGCCTCAAGTGTTTGGGCGAGCGGCCATGGTTGCCTGGTCGCAGCCCAACAGGTCAGATCTCAGTTGCTGTTCCCTGACCAAGCGCGAGCGTTCTTAACCTAGGTATCCGTATTTGCCTACCAATGTACGGATACCTAGGCATGGTGAGCCGAGTACGTACGTAGTACTCCGTAAGGTCAAACGAAGTGAAGGATAGGGAGGTGTCTTCCGTCACGGGGCACGTGATCGTCAAGATGAAACACGACAGTTCCGCGTACCGACGGCGGCGATCCCGTCTGTGGCCTTCATTGCGCACTTCACTACGTCTTCCTGGGTCGTTACTTCCAATCAGGTCCCTGAGGTATATCCGAGAGAGGTGACGAGTGTGGTTGGTGCGTTTTTCGTGGTGGTGTGGCTAAGCGGATTCAACAGTTCCGGAACGTGGAGCAATGCCCCCTTCGACGTTGAAGTGGGCAGGGAGTCTCAGTCGATGGAGCTCGAGGGCATGATGAGATCCAAGTCGGTATCGATTTTGCGCCAGGCATTGGGATAAAGTACATTTTCCTACCTACGCCGGCGTGCTGTAGGTTGCACCATCCACCCGCGCTGGACTTCGCTACAACGAGTGTTGGTGATTTGGCCGTACGGTATACCTCCTATGTAGGTACCTATTGTAGGGAGGCAGATGGCGATCTAACGCTTTCTAACAACATCATGGACGGACGGCACTCTACCTACCTACCTAGGTATAGTAGGTAGGCACCTAGGTGTTCCAAGCACACATGTCAAGTTCCTATGTCTTGTGGTCACGGGGAGCTCTTGGTTCCTCCTTCATTCATCTTCTCATTGCTCACAACCTTCGCCGAAACCCGACTACATAGTATAGCTACGTAACAAACATACCTTTGAGCAGTCGAAGTGGTAGTGTAATTAAGCAAGCCCCTTCGTCTATACCAGTACAGAGGCCTTCATCCGCCTGACTACCTACCTACCTACCTACCTAGTGGGTAGGTACCCTCCTTACCCCTTTCCCCGTGTGGCTGTTGTCCTTCTGGGGGTATTATCGGCCAACCCTCCAGTGAATGAATACCTAGGTATTTGTGGCCTAATTGGTAAGTACACACCTAGGTAGGTAGGTACGAAGTAATAGTTCAGAGCTGCGCCGCTCTCAGTCTGCTGCTCACCCACACACCATCCACACCACGCTGCGCCCGCGCCTTTACCTACCTGCACTCTCCACCTCTTCTGGTTCAGTTCCAGACCCTTACACCTTGCCTCGCCTCAACTCAACTGCTTTATCTCTCGGGGCCGCGCACATCTCATCGAGCCGCAGTATCCTCGTTTTGCAACACCAACGACCCAACACCTGCCCCGACACTACTACATCCCATTTCAACTTGATCCGACAACATGGCCAACGACGAATATGACGTGAGTCTTCCATCTGCAATCGCCCAACTCCCTTGCACATCCGATCCGCCCCTCTCCCTCCAACTGTGTCCCCCCTCCTTGCGCTAACCTGACGACTCCTACAGTTCCTCTTCAAAGGTGCGCCGACGACAACCGATCTTGCAATGACATTGCAAAAGTGACCACAGCGCTGCCTGGGCGCGAGCTGACTGTCTGTGCTATTTAGTGGTGCTGATTGGAGACTCGGGTGTCGGAAAGTCCAACCTTCTCAGCCGATTCACCCGTAACGAATTCAACCTCGACTCCAAGTCGACGATTGGCGTCGAGTTCGCCACTAGATCCATCCAGGTCGACTCCAAGACGATCAAGGCACAGATCTGGGATACTGCCGGCCAGGAGCGCTACCGCGCCATCACCTCGGCCTACTACAGAGGAGCTGTCGGTGCCCTCCTCGTCTACGACATCAGCAAGCACCAGACATACGAGAACGTCACCCGATGGCTGAAGGAACTGCGAGACCACGCCGATGCCAACATCGTCATTATGCTGGTCGGAAACAAGAGCGATTTGCGCCACCTGCGAGCGGTGCCCACAGAGGAGGCAAAGGCTTTCGCCAGTACGTTGCGGTGAAGGGAGCAAGGGAAGCTCAGCCGGCTAACCTGTCCTTTAGGCGAGAATCACCTCTCATTCATTGAGACATCTGCCCTCGATGCCAGCAATGTCGAGCTTGCCTTCCAGAACATCCTGACTGGTGCGTTTTGCCTGCCTCTTTCGCAAACCACCTGCAAACCCTTGCGCCCCTGACAATGTTCTTGCGCTGACTTGACCTGTGCTCCAACAGAGATCTACCGAATCGTATCAAGCAAGGCCCTCGACTCGGGTGATGGACCCCAAGCCACGATTGGAGCTGGTCCTGGCATTTCGCTCACCAAGCCTGCAGACGACAGCGCAGAGAAGAGCGGCAAGTGCTGTTAAGCGACAAACCCCCTTCTACGCACCTTTTTCACAGCCTTTTGGGAGGGCTGCTGCGGTCGATATGATGGCGTCTCACATATGCCTCTGGGATCTGTATGTCACCTGGTCATGGAGGGGCTGTTGCATTGAGGAACGGCTAGGAATCCAACGAGTCTTTTTATGATTTCTGAGGGGACGGAGTACAGTCTCAGCCTTTCCTTTGTTCTCTCCTTTATACAGCTCAGCGCAACATGTCTGGGCTTTGACGTTTCTGACGACCGCTCTGCCATGCTTACGTAGTTGAATGAACCCATCTTAATGCCTTGTGGTCTCCTTGGCCGCTTTGCTGATGTGAAAAGTGCTTGGAGAGGTCTGTAATGAGGGAGGACTGTGTGTGAGTGTGCCTAGCATGGTGCTGTGGTTCCTACATCAGGACACACGTTGCCAGTCACACTCAAGATACACAGTACTACTACGCAGGACACATGGGTCGCATCATCGGTCGCCTTTGGCCCTGCATGCAACCTGTTCCTGAGGGCCAATTCTGACGTACCCTTTTCTTACCTGTAGCGGTAACAGGTCTTCCCCCAAGCAAAAAAACAATAATAAAAAACAACAAGACCAGCTTGTTGTTCCGGTGTCACCATATCTACAATCTTTGCATTTATAGCAGCCTCGACCTCAAATTTGAGGGGCTCTCTCTTCTTTGAAATTGTCTCCTGAGACGCTGAATGCGAAATTGGGGTGGGCTGCAAGCTTGCCTGCGGTCCACAAAGTTTCTTTCCCCCTTAGCCCACGCTGTCCAGGTACCTGCCTGCCAGGTTACTGAGGGTGCAGCATGCCCCGCCAGATCAGGTCACACCGCCTCCCGATAAGCTCATCTTATCGCATCGTTCTGCCGCCAGGCAAGTCGGCAAGGGGGAAAAAAATCTCTGGCGCGCGCAGGTCGTCGTTGAGATGTGTAGTGGCTTGCTCCCCTGCGAATCTTCCTTCGCACCTGCAACGTCAAACGGTTTCGACACCAATCAACAACCACGAACGACAAAGCGATTCCCTCGAACGAATACAAATCGATCGTCGCGATGGCTTCCGTGTACAAATCGCTGTCGAAGAAGACCGACAAGGTCGAGGCGCCCGCCAATGGCGTGCAGAAGAACCGTCAGAAGAGGCGAACTCTGATCCTCTCCAGTAGAGGTGTAACCTACAGGTAAGGAATAAACAGCAGAATGCTTCTCGCTTTCTCAATTTTTGGCTTTTCTACTGGAACTTCTGCTGATTCGACGAATGAAACCAGACACCGACACCTGATGAATGACCTCGCAACACTGATGCCCCACGGAAAGCTTGACAGCAAGGTCAGTCTCCAACACACCTCCAAGAGCTAGCCATATTCTTGAAAGGCTTGCGATGCTAATTCGGTTCATTAGTTCGACGAGAAGCACAACCTCGCAGCTCTCAACGAGCTTGCGGAAATGATGAACTGCAACGGGATCATGTACTTCGAGGCCCGGAAGGCCAAGGACCTATACATGTGGATTTCTAACGTGAGTGTTGCGAGCGGCAGCCTTCTTGAGTTCAATAATTGACGGTTCCAAGTGCCCGAATGGACCTGCGATCAAATTCCACCTCCAGAACAGTAAGCGTCAAAGTGCCTTAGAGTCGACGCAGAACGTGGCTGACGATAAAAAGTACATACCATGGAGGAGCTTAATTTCCCTGGCAACTGTCTCAAGGGGTCGCGCCCAATACTCTCCTTTGATGCTGCCTTCGAAGACGAGAAGAACCCCCATCTCCAACGTAAGATGCAATGCCTGAAACCACAGGTTTATTGAGTGAGCTAACTTGGCGGCAGTCATCAAGCAAGCATTCATTGCAAACCTGGGAGTGCCTCAAGGTGCACGGAAAGCAAAGCCATTTATCGACAGGGTGATCGGATTCTCCTACCTCGATGGAAAGGTATGTCCCACGTCTTTCAGGTCTTTGCTGCATCTTCGCGCTCTTCCTGTATTTGCTAGAGGCAGTAAGCTGACCGACCCTCTTGTCGTAGGTTTGGGTTCGCCAGTACCAGGTACAGGAAGTGGAAGCCGACGAGAACTCCGACGAGGCAACCACCAAAATCCATGCCGGCAAGAAAACCGATGTCAAATTGTTGGAGATTGGCCCGAGATTCACTGCCACCCCAATTCTGATCCAGGAAGGATCCTTCGGTGGGCCTCTCCTTTGGAACAGTAAGGAGTTCGTCAGCCCGAACCAGATTCGCGCCGACATCAAACGCAAGAAGGCCACTCGCCATGTGTCGCGTGTGGAACAGCAGGTTGAGAGACTGGCGAAGAAGAGCGAGTTGGGCATTAGGTCAAAGGGAGGACGGCCCGCGGCGAAGGACGAATTAGATACCAAGACTTTGTTTGCTTAAGTAGGAAAATACCATCGTGGTTCTGGCAGAACAGTATCCATAAGAAAAGTTCATACCATAGGAGTGCCAAGCATGAATGAGAATGAAGCTACTGGAAACGAAGCTCATGAGATCAAGGTGGTACTTTCCGGGACACAGTGTACGTACCCGGTTCACGATGGATGCGGCTGGAGCTTTGCTGTGCAATGATTGGTCTCTCAGTCCTAGGCATCCTGGACACAATCACGGGCAATACTGTGCCCCCCTGACGCCAGCCGTCCGGAGGAACCCCATCAACTTCGGCGCTCGAATTGTCTTAGGTCAGCAGCAGGGGGTAACTTGTATGTCTCTACGGATACCTGCCTACCTATCTATGTATGCGTCACTGTCGCGTCCACCCTTCCGTCCCGTTCCTTTGAGCCCTTTGCACCAACGCTCGTGCGACAACGCTCCAAGTCTCAGCACCCGTCCGTCAAGCACGTGCGGGCCATTGGGACAATCGCCAGATTATTCTGACAAATATTGCGCTTGGAGCAAACGATGCCGATCTGCGGTTCTGCCATTCTCGATAACCCCAACGTCGGGGTTGTCAGAAAGTAAACCTCCCAACCATATACCTCGCGGGTGACTTTGTTCATCCGTGAGGCTAGCAAGGGGCTTTCTCGCCATCAAAATTATCAATCGCGCCCTCTTCCAAATCTTGGTCTGGCATCATCGGCGGAATCTTGCTCATCGGCGGTTTTCCACGACATCAACGCTAGACGATAGATAAGCTTTAGCTTTGTGATCTGTATTTGGACAGCCTTGGTCTGTCCTCGCACCAGCAAGCAGAACAGCTCAAGAAGCCAGAAAGACAAGGTATCCGGAATACCACGGGAGGAGTAATCCCAAAAGCAACATGTTGCAGACCACGAGTGAGTTTTCCGGTTCACCTACCATGATGATGATGGGGTTCTGAGACTGGGGCAGAATCAATTCAATTCGTTATCGCTGCCAAGAGCGTTTGTCTTCATCTGTGACACGGGTTGTCCGTGTTCATTGCCGAAAAGCGAAGCAAGATCAATTCGGAGGTTGATGCTTGGTTGCTGCTCCAAACGTTCGCCTCCATATTCCCTGATAGCCACACATCGACATTCGACCTACGAACCACCATACTAATACTCACTCCACTGGTAACCCCTTACTGTAACTTACACATAGATCGTTTCAGACAGTCACTAGCTGCTTTCACGATGTCTTCCACATACTCATCCCTGTTTGGGGCCTTGCGCATGCACTCGGATTCGGCGGATTGCGACTTGGGCAAGCTTGACGGTCTCGAAGGTTTGCCGCTCGAAATCATTTTTGACATTTACCACCAACTTGATGTGCAAAGCATTTTTTCTTTGGCCCAGGTCAACACCCTTTTCCATGGGCTTTTGAAGAGACACAAGGCAGCCATCCTGCTACCAGTCCTCCAGCGAGAGTTCAGCCCCTTTCCCGAACTGCTTCAGGTCTTTACGGCATCTAACCAGGACATTGTTGAGTACGGAGACACGTTTCAGCCGCGAAGGGTCGTTTTCAGGCGCTTCCCAGGCGATATGACGGGTGTCACATTGTCCCGAGGTGGTATACAGCACAACCAGGGTGCGCCTCCCGAGCACGCGGCGCTCACTAAAATCCTTGACGGCGGGAAACCTGTCAGAACATTCTCCTTACCATCGCCGCGCTCAGTCACCCTCGTCGACCGAGACTTGAGTCGTCTGCTGAAGTACTGCCTTGTGGCACGACAATGGGAAGGGCTATTTCCGCAACTACACTGGTTCACATCGCCCGAAGATTGTCGCCAACTTGGCGAAGCAGAAAAATACAAACTTCGCCGTGCCCTCTATCGTTGGTGGCTATACGCCTTTTACTTCCACGGCGAGCTCCCCCGGCCCCGGAGTGGCCAGCCGGAACCCTTTGTCAATGACGTCCGGACCAGCCACATGAGACTATACCCGACGTGCGAGTTAATGGAGATAAGGGATCTGTTCATGTCAATGAAAAATCTTGTTCGACACTACATTTACCCAAACCTGGAGCAGAATCTCGAACCGGTTAGTATCGTGGCGAGAACGAACATCGACTGCCATACTGATGTTACGCGCAGATCGATGACAGCAGCCCGCTTGAAACGATGATCGAGACCAGCATCCGTGAGCGTATTGTAGACACATATGCCAAACTCGATCCTAGAGACCTCATGTTCTATTTCGAGAATCTGTTCAACTATCCCCGGAAGCGACTGGTGACGGATGTGAACCTCAAGCACCCGGCCTTCTCCCAGGATCAAGAATCCCTCGTGGCAGCAGTCCAGGCGGCAACGGATGAGAGGCCATGGCTGTACGACACTCCCGATTTGAGCACCATTGGGGGTATTGTGCACATTGGGGACGACGATATTGATGAGCGCCTCAGTCGCGACGGCAGTAGTGATGGCTCGATACCACCTCCAGGGGCTTTCCGGCGGCCAAGAGGTAATTGGGCTCCTCCTGGGGACGACGGCCGCGCTCTCGCGGAACGAAGTCACTTCTATGGCCGACGGGGATCTTGAGCCCTGGATGGTGGGTTGGGTCGGGCATGTTCATTAATCTATAAGATAGACCAGACCAGGCCTTATTGATGGTAAAATCCGACAGTTTCGTCATTGGTTGTCGCCCCTACTTGTCTGGTTTTTGGCGTGTATGAGACCCTTCTATAAGCTAGGTACGGATACCTACAATGGACAAACGCAATCCCCACTTGAGTGCATCACAGGAAGCTGTACATTGCGACAGCCAATCGTATGGCCTCTTTAACGGAAATTTCCAAGAGATGAAGATAACCCAAGCTGTTAGATGTGGTCTGGAAAGAGCAGTGATTAAACCTGCCTCAAACAAGAACGTGGCAATCAGCGGTGGGTTGTATGTACACTTGCTGCTGTCTTGGGTACCTAGGTAGTGCAAGGCTGCGGCGTACAGGGGTCTTGATGTGGCGGGTGCACCCTGCAAGGCGGCGGCGGCTTGTGGCCAGCTCCCACCTTGTCAGTGGCCCAAGCCTCCCATCTTGTTCACTCACTCACACCCGGCCACTCACCTAATAATCGTCTACACGACGGCCTCGCTCCATCAGCACGGCGCATTGTCTTGGCGCATCTCAAGCTCCTTTACCCGCGATTCGTTTGCTAGGCTTATCCTTGACGTCTAGCATTCAGCCCCGGCCTTGAGAGCGCTCCGACTTGCGCCAGGAGGGGACAGACCTAGCCCAGGCCAGCCTGGCTCACCCTATCTCAAGATTGATTCCACCCCGAACATCAATCATTGTACTTCTGTCGCTAAGGTTAGTAGCTGGCCTCTTTCGTTCATATACCTACCTACCTACCTACCTACCTACCTAGGCACGCAGCCGGTTGTCTGATAGGCCTGCTATTCCAGGCCAAGTGGACTGGTGAGGAAGGCGCAACCTGGGGGCGTCGTGCCTGCCTTATCACATTGTTACTCTTTCATCAGAGCCAGACAACAACAAAAAGTCGCATGCAGGCCTCGAATCCACTGGATTAAAACACATGAACAATTGTTTTTTGTTTACTATATCTTGGAGGAGGTTCTCAAAGGTTTCTGATAAACCAAGCTGTCGGGAAAGTTGCCTGTCTCACCTGCCCTGCTACATATTTTGCGCTTGTCCTCATCTCTGCCCTCTCAACAATACTGACATCATAGTAGGATTCCAAACTCTTGGTGAAGTCATCCATTGGAATCGGACCATCGTGTCTCTTGAACGACAAGGAGCTGGCAAACCACCTCTCTCGGGACTCCATCTGATCTGCCCTAGTTGTATTCGCTGAGGCTTGGACCCATCTTCGGCTCGAGTGCACAGCACACTGAGCCGTGTGCAAACTACGTTCTGTTTTCAAGCCACAGAAGTGTCATCTTGTCTGCTCCAAGTATTCCATCTCCGACGGATTATCTCCCAGATAGGCTGACCCAAGCCTTGGGGGGGTGAGTCGAAACCCGCCTGTGTACTATGGAAGGCGGCGACCAAGACGTGATCATGGGCGGAGATGACAGGCCATCAAACCACACGACTACTCCCAATGGAGTAACTGCACCTGGTGATGGAGACCCTAAAAATGGGAACTCCACGTCTCCAGACGATGAAGACGAGGACGATTTCGACGAATACGACGATGATTCAGAGCAGCAGGTTGTGAATCAGCTGCGCAGACGAGGTCTTCTGCCGACCGCGTGTTGTTACGATGACCGCATGAAGCTCCACGTCAACGCCGACTTTGGCACAACACCCCACCACCCAGAAGATCCTCGTCGGATAGAGGAGATCTACAAAGCCTTTAAGAGGGCCGGTCTGGTCTACACTGGCCCAGAGAGCAAGATGGCCGACGTTATGCGAGATACCCCGACCAAATACATGTGGAGAATCGGCACTCGTGAAGCGACAAAGGAAGAGATTCTCACTACCCATACTCCACTGCACTACAACTGGGTCGAAGGCCTTTCGAAAATGGACTACGCCGAGTTGCGAGAAACGAGCCGGCAATATGATCAAGGCCGTGCCTCGCTTTACGTCGGCAGTCTCACTTTCACGGCAGCCCTCTTGTCATGCGGCGGCGCCATTGACACTTGCAAGCATGTCGTGGAAGGCAATGTCAAAAATGCCTTTGCCGTCATCAGACCGCCCGGCCATCATGCAGAGTACGATCAGCCCCTAGGATTCTGCTTCTTCAACAACGTGCCTGTCGCCGTTAAGATCTGTCAGCAAGAGTACCCGAAAGACTGCCGGAAGGTCCTTATCCTGGACTGGGATGTCCATCA
Source organism: Colletotrichum falcatum (assembly GCA_019425465.1). Classification (NCBI taxonomy): domain Eukaryota; kingdom Fungi; phylum Ascomycota; class Sordariomycetes; order Glomerellales; family Glomerellaceae; genus Colletotrichum; species Colletotrichum falcatum. The sequence continues at coordinate 256,126 of SWKJ01000114.1, read as the reverse complement.
CGGCAACGGTATTCAAAACATATTCTACGACGATCCCAATGTTCTTTACATCTCCCTCCATGTCTACCAGAACGGAATCTTCTATCCCGGCAAGCCTGATAATCAAGAAATACCCGATGGAGGCATAGAGCATTGCGGCACAGGACCTGGCCTGGGAAAGAACATAAACATTGGGTGGCACGACCAAGGCATGGGAGATGGCGAGTACATGGCTGCTTTCCAGAAAATCATCATGCCGATCGCGAACGAGTTCAGTCCTGACCTGGTTGTCATATCTGCTGGGTTTGATGCCGCCGCTGGGGATGAGCTTGGCGGCTGCTTCGTGACACCGACCTGCTATGCGCACATGACTCATATGCTCATGTCCTTGGCGGATGGCAAGGTTGCTGTGTGCTTGGAGGGGGGTTACAACTTGCAAGCCATCTCGACATCGGCCGTGGCCGTTGCTCGGACCTTGATGGGCGAGCCGCCACCAAAGATGGATATTCCTATGCTCAACAAGGATGCGGCCAGAGTTCTTGCCAAGGTCCAGAGCTACCAAGCGCCGTACTGGGAATGTATGAGGCCTGGTATTGTCCCGGTACCGGATCTCCAAGATCTCAATGCGACTAGACTCAATGACCATATCAGACTCGGCCAACGGCAGAATCTCGCACAACGCCACCAGATGATTCCTCTCTTCATCCAGAGGGATCTGCTTTTCAAGTCATACGAGAACCAGGTCCTCGTAACCCCCGACATCCCAACGGCGCGTCGCATTCTCGTCATCATCCACGATCCGCCAGAATTGCTTGCACAACCAGATGTGATTGACCGTCACATTGAACCTCACAACGCATGGGTTGTTGATAGTACGGCGCAATACATTGAGTGGGCTGTCAACCAAGGCATGGCAGTGATGGACATCAACGTGCCCAGCAAAGTATCACGAGATGAAGACATGGACCCGTACAGCCCTCGGACAGCAGACAAGGATCTGCTGAACGAGCTTCAAGAGCTGGCAAACTATCTTTGGGACAACTACCTTCAGCTCTATGAGGAGGCCGACGACATACTGGTCGTCGGCGTGGGTCGGTCGTACAGTGGAGTCAGGGCGCTTTTGACAGGCCGAGGTATGTGTTGTTGATGACGGTAACCGGGCCTCCTGCTTACTTTTCGTTTTCTTTTTCTACCAGACTGCAAAGCGCGTATTGCCGGCGTGGCATGCTTCGTCGAGGGGATGCTGCGACCAGTCAAGTCCGACGTCGACAATGAACTTGCAACGTGGTACAAAGGGCACTCTCAGATCTATGTGTCACATGACCATCCGTGCTGGAACAGTGAAGACACACTGCGCAGGGTCACCAAGCGACGATTTGGGACAGTCATTCGCAGCGAGGTCAACGGTGTTCAGAAGATGATGCAGACGCATGCTGGGGAGGTGCAGAAATGGATGGTGGAGATGCTGGCAGCTCGCCAGAACGGAGATACCACAGAAGATGACAAGATGACTTGAACAAGAGGAATAAGATGAACCGGTGTTGAATGACCGATCGCCGACAGACATGTTGCACTGACTTGAGGCGCGTGAGAGAATATATGTGATGTGGAGTACATTTATCATATAAGAATATCACAGCATCGTGTGGAGGGACGGGACTTTCGTCAGGAGTTCTTGGGCGCAGGGCAGTAGCCACCGACTAGACCCACGAGAGAACTGCTTTTGTATCTAACCACGCAGCGCGATCACATTGACTTATTTGGCGTTTGTGACAAGTTCACCCCGTGTAAGGCCGGTGACGATGTGTCATGCTGGAGGAGCCCTCAAGGATCCGATTCTGTTCGAGCATCCCAACAACGGTTCTTCGGATCCACAAGAAAAACCCGCCTTGCTAGCTCAATCGGTAGAGCGTGAGACTCTTAATCTCAAGGTTGCGGGTTCGACCCCCGCGTGAGGCTCAAATCCTCACCGCGATTGATTCAATCAACACTTCGGGTTTACCTTTTTTACTGATCAGAGCAAAACAAAGGTCTTGATTTTTAATGGAACCCCGCCCCCCAATATATACAGGATTGCATTCACGTCGACGCTTTTACTTATAGCACAGATTCCGTCGGCTTGGGCTCTACTAATGAATATGTAAAGTACGCCTTGGTCACGTTTGGACCCGAAAATTTTCTGTTGCCTTCATCAGTTCTTCACAATCGTTCGTCGCGTACATGTCCTTGGGTAGGTTGTTCCAGCTCTGATTGGCCTCTGTGGGAAAGATGTAAACAGCGTCGTTGGAGCGCAACCTCTGATTGGCCAGTGCCCAGCCGCCCCAACTCTTATCTTATCCGGCAAGGAAGATATGCAGCGCCGAGCTTTTTCCTGCTGCCGTTTGCAACCGACCTTGCTTCATCCCAGTACCGTCTTAGCGTTGGCGCAATACCTTAACAGGTATCCGTATCTCTTTCACCACGGACTACCCGCTAGCGTTACCATCATCACTCAAGTTTCTCGCCCCGGAGCTCACCAAATCTGTTCGGTTTGACGATAGCCATCATGGATCGCGACCGCAGAAGCAGGTAAGTGGTATATGACTTGGATCTTTGCCTCTCCCGTCTGCCCGGCCCGAGCCTCGCCTTTCCTATTGATGGATACCCTCCGTCATTGCCTGCTCCACCAGGGGGTGTAGCTGTTCGGCCAAGCGCTGGGTTCCGTCAATGGCTCTTCGATTGCCACCTCTGCGGTGTACCTGCTATGATTGTCACTTGTTGGCACATTTGTCCCTACTTTGAACGGGAAGGGTAGTTGGCCAACGACAAGCCACATTCCTCCAACTGAATTCTCATGGAGCCACTCGGCTTGCATCGAAGCTGGAACGATGAAGCAAACTAATGATGCTCGATAGGTACGAGGACGGCGAGGTCACTAGGTATGGCGCTGGCGAGTCTTGGAGGCCCTTTCCGCGCGGCGGCGGAGGAGACCGCTCCCCTCGACGAGTCCGAAGCCCTATGAGAGATCGCGACCGTGACCGTGACCGTGACCGCGACCGCGACCGTGACAGGGACCGCGACCGGGACCGCGATAGAGACAGAGAAAGACTACGATCCCGCGACCGAGACAGAGAGCGAGACCGAGATCTTAGAGACCGAGATCGACCGCGCTCCCGTGACCGCGACAGGGAGCGCGCTCGCACCCCGCCCCTGACATCGGACAGTTATGTCCCCGGACGATCTCCAGCCCGTCGCAGGTCCCGCAGCGCTGAGCGTTACCGGCGTGACCGATCGCGGGACAGAGACGCCCGCCCTCAGAGTGACACGTGGCGCAGGCGGGACAGAACCCGAAGCCCTCCCGTGAGACGCCCCTCGCCGAGACGTAGTCCCTCGAGGCGACGCAGTCCCATCGGCAGATCTCCCGCTATCCGGGACGAGAGAAGCGACCGTGTCAGATCGCCGCCGCGCCGCGACAACAGAGATCGCGATCGGGATCGTGAGAGGGAGAGAGACAGGGAGAGAGACAGGGACCTTGATCGGCGGGACGACAGGTACCGTTCGTTGCCCCCTTTGCACAGACTCCAGTCTCACTAGCTGTTAGAAGACGGTCGCGTTCGCCTTACGGCCGCGACAGGGGTCCTCGGGACAGGACTCCTCCATCCAGGAGGTCACCTGCGCCGGCACCCCGAGGCGGCTATCGTCCGCGGTCTCGTAGCACGAGCCGCCGTGGTGGCGAGCGATATATAGGGTCCTCGTACAGACGGGCGTCACCGCCCCGAGATTCTGGCATCTCGTCAGCGATCACGTCTCGATCAGCTTCAGGCAAGTCGTCACCGCATCCTCCTCCTTCAATCCGAGCACGATCGCGGCCGCAATCGAGGGAGCGTGGGGAGCGTGTCGAACGGGAGCGGGAGCAGCCACAGCCGCAGCAGCCGCAGCAGCCGCAGCAGTCGCGAGAGCGAGAGCGGGAGCCCACACCCCTCCAGACTGGCGGTGCTTCTGCCGCATCATCGTCCTCGACGACAACGATGACGACGACGACGACCGCGGCGACAACGATTCGTGAAGCCCCCAAGCCTGCTGCCGCCGCCTCCGCCGCCGCTGCCGCTGCCGCCCCCAAGAACCGGCCCCACCGGTAGCAAAGACGCCACCTCGAGGCCCCGCCGCTTTACGTGCTCCTCCGACCGGCCCTGCCGCGATCCGAAACTTCTCTGCGCCCGCCGGCTCACCAGCTGTCCAGCCACCTAGACACCCGCAGACACCGAGCGTGCCACCCCCGCGCGCAGACGCCACCAGCCCTACGATCCCTCCCGCCGGCCCTCGAGGCTACGTAGCTCCGGCCAGGGGTGGCGGATACAGCGCCCGTGGTGGACGAGGCTCGTGGTCGGGCCCGTCGCCTCGCCAGGCTCCTGTTCCTACAACATCTCCTTCAGCCATTGGCAACGGGCCATCGGCCATCCCAACAGGACCACGCGCCAACCCCCCAACAACACCCCGTCAAATACTCCCACCGCACCCAAGCCATTCAACCCTCCCACTGGTCCTTCATCGCAGCACGGCGCTGGAGGTTCCCGACCTACTCTCGCTCAGAGCATGCTTGCCACTCTGCCCCCTATCATCCCAGGAGGCAAGATCGACCCATCCCTGCTTCCGACGACCACGGGCATCACAAGAGAGATTGAACCGCACTACAAGAAGCTCAAGGCGGAGGAGGAGAAGGCGCGCGCGGAGCTGGACGCTAAGCAAGAAAAGCTGCGGCAAAGTCTTCAGATGTGGGACAAACTCGAGATGGAATCCAAGGCGTGGAAGACGAGGGTGGATCTCAGCGAGCAGAGCCTCAAGAGCTTGGCCGGCGAGGGTCTCGGAGGAGCTGCTTTTTGAAGGGCGGTTTTACCTGACGAAAGAGCAAACACATTGGGGGGACTGTGTTTTTTCTGCCTCATTTTTTTTGCCTTGGAAGCCAATGATCCGGATGGAGAGGGACCGTCGCCATGGGCGGCGATAATGATGATGTACCACCGCTGCCGCCATTGTTACTGTTTGCGTTGTTTTACGTGTACGAAAACACTTTTGTTGGAACTCTGTATGCTTAGAGCTCGAGGATACCCCCCATCGAAAGGTTGTAATAGACTCGGATTTGGGACATTCCGTCCGGTACGCTGTCAGTACATTTATGCGCATTGCGGCCCCTTGAGGTGAACACATGGCGAGTGAGTTGGACAGCGTTGCAAGGCTTCGTTTGCGTCGCCATGGGGAACGCGCACCGGCGACGGAGCCGGTTCAAGCGCGGCTTGTTCGCTCAAGACGTTGTTGCCAAGCACGGGACGGCGGCAGCCTTTTCTTCCACGCTCACTTGCATGAACAAGTACATAGGTACATCACAGAGCCCGGGTGGCCTTCCAATAAAGCATTAATGAGACGACCACTCCTTGTGATGGCGGTTTTCTATTCCACTACTACTAGGGCTGCTTCCTAATCCTCAACATTTCAGGACGGGACGCCACCATACAAATGGTATGTCGTCGAATCTCAAAAAATGGCTTCGGATGTACCCCGGGCCACCTATTCGGAGCCTGCCTCTGTCAAATCATATTCATAACCGGTCTTCTGTCATTCCATCCGTGACCGACTGACCGACTGACCAGGCGAGTTCCTCTCAGCCTTTTTCTCAAACGCCGGTTTAGACCATTGTTCATGCCGTCGTATTCCATAGCAACGAGCCAAAGCGCGCGCGCGCGCGCGTATAAAAGCCAGCAAAGTCGTGTGATGTTACATGTGTGCACAAAGATTTGTGCAGCCAGAAAGAGGTTTCTCAGCTGTCGTTGAACGCCAAGAAAATAAATCGCAAAGCAGTAGTGAGTGCCCTTTGACTTGGGAGCGGGAAAAGACAGCTAGTCCTACTCGAAGTCCATGTCGCCATCCCAGTCGCCGTCTGACTCGAAGTCTTTTTCGTCATTGAGGAAGTCATCCATGCTGTATTGATGCTCTCTTGGCTTCTGGTTATCAATGTTGATGTCGATGACAGTGCACATGCCCTGAATGAAGGCCCCATGGGTTGTTGGAGCATCTGTGGTTGCATCTTCTCTGTTTTGGTCGCCATCGTCTTCGTTCGAGTCTCGGGTGGCGCCGTCCATGTCGACGTCGCCGTCAGAATCGAACTCATCACTGTCTGGCTCAAGATATGATTGGGGCCTCCGGCGTTGACCGCGAAGCCCCCTCGATGTACTGCTAGCACGGGAAGAAGTGCCTGATGCATTTGACACAATACGATTGCTTCGCCGAGAGGGTTCCGCAACCGGTTTCTTGAGTTTGCGCTTCGTGACTGCCAGGGAAGACGGGGCCTCGACAGGAGGCGGCTTGCGCAGGGTAGAGTGCGGCTTCGGGTCGGGACTCTGCCGGAGAAAGATCTTTTCGAACTTTTCCTGCCAGGATCGGCGGAACTCGCTGCGCGACCGCCAAGAGATGTCCAGCATCGCCTTGATTGAGACATGTCTGAGCTTCGGTAGATCGTGGGCACTGTCAATGAAAGATTGAAGGAAAGCTACAGCAGCGTCAGAGCTCCAATGACGAAGGTTCTCCAAATGAACAAGCTGCAAAGATGACGGCCAGCTAGGCACTTGCTCAGGGAGCAACAAAGTGTCGTATGAGGGCAGAGTGTCGTCAATTGCCTCCAGCAGACTAAAGTACTGAAGGTTCATCCGCAACTCCTTAAGATGCGGACAGGCAGAGCCGAGTACTGCGAGGAAGCCTAGATTGAGCGAGCGGTTGTGGTTCAGGATAAGCGATTCTAATTGGTGTCCCTTTGTAACTAAGAATATGCTCAAGTCGTCGGCGATGACTTCTGCGCAATTGATAAGCCCCAAGCGCTTCAAGTTTGCCGGGAGAAGAGAGAACAAAGACGGTCCGACTATGGTTGAAGATTCAAAGACCAAGTCCTCGAGGTTCCCCAACGCCGAGATTGAGTCTGCAAGCAGAGCCACGGACCGTTCATCCTCAGCCTGCAGCTCGGGGTTGGAACCTGGGTCCTTGTCTCGTCGGATTGATGGCATCTGGTAGTTGACATACTTCACCTTGCGTAGAGAGGCGAAGCTCGGAATTTGGTGAACCTCCTTGATTCTCGCGAGGCTGGCTTCCCAGTCCTTGGCCATAAGCCTGGAGCTCCATTGCCAGGTCCGAAGGCGTGTGATGGCGGTTTTGTCCCCCGCCTCCGCATTCGCATTTGGTGATACCCCGAAAGCTTGGAAGAGTTCTGGCGGGTACGTCCATTTGATCGATTCTCTTAGCAGTCGATATGGAGCTTGGTCATACCCATGAACGAGCAGTACTTCTGAAACTCGGGGCAGGTTCTGCATCATCCTCAGCGGAGAGGTGGGGCCCTGTAATGCGACAAGCCGCACATCGATATGGAGTGCCTCAATCTTTGCACGATAATTGACGGCCGTCAAGGACGGCGACTTCTCTAGCAACTCTACGAGGCCGTAGGCTTTGGTCTCGTCCCGGATAGGTGGACACTTGTAGAGAACCGTCAGAGCGGGATCTGTAAATTGTCGGCAAGTGCGAGCAGTACGGAGAAGCCAGTTGATGTCAAGGGTATCTTGCTCGTCGTCAGATGTCGCAGCATATTGGAAGATTTGCACCCAAATCGAGTGTTCAATCTGCGGATCCAGCCAGTTGGGAATAACAGAATTTGTCAAACCGGGTTCGGGGTCCGTGTTGTCAAGCGTCAATCGTTCATGACCCGGCTTCATCCTAGAGGTCTTGGGTGTTGCCTTTGCGCCGGTGAGGTCGTCATCGGACACATCTTCGTCTTGTTCGTCGGAGGAGTCACCATTGCCAGCATCAAGCGGCGAATGCTTGGCCTTTCGTCGACGCGAGTCTCCTACGGCATAGTCCTGGGGGAAGGCAGCTGACTTCCTCTTGACGCCGGTGCTTTCCCCGCTATTACCGTCGTCGGCGCTTGTGCGAGCCGGCCCAGCAGTTGCTGCCCGGGGGGCCCGGCGCTTCGTCTTTCTCGAGGTTCGTGGGGATGCATCCATGTCTTGAGCGTCTTGTTCGACCAATAATTCGTCGTCGGAATTATCCATGCCAACGTACGATAGTCTCTGTGTTCGAGCGGAGGACCGGGTCTTGCTGGAGGAGCCCGAAGTGGGTTTGGCCTTATTGGGTTGGGCCCGAGGCTTTGTCACGCGCATTTGATCGGTAACAGAAGAGGAGATATCGGCATTGCGAGTTGGGTTGCGGCGAGATGTCGAAGTCGCGCCAGCTCGGGCAGCAGCTTGGCGTTTTGGGGCCATGGCGCGCAGTGATGAGCAAGAATGCGAAGGCCTGAATCGCAGGGGTCCTTGTGTAAGCAACATCATGGGCAGTGATAGTTAGTTATGATGCAAATGGCTACCCACCTAAATACCAGAGTTTCGAAACGACTATGCCCTAGTGGAGGCGAACAGTCAAGGGAAAGGTGACGACGGCGATCGCAAAACGTAGCGCATGTCGCTTCAGATTGTCGGGCGATGACGTTTGCGACAGGGACGACCGGGAAGCCCGAAAAGTTAGAGGGCGAGTGAAAACCACATGTGTGGATGAATCCAAGCACGGAAGAAGGCGCAAGTATGGTGGTGAAAGCGAAGATGCGTGAGGGCCGTTGCGTTGCCGAGGGAGAATCGGAGCCTATTCAGAGAGGAGTCGCCGATTCACCTTTGCGGGTTGAGTTGCAGTTGGTTTGGGTGGGGCAGGTGCGGTGACGGTGACGGTGAACTGAGTGAACTGAACCAACAAACAGCAGCAAGGTTCTCAGCCTTGCACTAGCGTCCTGCGCTCCTCGAGGCTGCCTGCGTACGGATACTTCGTACCTGTGTGGAAAGACACCCCACAAACAGATGGTCTGTGCGCATCTCCCGAGGTCGCTCGTTTTCTCTCTTGCTTCTCTCAACTCTGAGAGCTGAGCTGAGCTGAGCTGAGCTTGCTCACCGTCTGGCATCCATCCATCCATCGGCGTTGGGTCTCCGGGAATTAGGTAAGCCCGTCGCGCGGAGCATGAGCGGGCGACTCTAGCTCAAGGAGAAGATGATAGCCAACGCATTTCAAGGATGGGGGAAGTGAGGTCCAGCCTCTTGGCTGCGCTCGCAAACGTTCGGGAAATGTCATGTCAAAGTGCAAGTTGGCCAGAGACAAAAACAAAACAAGAAAAAACAAAATTAAAAAATTGAAGAAAACACGGGGTTCTGGACGCCTGGAGGGAGACTCGGAAATTGTTGCCCAAGTACCTACCTATCCGTACCTATTTTTTTTGCTGCCCTCAGTTCCGTTCCGCCGGAAGGAGATCCACTTGAGCCCACCAAGAAACCAATCATAGGTACAACATTGCGCTTTTCCAGGAGCAGCTCAGGCTAGCAACCCCGGGAAGCAAAAGCGCTAAACCCTTGCTACCTAATTGCGGTAGCCTGTAGGTACTGTCCCATGAGGCACCCGAAGCTCCAGGCCCCTCCCCCGTCCCGCCCCCAAAAGCCAACTGTCTTGAGGCTGGGTTTCCACGTTTTTTGAAGCGTCAACGACGACGCGCTTCGACTTCCACGTCTCTCACTCAGCTGCTGCCTTTTGTTTCCTTCTTCTTTATGTTCCTGCCGTGGAACGCCACGCCCCAAACATACTCTCCTTACTACCAGGAACGCGCCGTTTTTTTACCCACGGCCCAGAGCTTACTTTTCAAACTCGCCAAGTCGGGTGGCTCTACCTGGGCTACTTGTTCTCTTCGGGCAAAAGCAAAGTCGCGGTCGCGTCTGGCTGGCTGGCTAACCCGGTCCCGCCCGTTGTCTCGGCCGTCCAGACCAGTCGCATCGCTCACCACAACAACTTTTTAGTGAGCAGAAACATCACCTTTGCGTCCTCCCCAAAAGACGCCCAATCCGTCAGTCGAATGTATCGCTTATGAGAGACCCAATCAGCACCAGGGGCACAGCCACGTTTTGTTTGTTTGTTTGGTTCTCATCACACAGGCTTTGCCTCTCACTTGGAGGTCGGCTCGAATGCCACCGCCGTCAAGACTGTTACTACTACTTGTCCAAGTGGGCTTTTGCGAAATAAGGGCCACGCCGCCCAAAGCAGGTCCAAGTAGCTCGGTCTTCTTTGGCCCTTTTCGGAAACGCACAAAAACGGGCCTTGCCGCTTCCATACACCTCTCATGGTCCCCCTTTGCCAGCTATGACGCTTCCTTCGCGGCGCCAGCGCAGTACCCCTTTTCTCCAGAGGAACATCTTGCAAGGCATGGGTAACACCCAGTCGTCGGCTCAGAAAGCCGCTGCCTCCGGAGTTGTTCCCAATGCCCGCGGAGACGGCCGCCCCCCCAAGCGCCGCTGCTTCGACGCCGATCACCAGCTCCAAGATCAAATATTTCAAGCTCGAGATGTCGGCGACCTGCAACGTAATTTACGCGTCCAGGTCAACAGGGTCTTTCACAAGGCCTCCAAGAGAATCTCTGCCGTCCCTTCTGATGATGTCGTGAACCTCAAAGCACGATGCAGGGTTTCGCTTTCGCATGTAACCAAGGCCGGCGACGTCTTGTTATACTGCAACAGCCAACTCTGCGATATCAGGTCTTTTAAGGATCCCGGCGGTCCATACCGCATGGCTCGCATCGGCCTGCCACGTCCCTTTTACATCCCCGAAGACAGCATGCGAATCAACCGCGACGATGACGGCTCCTTCGACCTCGCTGATTCTTATCGCCTCTGTGTTGAGCTGGAAGCCGCCGGTCCGACCTACTGGCCGCCCATCGCCATCAACCCTTTTGGCGACGAGTCTGGTTCTTCCCGCCAGTCAGATACCATACACTGGGTACTCACCGCAGCATCGTCCGACTTGTTTTCGAGGCGGCGGGCGTTACTAAATCTGAAGGTCAAGAAGACTCCGCAATCCCTCGCACCGACAGATCACGTTATCGACGTCGACGCCTCGTGGGCCACTGCCTTTGAGGCGGGTCAGATTCGTGCCGTGGAGGCAGGTGTCGAGCCCTCCATCACTGTATCCGGGACACTTGTGCCGCAAGACCCTCTGTCCAACAATGTCACCATCGAGCCGCTGTATGAGAGCCCTCCCGGAACTCCAGTTAGGACTCTTAAAAACGGCATTGTCAATGGAGAGGCTCATGGCGACGAGGATGTCGAGGAAGAACTGACTCCGAACCGGTCACTTCGAGTACGCGGTACCACTAAGAACTATAATCTGAAAGTTCTCAGTGATAAGGCCCAAGGAAGAAATAAGAAACGCAAGAAACGCGGCACCGCAAACGCTGAGGAAGGCAGCGTTACTTACTACCTGCCAAGTGAGAAGGTATGCCTAGATTCCTTCCGTTGCATCACGTGCGGTATGCCGCACGGCTCTCTTTCCCAGCTCCATGCGCATTTGATAAGCCTACACGACGAGTACGAGTACCGGCCGCAGTCCCGTGCGAAGGTGGCAGAGTTTGAGGTTGCCCATCGCTACGAGACTTATTCGTTCGGCCCTGAGCCGTTTGCTTTACGCCGGCCCACCAAGGCATTTGATTTGGACCAGTTCGCCGAAGGAAACTTGTCATACGTGACTTCACGCTTCGGGGCCGAAGACAAGGGCACGCCGGGAGCTCAACCGCAGCGACGGCCCAGTAAACAGCCGCCCGCGAAGCCCGCACAGGTTTGTTCTGCGCCTGGGTATTCTTTGGGAACACTGCTCACATGGCGGTAGACACGTTCGAAACTGCTTATTCCGGATATCGGGCAACCGCTGTATGACCCGATTACGCGGGCTGAGCTACAACCGGGCACCGAGTACAGAAAGCCCGAAGCGAGTGACGAATGGCTCATCCAGTGGCACCGAGACGCCCTGGCAGACTTCTCGGATGTCCCGCCCGGCGAGGTCGAGTACATGCAGGAATGGGACAAGTTCATGCTTACGAAGCGTATTACGTCGAATATCTACTTCCCTCCTGCCTGGCTGAGTTTCGTCAAAATCAAGTCAGACTGGCTACTGTCTTCGACCTCCCGCATGCTGGAGTTTGGGAAGCATCTCACGTACCTCTTGGCCAGGGGCAGCCTTGACCATAATACCGTCGAAGAGGCTCTTAAGCATATTTCTGCCTGCAGGGCAGAGCTTGGCATGGAGAACGGCCGGCACGCGGCACTGGCACCTAAAGGGTCACCGCAAGGACCACACATTCGGAAGAGCGCTGGCGGCTGCCAGGTCTGCGGGCTGTCTGTCCTTGGACCGAGGTTGCTCTTGTGTTCCAACACGGTAAGACTTTCACCACTCAAAGGGTCTTTTGCAGAATGGCATTGCTAATGTGAACAAAAAAAACAAAAAAGAGCTGCGCCAAGCGTCTCTATCACTCAGACTGCATCAGCGAGAACGCAAAGATGGATATCGAAGAGCCGGATTGGGTGTGCAACCAGTGTATTGACATTCCAGCCGCAGAACGGACCTAGGAGACCCAGCAACCGGCAGAACAACCAGAGCCAAACCCAAAGACACGACGGCGGAGACTTGTGCCAAAAAAGCGATTGCTTACAAAAGACATTTGATATTTGAAGAAGAGGTGACGGGGGTGTGTGGGATGGTTTCCGCTTTCAATGGCTGGGCAAGCGGATGCATCTGCATGAGGCATTTGACGTAACATGATATAGTTAAGCGACGCCGGTAGATACAGATAAATAAAGGCGCCAGGGATGATTACAATAATAAATAGGCTTCGCTTGCAAACGGAAACCGACTACAACATCGAGGGCGGGCGGGATAAAATCACAGAAAGTGTCAAGAGATCTATAGCTATGCCAGAGTGGACAAAAGGCATCAAAATATCATTTGTGAGACTCGATACAATCTCCAACTTGCAAAACATGGGTTTAAAATTCCTGTATGCCAGCCTAGCGCCGCTTGCCCTATTGCACATGAAAATAACAAGTTCGAATGGACCGCAAATCGCCGGTCTCAATTTGGGGGGGGGGGGGGGGGGGGGAGAAAACGTGTACAACTACAATCAATAGCCCAAGATCGCCAGGGGAGAGAGGGAAAGCAAAGCCTGGCCTTCTTCCGCTGCCTCTAGAACCTGTACTTGCTCTGCTTCTTCTTCTCCTCGTTGCGCTTCTCATCGACCTTTTGCCTCTTTCTCGACTCCTGCGCAATCATCTCGGACAGGTCCTCTTCGTACGCCCACTTGGCGCCGATACCCTCCTCGCGCTTGCCCTCCTCGAACCGGCGCCGCAGCTCTTCCTTGCTGATGCCGTCGCTCTGCTGCAGCGCGTCGGGGTCGAGCGCGACGTCGACGTCGCCGGGCTTCTTGCGCTTGCGGTTGTCATCCTCCTGGCCAAGCACCGGCACGTTGCCGGCAGACTTTTGCTGGTTGAGGTCGTACACCCTGTCGCTGCCGAAGAAGCCCTCTGTGCGCTGTTGGCGCTCGGGGATGACCTGGTACGCGGAGCGGGGGTGCGAGCTCTCCTCCGTGTCGAAGCCGCGCCTCTGTTTCCGCAGATCCATCTCGCCCGCCACCGAGGTCTCAACGCCGTGGCCCGGGTAGTCTGTCGGCACGGAGGACACCATGCCACCCGAGGTCTCGATGCCGCTCGGCGACGCGCGGCCAGCAGCGGCGTCGTCGTCTTCCTCCTCGTCGTCTTCCTCGTCGTCTTCCGAATCTTCCTCTTCGGACTCCTCGTCGCGGGGTTGAAGCTCGCCCCAGAGCGTCTTCTCGACGGGCTCACCGGTACCCAGGGGCTGGGCAGCCGGCGGCGCCACCTGGGCGCCGGCCTGGTTTGTGAGACCGAAGACGTCACCGCCGTATAGGGGACGGTTGAACTCGTCCACGGGAGGCTTGCCCCAGCCACCGGGGTGGAAACCCCAGGAGCCACCTGGGGGCGGCGGCGCATTGAGTCCCGGGATCTTGAGAGTGGGATATGAAGGAGGAGGACCGAAGCGCTGCTGATTGATGAGCCAGGGCGGAGGGGCACCAGGCGGCATGCCCAAGGCCTCTTTTGTAGCCTCGGTCAGCTCGCCTGGCCTAAAGTGCTGGAAATCAACCTCGCTTTCCTTGCCCTCGTAGTAGACCTCGCCGAACCGTGTCAGCTCGGGCTTGGTCTGGAAACGGAAGAAGGCATCGTAGAGCTTCTGGTAATCAATGTCCAGCTTGCCCATCTTTGGCGCGACGCGCTCGCGCTGTTTTTGCTTGAGCGACTGCTGCTCCTGCTTCTCCAAAACTGCGTCACGCATTTCCGTGATGCCCGTCTCGGCAATGAACTTTGGTAACCGGAAGGGCGGCTTCTCGATGCCTCGCTTCGAGGACAGGTACTCTCTCTTGAGCTGCCAGTGGCCGGGAACGGGAACCACATTCCTCTGCGCCTTGATCTGCACAAGAAGTCGCGGGTCCGTAGACGACGTGTCCTGCCACTCGACCACGTCGGGAATCTTGACCAGTGCCTTGAGCTCTGCGATGGAGAGTTTGTTGAGCTGCTTCCGCTTCTTCTTGGAAAGCTTGGTCTGTCCCGAAGCCTCCTCGTCCTCGCTGGGAATGTCGTCGTCGTCCCACAACACCTCGCCCTGGTTGCCGGCGTTGGCTTCTTTTGCGACTTCGTCCTCGTCTAATGAGACACCGAATTTTGAGAAGATGTCTTTGAAAGCGGCAAACCTCTCGTCATCGAGGTCGAAGTCGTCGTCGGCGGCAGGGCCATCAGCTTCGATTTTGGCGTTGGTGGCGGCATCCTTTTTAACTTCGAGCTCGTCGCCGGTCTTCTCCTGCGCCTCGGCCTCATCTGGCTTCTTCTCGTCTTTGGGTTCGGGTGTTTTCGACGCGGTCTGGTTGCTCTCCATATCAGTACGGGCCGCGCGCACATGGCCGCCATTTGAGAAACGCACATCTGTCTGTGCCTTCTTCTGTTCCTTCTTCTTCGCCCTCCGCATCTGGTTCTTGGTCATTTTTGGGGCCGCCATCCTGAATCGAATTGCGCCTTGGAGCTGAAGGCTTTTGGCGTGGCTTGTGTTACAACGTAGCAGAACAGTCCCAGTATTATGAATCTTCTCGGGTCTTGACGAGGGCGCATACTCTGGGTACCACAGAACAAGAGCGGGCTAGCTGCAGGTGGGAACACCAACGATGCTACGGGGGTCGGGTGTGCGTGGAGGAATTTGATGAGGTAGCAGCCTCCTGGAGGCGACTGGCGATACGTGACAAGCGCGCCAAACTCAAACTTTTGGAGGCTGAACGACGACTAAGTGGGTACGTACCCGCAAGAACTGTACCAATGTACCTAGGTACCTACCCAAGGTACCTAAGGTAGGTATTCGTCGAAGCTCGGACCCAACCGGCGCTGGCTTGCGGGCTCACGGCGCATGCTCTCGGAGGACGGGACTACGGATAATCCAGCCAGCTGCACTTGACAGCCACTCGGCCACGCCGCGCAGCTGCCAGCCCACTGCGCCGCTGCGCCGGTCCTTCCAGCGGGTACGAATAGACTGTAGTAGTGGGCCGCGTTTCTATCCCTGGCTTTGCAGGGATCCTTCCAGCCACTGAATGAACACTGACCATTCCCAGGCGCTGATGCAGCACCGTAGTGTAGGATTTCCCGATTGTTCGATGAGGGATGAGGACAGCTACCCTGGTGGTACAACATTACGGGAGCTACCTAACTTTGGTAAATGTTGCCCTGGCCTCGAGACTTTTCCATGCAGCCGCCATCGCCTGGATTACCATCATCAAAGCGCATCCCGTCTGATATCGACTCTTAACGACACCAGAACAATGCTTGGCCTGATCCATCCCTAAGTTTCTTGCGCATAGTTATCGCAAAAGTCACTCGTTTATAATTGGAAGCAAAGTCTAGGGGGCAAGTAATAGTGCTAAGCTACGACGACGTCTGCCCATTAGGCATTCTCAGGACCTTGTCTGGACGCCAGACTTAATAAGTCCCCGCCAGATTCCCCTCGCCATTCGCGTCATGCATCACTCCACAACCTCTGGCTCTACGATACAAACATCTTCGGTGAATCGGTCGCAGCATCTACCAAGACCGCACGGCGACATCGGCCTCTCTGCCAACGGCGGCATGGAGAAGTTCCCGGATCACATCGATTCCCACCTCGCCAACACTTCAAGGACCTCGAGCCCTGGAAAGACAAACGGCTATGCGCTGCCCGGCGCATCTACCGGCGGCGACCGCTGGCAACCTCGAAGGGACAGTCTCCAGGGTCGCGGTTCAAGATGGGGGCCGGCAAGCCAGCCGCCGCCGACGACAACACGGTACGGTCACGGCAAACAAAAGAGCCTGAGCGATGCCCTTCACAACATACGGGCAAGAGGCGGAAGCGTCGGTCAGAACGCTCATGAGATCGCCGATGCGCTACGGGCTCCCGTTTCCCCCAAGCTGATCGTAAGTGGTCTGGTCACAATCCCGCCGCTCCATTCGCGCTGACAATGGTATCGCAGGGGCTCTGTATCCTTTGGTACGCCTCGTCCGCCCTGACCAATACGTCCTCGAAGTCAATCCTCACGGCCTTTGATAAACCCGCGACACTCACCCTCATCCAATTCGCTTTCGTGGCGACTTATTGTGTCCTGTTTGCTTGGCTTGCCAACGTCTTCCCAAGCCTCAAGACTACGATACCGGCCCTCAAGCATGGCATCCGCTACCCTTCCCGCGATGTCCTCAAGACTACCATGCCTCTTGCCGCATTCCAGATCTTCGGTCACTTGTTGAGCTCGACGGCGACATCAAAGATCCCCGTCTCGCTCGTCCACACCATCAAGGGTCTCTCTCCCTTGTTTACGGTTCTGGCCTACCGGTTGGTCTTCAACATCCGGTACTCATTCAACACCTATCTGTCGCTGGTCCCCTTGACTTTTGGGGTTATGCTGGCCTGCTCTGGCAAGCACAACAAATACAGCGGCGAACTGTTGGGCATCTTTTACGCTCTCCTCGCCACCATCATCTTCGTGACGCAGAACATCTTTTCAAAGCGACTCTTCAACGAAGCTGCCAAGGCCGAGGCTGAGGGCCAATCAGCCAGGTCTCAAAAGCTTGACAAGCTGAACCTGCTCTGCTACTCCTCGGGCATGGCATTCATCTTGACGGTGCCAATCTGGCTCTGGAGTGAGGGCATCGGCATCATCGGCGATGTCCTGCATGATGGAGCGGTCGACTTGAACAACAAGGCGGGGTCTTTTGACCACGGTCGTTTGACCATTGAGTTCATCTTCAACGGCACCTTCCACTTTGGACAAAACATACTTGCCTTTGTCCTCTTGTCGCTCGTTTCGCCAGTGACATACTCTGTCGCAAGTCTGATCAAGCGCGTGTTCGTCATTGTCATTGCCATCATTTGGTTCCGGAACCCAACGACACCTCTCCAGGGAGTTGGCATCTTGATGACCTTCCTTGGCCTCTACCTCTACGACCGAACCCATGACCGGGATAAGGCGGATCGCAAGGCCAAAATGATGGAGATCAAGGAGGAACCTCTCCTGCCCCTGAGCACCAAAGACGCCCTCAACGCAGGCCAACACGCGCCTATCTACGAGAGCCCCAAGGTCTCCGCGGGCCCCTTTCAGTCGTTTAGCAATGGGCCCTCGCCTCGGAGGAGCGAAGACAGCAAGAAGTCGGACGGGCCCAGCAACGGTCGAGCCCGAGGCGCAAGTAGCGCTGCCTGGCTCGCACCAGGCACGAAGCAGGAGGACACTTGGCGGCTTGGAGACCGCTAGACGGGCAGACTTTTGTGCAAATGATGATTTTGGGGGGTAACGGGTCGCAGGAGTTTCAGTGTACAATCATGATCAGCGCCACCCTGGTTTGGCGACTATGGATGGATGAGAACAATGTACTATTCGGTTGGTCGCTTTTGGGTGAGAGGCTACGGGGCATCTGTTCAAGACAACAGAAATGCCAACCTCAATAGGACACGCTACCTAGACACGGGCAGGAATTTGGAAGAGATCCGAAAGGCCGGCACTCGGTCAAAAGAGGAATTGTCCGGCGTTCTCCTCTTTGCCCGATTGAATCTGACGGGTTACACGTCGAGCTCTAGGCAAAACGTTGCAAAATGGGTATTTCGCTGACTGACACACCATCATCATATAATATAATCCTGAGAAAGGTTGTCCCATTCGTAGCACCACGTCTCGAGACCGATCAACCCCTCCTCCTTAATCAACGAGCCATTCCTCCACCTCAATACCGAGACTTCTCCCCACACCCCTGATGATATCCCATCCCACATTGATCCTCCACTTCCCGCCCCTGTCCATCGGGTCGCCCGCCGTGCCGACCTTCATCAACAGGCGCAAGCTGGCGAGGGTCGAAATCGCCATGCCGACGTCTCCGTCGACCACGCTCCCGGTGGCGAACCCGCCGCCGGCAGCCCACTCGCACCGCATGGCCGCGAAGATGGCGAGCATGCGCTCGAAAACGAAGGCGTGCGCGCCGAGCAGCTTGCGCGATATCTTCTTGTGCTTGCTGGGGCGGCCGCGTTTCGGCGCCACAAAGCCTCCGCCGCGGCGCTTGCGTCGGCCATGATGATAGGTCGAGAAGAGCACTAGGTCGTGCTTGGCGGCATTGTGCGATGCCAGGTACGCCGCCAGCAGCAACAAGCGCGTCGTCGTCGGCAACAGGGTCGTCAAGTCGGCGGTGGCAGTACTCATCACCTGCTGCTGCGCCGCTGCGTGCTTGGACGGTGTCCCGACAGGGCCGGGGCCGTGGCCGGGGCCGGGGCCTACTCCATTCGCGGCGGGTGCCGAGGACGCCTCGCCGGGCTTGACGGCGACGATGCTTGGGTTCAGCAGGCTTTCATCCTGGAAGTGCATGCGCGAGGCGATGAGAAGCTTGGAAAACTCGCGCGGGCCGTGCGTGCGGGCGAGAATCGGCGCCGTGAAGCGAGGCCAAAGGGCTTCGCAGCTGTGGCGGCACGAGGGCAGGGTGCGAGAGGCCGAGGTCGTGAGGGCGTCGCATACGGCGCCGCAGAAGCGGGTCCAAAGGAAGTTTGTGTCGTCCTGGGTGGTGGTCGGGGCCGGGGGCGGCGGGTTGGCAGAGAGGATCTTTACAAACTCTTGTTTGGTATAGTTTGGGAACTGGATTTGCGGCGCGAAGGAGGTTCGAAGGAAGGCGGGAGGCGGTGCAGTTACGATGAAAACGCAGGTCAAGCAGGGTATCTGCGGGGACGAGAGGATTAGCTTTCAGGGCCTGGACGACTTTGGACCTGGGAGTCCACTGACCACTTCAGGTAGCCTCGCTAGTGCTTGAAGGAGTGTCGGAGGAGCATCCCGCTGGCGGTCGATTGCGTCGAAGACAAGGACGAGGCGCCAGCCTTGGGGCCGCTGGGTGTACTTGAGCATCTTGCACAGCTCAACCATCAACTGCGCCAGAGTCTCGCATTTCCTGGGCGGCGCGTCCCATTTTATGGAGTCAACCACGGCAGCGACGGTCCTCTCGAAGAGGTGACGACCAGTGATGCATTGTATGGAGTTGACGATGGCGAATTTAAGGGTAGTTTCGATTTCTGGTTGGTCATCGGAGGGGTCGGAAAGCGTTTGCAGGAGAGACTCGACGACTGCAGATTTGCCGGTGGCCTCGGTGCCGTATACAACAAGGTTCCTGCAAGGCGCAGCTGCTGGCTGGACATCAAGGTTTAAAATTGAGGTCGGGATCAAGCAGAGGGATTTGTCAAGGGCTGGGACTTACATGGAGGAGGGTGGCCAAGGAACGGATTTGATGTTCTCGGCAGGGGAAGCGGTCATACAGAGGTGACAGAAGAAGCTCTTCTGGGAGCTGGAAGAGGGATGCCATCTCATTCGAGGTTATCTCAGGATTTCTCAAGCTTTTCCGAGCAACTAGAGCATCACCGAAGCCCCCGGGAGAGGAGAGGTCAGCATCGGCCTTGGACACGGCCGGTGCATCGCGTGCGCTGTCCCGAAAGGGGGGGGGGGGGGGGGGGGGAGAGCCAGCGGAGACGCGCGGTCATGTGACTGCGTCAGAAGAGACAGGGATGATACCGGACGGGGGGGCGACAACTCCGGACCTCAGTATCCGTACTCCGTACCTAGCACCTAGGTGCCTAGGTAAGGTTCAGGTAGGCACACCCTCTGGAGGAGGTTCCGGTGGAAGGGCCGTGTTGGGGCCAAAGCGTGGCTGCAGCATGCGCTGGGTCACCAGCATTAAACTCTATTACCTCTTGGAGTGTTGACCACCACGTGCCTCCCGTTCTCATACACTCTTTCTTACGTCCGCCCGTGCTCGTCAGCCTCCTCATACCAGAGTTCAAACAATCACACGTCGACCCCAAACCCCACCAAGGCCAAAAAGGGCAACCTGCAAAGAGCAGACTGGGCGGAGGGCAAGAGGAGGCACTGCGAGCGGAAGGCGCAGTTGTCGTCGTTGTGTGTGTGTGTGTGTGTGTGTGTGTGTGTGTGTCGCTTGAGTGATGCTTTTAGGCTGCTGGCGGGCTTGTTGTGCGTCAGCCATACTTTATGCACATGCCTTGCTTGCTTCCTTGCTTGCTTGCTTGCCCTGCCGCCTAATACCTATGTACTTGCGCGGAATCTTTGAATGGGTTGTTGCTGTTCTGTTGCACAGTAACCTAGGTAATTGGCGTATGTACTCCCATATCGTGCTTCTGTTAGTAGGTATGTACCGATTCAACAACCCTCTGCTTGCTGGGAACAGCTGCCATGTATGTACTTGTATCCGTAGTTTAGCAGTATGTATCATCAACGACCTAAGTAGCCGTCTGGTGTGGGGCAAATCGCATTCCCCATTGTGGCTATGAACACTCAACTTGGCAAAAAAGCAGCTTGAGTCGGCGTGAGGCCTCACACACCCAGGTCGACTCGGATAGGTAGAGTCACTTGGTCAGTCCATTCATTGCTTTGCTGCCGCAAGCTCTCCGGATCAACGGCTTTCAGGTTCCAGGGGTACAGTGACTGGACTAGAGCTTCGACCAACTCAATCCGTGCAAAGCGTCTCGAAAGGCCTCATCCAATAACCAGCCGTATCATTCCGTCAGCAGCGTCACTCACACACAGAAGTTTGTTTCAACCTCGACAACAGTACTTTCCCCGTCCGGCCGTTGGACATCGTCCCTTGAGAACGAGGCCCGAGCATCGTCTGTCTCTCTTTCTTACCTCGGACCCGACGCCAGTGACAGGTGCAACCGTTGCCACCACCAAGTCCTCTCTTTCCCTCCTCCATCTCACGCATCCTCACCTCACCTCGTCTCACTCACCACAACTCAATCCTCTTCTGAATCCCACAAGCCTGCGCCAGTCATCGCCTTAGTAGAGACTGGAGAGCATGTCCAAGGCCCTCGATGACACGATGAACCTCCTCTCATTGCCCGGTGAATCCGACCCCACCGCTGCTGCTGCTGCGGCTGCCGCCGCCGCCGCCGCCGCCACCACTTCCTCCACCGACACCACAACCCCAAATGCCACTACAATCACAAACACCACAATCACAAGTCACCCCGACGATAAGCCATACCACTCAAAACGCCCCCACAAGAAGTCCCGCACGGGATGCAAGAACTGCAAGACCCGCAAGGTAAAGTGCGACGAGACTCGCCCGGTTTGCCGGAACTGCATGCTCCGCAAGGCCGATTGCGTCTTCCCAGCACTGTCCCACTCCCACTCCGAACCTCGCACGGGGTCGCCGTCCAGCTCCTCCGCCGGCGCCATCTCGCCCGCACGCTCACGGCAGGGCAGCTACGCTGGCAGCGACGATGACTACAACACCCTCGTCATGCGGGAGCCGCTCTTCGTCCCATCCAGCGAGAGGGACGCCACCGACATGAAGCTGCTGTGGTTCTACACCACAAACACCTTTTCGTCCTTCGCGACCCAGGCTGGGCGCGTCAAGCGCATCGACGACATCCTCAAGATCAAGATCCCCAGCCACGCCTTCGAGAGCCCCTTTCTCATGGACTGCCTGCTGGGCACCTCTGCCCTCCAGCTCCAGCACCTGAAGCAGGACATTGCGCCCTCGCGCGTCCTCCGCTACCGCGCCCGCGCCTTTGAGGGCTACCGCAAGGCCATCGAGGAGGGCAAGCCCGAGACCTTCCCTGCTCTCCTCGCCACCTCGTTGCTCCTCACCGCGCTGTCCTCGCAAATGTTCCGCGAAGAGGGGACCAAGGATCTCTACATCATTGATTGGATGATCGTCTGGCGCGGCATCGGTCTCATGATCGACATCGCCACGCCCCAGACCCTTTGGGACTCTGGGCTTGCGGAGCTCTTCATGCGCCCGCCCATCGACCTGGACGAGTCTGCCAAGCACATACCCAACGAACTTCTCTTCATGATCTCCTCCATCCAACCCGGCGACCCGGACTACGACGACGTGCCGACCTACTACGACACGCTAAAATACCTCGGTTCCCTCTACCAGGAGCTCGCCAACGGCTTCAGCCCCATCATGACCCTTCGCGTCGTTACGTGGTTCACGTTTATCCCCAAGGGCTTCGTCGAGCTGGGCCGCGAGAAGAGGCCTCGCGCTTTGGTCATCCTCGCCTACTACCTCATGTTCATGAAATCCGCCAAGAGCCTGTGGTGGATCGACGGCATCGGCGACCGCGAGATTGCCGGTATCGTCCAGTATCTCGGCGAGGACTGGTCCGAAGAGCTCGCTGCGCCGCGCCTGTCCCTGCTGCTGGACGACCAAACCGATATCGCGAGGCTGATCCTCTCTGACCCGGATTGGCAGTCGCCCATGGACTACTTGAACGCCCGGATGCAGGACCCCCGCAATGAAATGCTCACCTGGGTCGACGATAGTGGGAAGCGGTACAGAGGCATGCCGCAACGTGTCGGCGACTTACACCCAGCCAACCCCGCCCGCGGACACTGCACTGGGGAGGGGAAGGCTACCACCCGGATTCGATTATGATGAGTGCGCCGGGGAGGGCGTACACTGAGAGAGTTCTCGAGGCCATCGACCGGGGGGTTCAGGACATGGATGTTTCCCGGTGAAAGCGGGGAGAGGGGTTCGCCGCCTCTATCCGCTAATACGGCGTCGGGAACCTGGGTCGGCGTTTGGTTAAATACCCAGTCTGGGTCTTTACGGCCTATGTAATGCTTCTGCTATGGACTTGTGGCAAGCCCAAGACTGCCAGATAGAATATAAGCGAATCCGCCGAGTCATTCCATGATCATGCCAGCCCACGACTGTGGACAGACGAGCAAACCAACAAACTTTGGCTACTAGCCCGCTTGGGCAACATGGCAGCTGGGTGAAAATCCGAAATGGAGGCTCGAGGTCGTTGCAGAAGTTTTGAAGGAGACTCTATATCGGATCTTTTGCTAGCAATTCGAAACGGTTCCCATGGTGCTGTTTCTTGCATCTCTCGTAACCCCACCACAGTCAATACCGGTCACTACCAATCCTGAGCACTTGGACACGACAGCCACCAAGGAGAAGTGGTACATTGAGATAAGTATTACTCAGAGACGAGGGTCGACAAGAACCAGGAGCAGCACAAAAGAAAAGTATAAAAAGGACATGTTGGGCCGAGGGGGTGTTGGAAATCGAAACCTAACCCGGGGGCATCGCCTTCTTGACCATCTGGACGAATTGACTGTATCTCTCAACCCAATTCTTACTGCCTTTGTCTGCCGAGAGACCCTCGAACATGGTGGCTGACAATATGCCAGTCCATGCTGCTCGGAAGAAGCCTGGCCTGGTAGTTTGGATAGCGACAAGCACTTTTGGTGTCTCGTGCTTCCGGCACGTGGCTCGCCGCGCCAAGATGCTCTCTTTTCTGTGGTTGACGAGGTCCTTCTCTCGCACATAGCCTTTGGCGCCTGTCTTGTTTCAACCCGGCACTGTGCAGGGGAAGGGCGTGAAGTTACGAGTGGGGGAGAGGCAAAGTTTTGGGGACAACACCATGCTTATCTCTCTGGCTTGAGCAATAGCTCGCCGCTTTAGCACGATCCTTTCCTTGGAGGCGCATGAGGTGGACAGGGTGGAATCGGTTCTGTGCTTGAGACGGTGAGAATGATGACCAGTGATAGGTTAGGACATCAGCCACCCCCCCCCGCCTATCTGTGTGGGCAAGAAGAAAACTGCCTCCCTATTTGAAGGGCGGTCGATAGTGAGGCTGCAAGAGGCCACTTCAGGCTGGGAAATGGAGGCGGCCGAGGATCAGGCGGACCGCCGGCGGTTGATGGTTATCCTCTGTTTCGCATTGGTTATTTCATTGTCTTCGCCTCCGTCACTCTTAGCCCCCCGGCTTCTTTACCGTGATCTCGTGAAGACCGTCGAACTGGTGAGAGACCGGGGTGATAAATAGGACAGAACAAGAAGCTATTCGAAATGGACGAGAACGGATTCAGATCATAGTGTGTATGTACATATTCAAATCGATAAAACTCCAACCACGGAAGAGAAAATTCGAAATCTTCAGTCTTGTAGATGAGACTCTCACTCGCCTCTCCATCAGGAAATACACGCAAAACCCCCTCCCATGCAGCCCAAGAACACCATGTCCAGCCCACCTCACCCCCCTCATTGGTCAAACAATACCGCACCGGGGTTGCCCAGCAGAACCTTGAAGGTCGTCTCGATCTCATCCAGCAGGTCCTTGGCGTGCCCCTTCCACGACTCGAACGTGACAATCTCAATCGTCAACCTGTCGCCCTGCGGGAACGCCTGGATCTTCCACTCGCGCAGCGGCTCCTGATGCGGGTAGATCGTCTCCATCCTGCTGCTCGCCGTCTCGAACCCGAGGCTCTCGACGTGCTCGACGTCCTGGTGCACCACCGTGTCGAACCAGTCCATCTCCGCCGGCCAGTGCGGCGCGCAGAGCTTCTTGATCTCCGACAGCCCGACGCCCTCGTGCGCCGAGCTGGCAATGTGCTGGGTCTGCACGGCGCTGAGCAGGTCCAGCGCCGTCCAGCCGTCCTCGAACCTGACCCGCACCGGCACGTACTGCCAGCAGGGCCCGACGACCATGTCGGCGTTGGGGAAGTCGATGTTGCGCCCGCTGACGACCTCGCCGAACGTCACGTCCCGCGTCTTCTGCGTCCGCGCGAGAGTCAGCGCCCACGCCGCCGTCGGGAGCGTCGCCACGGTCACATCCTTGGAGCGGGACGAGATGTCGAACGTCCGCTCGATGGCGTAGTGCTGCCTCTCCGTGACGGGGGTCTCGGGCTTCAGCACGTTGATCGAGGACCCGTCGAGGAGCTCTCTCCAGTACTCGATGCTCTGCGGGACGTTGGACTTGACGACGTGGCCGACGAAGGAGGAGAAGGGCAGCGACTTGGGCACGGCCTTGCCTTCGTGCAGGGCAGACAGCTGGTGCAGCATGATGGGCAGGCAGATCTCGTCGTACTGCGCGTGCGAGACGCGGAAGACGAGCGCCGACTGGCCATTGCTGCTGTGCACGAAGAACCACTTGACAAAGACTGAGCCGAGTGGCATGCGCGTCTGGACGTCGAGGTTGCAGAGGTCCTTGACAAAGGCCTCCACATCGCCGTCGATCTCGTGCTCCACAACGGGCGTCTTGACGTCCTCGAGGATGACGCTGAGGCACGTGTCGTTGTGTTGCACGAAGACGGACCGAAGGACCTCGTTGAGGTTGACCAGCTCCTGGCAGCTCTGGAAGAGACGAGGGCGGTCGATGTCGCTCTCGAAGTACATGGCCTCGTAGCGCGCCGAGAAACGGGGCATCTCGACGGTCCCCTTGACGGCCACCTCTTGGAGCGGTTTGGCAGGGAAGGCGTCGACAATCTTCCACGTCGGGTCGGCCAACATGGGCCGAAGGATCTCTGCCGGGGCATCGCCAAAGTTTTCGAGAAGCTCGAAAGGAGCCAGCGCTGCCGCAGTGTCTTGGGAGCCTTGCGTCGGCTCCGAGTCCTGCAAGACGCTGGCCATGTCGTACAACGTTCTCTTGGAGAAGACTTGGTTGACGGTGAGCGTGAGACCGGCCAGGCGGGCCTCGGAGACGAGCTTCATGGCGCCGATCGAGTCGCCACCAAGGCGGAAGAAGCTGTCGTTGAGGCCAATGTCACTCTCGGAAAGCTTGAGGACGCGGCTCCAGAGAGTCCGTAGGCGGCGCTGCTTGGCAGACGTGGCCGAGACGCGCTTCGGCGGGGGCTTGCTTGCGGCGGTGGACTTCTGGACCAGATCGCTCTTCTTGCCGGTGATTTGAACGGATCCATCCTGGTTGAACTTTGCTAAACGATCTGTCTTGTAGAACTTGACAGCCCCCTTGCTCTCCGCCCACGAGGGCTGCTCGAGAGTAGACAAAGACAAGTCCGCCGCGCTAGCGACCACAAGCTCACCGACAACTCCAAGCGGTGCTAGGCGTCCAGAGTCGGCCGGATTGACGATCCAGACGGCCTCGGCCTCCGCATACTCCTCTCGAACGCTCTTCACACTCTCGGTGCTCAAGCGGGTCACCTCGGCCTGGTCCTCCTGCGTCAGGTACGCAACATCGCCGAGCGGCGTGTCGGTAAGCTGGCAGAGCTTCTGGGCAACCTGGGAGAACTGAGCCAGAGCCCTCTCCATCAGCGGCTTCTGGACGGTCTTGGAATCGAACGAGGCCATGACGAGGAATCCCTTGGGATCCGTCGAGCACACGAGCATGAGGGCGTAGGTGTTGAACTTGAGGGCTTCCTCCGCAGCCTCCGCGTCGCCGGCGGGGACCAGGCGGTTCGAGGGGTACTTGTTGAACTCCTCCTGGTCCAAGTCATCGGCACTTGGGTGGAGGACAAGGCCCGTCCTCAGCTCGCATGCTTCGAGGGCATCGGGGCTAAGGCGGCGAATGTGCTGGAGACCGGTGTGCTCGTAGGGGATCTGCTGGATGGTTTGGTCCTGAATGTCTTGGAGATAGTCGCTGACAACAGTCTCCCCGTTGATCTGCAGACGGAAGGGCACGGTCGTGATCATGGGGCCCTCGATCTCCTCGGCGCCTCTGATGGGGGCGTTGCGTCCGGTGAGTGTTTCGCCAAAGACAACGTCGTTCGACGAAGAGTAGTGAGACGCGACGTACGCCCACGCACCTCGGATTACTGTCGCGACGGTGGTGTTGGACGCCGGCCGGCCGCTCAGGGGCACGTAAACCTCGAGGAGAGAGTCGGCCTGCGTCTGGTAACCCTCGTACGGCAGGGCGGGGAACTGAGGCCCGCTGGCACCCCGAAGCTGATTTCGCCAGTACGTCTCGGCGGCACTGCGGTCCATGCTGCCGAGGTATTTGATGAAGTTTTTGAACTCTGCGGGCCGCTGGAGCCTGACACCGTCAAAGGCCCTGTTGACCTTGTCGACGATGAGGGGCATGCACCAGCCGTCGTAGAGGGCGTGGTGCATCGTCAGTACGAACTGTACCTTGCCTGTCTCCTTCTCGGCGATGAGCGCGTACCGGACCAGAGGCTTGCCGAGGTCCATACCCTCCTCGCGGTCCTTCACGAGATAACCCTGGAGGTCATCACCAACGTGCCAGGCAATATCCCCCTTGACCACGACCTGAGCGAGGCCGCGACCGGGAATCTGGACGATCCTGGTGCGAAGTATAGCGCAGTCTGCGGCCGCGATGTCGAAGGCGTTACGAAGCTTGTCTGCCGTCTCGGAGTCGGCGAGGTCAACAACTCTTTGCGCGACGTACGCCTCCTTAACCTTGGCAGAGAGGGCCATCAGGCCCTCCTGAAGGGGCGTGCAGGGGTAGATGTCCTCGATCATCGACTCGTCAATGCCGCAAAGCTTAGCCGACTCCGCGCGGGCCTCCTCGGGATTCCATCCCTCTTCGAGAAGGGAAAAGGGGCGACAGGGGCCTCGGCCTCTTTGGGCACCTTGGTCGCGTTCTGAGCCATCGACTTGAGCGTGGGTGCGCTGAAGATGCTCGCCACTGTCAGGGCAATGCCCTCCTCTCTGGCGGCGGCGACGAGCTTCATCGCGCGAAGGGAGTCGCCGCCGAGGGCGAAGAAGCTGTCGTGGAGGCCGATGCCGGTATCGCCGCCGAGGACTTTGGCCCAGACCTGCTGCAGCGCCTTCTCCGTCTCCGTCTCCGGCTCGTTCTTCTCGACAGGCGCCACGCGTAGGCGAGCGACCTGCTCACGGGACATGGAACCTCCGAGCTCGCGCAGGCGCTTGCGGTCAATCTTGCCGGAGACCAGGGAAGGCATCTTGCGCAGGGGGATGTAGGCCGAGGGGACCATGTAGCGGGGGATCTCGGCGCCCAGCGCAATGTCGATCTCGGCGATGGCCTCACTGAACTCGGGCGAGAAGACGGTGACGTCGCCTTCCAACTCGGGGCCGCCGACAGGCTTCTGCTCGACGACAAAGGCGACGAGAGTGGGCTCGCCACCGCCGGGCTTGACGACCTCGGCCACGATCTTGACGCCGGAGGGCATCTTGCCCCTGAGGTGGTGCTCGACCTCGGCCAGCTCGATTCTCTGGCCACGAAGCTTGACCTGCTGGTCTTTGCGGCCGACGAAGGCGACGGACCCCGTGCCGTCAGGATCGTAGCGGACCAGGTCGCCAGTCTTGTAGAGACGGCCGTGTCTGCCGCGGGCAGGGCCGCCGCCTGCGAGGAGCCAGGCGGGATCTTGGATGAAGGCCTCGTCGGTCTTGGCCTTGTCGTTCAGGTATCCCAGGCCGACGACGGGCCCCTCAATGAGGAGCTCGCCAACGGCGCCCACGGGCATCAGACGCTCGTGGTCGTCCGGATCGACGATCCAGGTGAGACCGCCGCAACCCTTGCCGATGTTGGTCGAGGTGCTGCTGACGTTGTTGTTGATGGTGCAGCCGACGGTGCACTCTGAAGGGCCGTAGGCAATGACCACGCTCGTCGTCTTGCTCCACGTCGAGGCGTCGCCCGCGGAGACGGCCTCGCCACCGAGGCCGAGGACTTCTAGAGAAGGTATGACGTCCGGGTCCAGGACACGGGCGACTGAGGGTGTCATGTGCGCCATGTTGCACTTGGAATTCCGGATGGCACCGCTCAGGTCGTTCATGCGGTCCTCGTCAGAAGGAATACAGAGGCAGCCACCCGCGGCGAGGGTGCAGAGCATGCAGTCGATTGCAACGTCGAAGGCGTAGGATGCGAAATCGAAGCAGCGGGAGTGCGCGCGGTAGCCGACGGCCCAGCCACGTGGGATGGCACCGCTGGTGAAGTTCTCGTGAGATATCACCACACCCTTGGGCTTTCCCGTGCTACCGGATGTGAACTGGATATATAGGGGAGAGGATGGCGGGATGCAAGGCAGTTCGGGAGCGAGTTCAAGGGTATCTTGGGCAAGTGTGTCGTTGGAGGCGATGACGAGCGCTCCGTCAGGAGCAATGCGCCGGCCGAGCTCGCTCTGCTTCTGGGACGTTACGATGATGGTAGCACCGGTCTGCTCGACGATGGTGCGCAGACGGGCCTCGGGCTGGCTG
Organism: Colletotrichum falcatum; assembly: GCA_019425465.1. NCBI lineage: Eukaryota > Fungi > Ascomycota > Sordariomycetes > Glomerellales > Glomerellaceae > Colletotrichum > Colletotrichum falcatum. The sequence goes on along the minus strand of SWKJ01000114.1, from coordinate 226,808 downwards.
GGGTCGGTAAGTGCGAAGGCGGCGCCGGCCTTCATGATGGCCAAGAGAGCCACGGTCGTCCACCGCGACTTCTCGAAGCACATGGGCACCGTCGAGCCGACCCTGACACCCCGGTGCACGAGATGGCGCGCGAGGCGGGTCGAGAGACGCTCCGCATCGCCGTAGGTGAAGTTACCGTCCCAGGACTCGACAGCCGGCCGTTCGGGGCCGTTGTTGGCCACCTCGGCGATGATGTCTTGCATGTTTCTCTGCACGTTCTCCGGGAGCTCGGCGTTCCATGCCCACAGCTGCTCAAGGTCTTTGGCGGTGGGACCGACCGTGTCCCCGATTTGGCGGTATGGGTTTTCAAGGATGGTGGCGAGAATCTCCACGAAGGAGTCGAGCTGGGAGACGGCATGACGATACGAAATAGCGGCGCGGTCCCATTGGGCCTTCACCACCATCTCCTTTTCGTTGATGGCCGTCTCGACCTGATATGTCCACTGAAGACCAAGGTCAGCCATCGGGAAAATGAAGCCAGGGACGCGAAAGCAAGTCAGAGTCACGGATGGGCCCACGTACGTCGTGCGATCTCTTGGAAGGCGTCTTTCCAAGGTGGCCTTGAGCGGCGGGCGCTCCATTGTTGAAGTATATCACCGGAGCTGTTTGCGCGTCACTTTCTAGCTCCCTCTCGCCAAGGCCCTCGATGACCCCCAAGGCCTCAGTTATCGAGTCGCTGTTCTTGAACGGCGCCTCGCTCAAGCTCAAACTTTTGTGAGCCGCGTACGACGGTTGCTGGCCGTCCCGTGTTCTGTATCCCCAGTTTACGCAGCTGAGGCCGTCGTCGTTGTTGCGGTAGAGGACAAGCAGCCATGCGAGGAGCAGCTCGTGTCTAAAGTCGCTTACACCACCGGTCTCATTCCGGGGCGTCACGACAATGATTCTCGTCGAGGAAGGATTAACGGCGCCGTTGGTCAAGCCGCTTGAACCGTCAACACGGCTGCCCTCTTGGTAGGCGGTTCCGCCGCCATCGACGTCTCGTAAATGCATCGCTCACTTTGGTTGCTTTCGGATCGAGAAGGAGGGGGGCAACGAGCGTTATGAAAGGCTTCAAGATTAGAGCTGCAGCATTTCACAGGCTGGCAAGATTATTACTTGCTCGGCGATGGCATTGAGAAGTGAAAGATGCCGACTTTTGGCCCGACGAGCTGATCGACTGGCAGGGTGGAGAGCTGCCCTTTCGCATAGCAAGAGGGAGTCTGGTTTGCGAACCACAAGAGGGCTCTTGAGTGCAACTCTGCAGCTCGTCAGGCCGTATCCTTGCATGGCAACCAGGGCAACCTTCCTGAATCTGCTAGATCGACGAACCCCATGGCCGGTGCCGCGGCCGAGCTGGTCTCCTCGCAGACCGAGATGGTTCCTGCGGAGGGCAAACGGAGTACCCAGGCTTGTGATGGGCACGCGCCTTTTTTGGTCATGCTGGTTGACTAGATGAAGGGCAAATGCGAGCCACAACGGCGCAAGGCCCCTAATCGATGAAGTTGTCCGGGTGGGTATATCAGAACCGCGTGTAGCGGTACCCGAGTATATTCGTCATCGGTGCGGACGAACGAATGGGTCTTTCTGTGGCAGAGCCGTACCAAATTCCAGCATTGGATGGATCCTCTAGTGAAGTGGACGTCAGACGTAAACGAGTTACACAAAATACCCTGTGAGCACCAATAAGGCAAGAAATACACGACGGGTCCTTTGGTCCAAGGCGCCATCTCATGATACGTTGTGGGCGAGGGGGGGGGGGGGCGTGTGATTATGTCGTGGGCCAGATATACTGCATGTACGTGTACTTAGAGGATACTATGCATGGATATGTGTACTGGTGTAGACGTATCCGTAGTGCACACTAGAAAGATGAAGAACTGAGGGTACAGGCCTGTACCTGACCGGGGTTACGGAGAACGGATCTGATCAAAGGCGCCAAGGAGGTGTCCGCTTGTGGGCCAGAGGGGAGGACGGGGACAGACACTGGACATTGACGGTCCTGCAGCAGAAATTTCCTCTTCAATATCATCTGATAGTAAGGGGTGGTGAATACGTAAATAGAAAAGACACCAGGCGAGAATCGCGGATCTGATAACTTTAACACGCAGCATGGCACTGTTGTGTCCGCCGGAGGAGGGGAGGGGGCTGGACCGGCATCATCGTGACTTGGTGACTGATGTGTTCGGGTCGAATGTGGGGGGAGATCGGGAGAGTGAGTGGCGTTGCGGCATTTCCTCCAACTCCCAGGGCCAGTCGCCAGTCCGAACTGCCGCGTCAACCCTGAAAGCAGTTTGGCGAGACCAGGGCGCTCGATTAGGCGGGTTGCCGATGACACTTGTCTTTCGTCTCCCCTGGAACAGACTGCCTTGTCATTGCAGTGAAATCAGAACACCAGAGCCGAGGTGCCGGCACGCTGTTGACAAAACGGGGACTCGATATAGCCGAGTTGACAGGACTTGCCGTCTACCCGGAGTCGTCCGAAGAAGGTTTCGGCCTTTACAAACAAACGCTTGGGTTTCGAGGTGCCCGAGGAGGAGATTGTGCATCGCGCAGGACTGGTTGGCGCCGAAAAGGACGTACAAGTTCTCTCTGGTGGTGAAGATGCCGTAGACTGTCATTCAAGGGACCCTCAGACAGCATGGCATCCGCTTACTTGCTTGCATGAAAACCAAGGCCTCTTGGTCGAGGGACGCGAGGAACACGAGGAGTGAAAGAGTGAGGGGTGGAGAGAATGAATGGGTGGGTTAGGGGAGGGGAGGGTAGGGGAGAGTAGGGGAGAGGAGTAGTGTGTGTAGATCAACAGAACAGATGGCATCGTGGCGTGAATGAAGGCCAGAGTAAAGTATCCGTACCGGCACGGACGATTTTTTCCCTCACAAGATGGGCGAAGGTGGGCAATGTAACCTGACGTCTTCCGATCCATCGATGGACGAGGGCTTAGGGAAGGACCGGCGGAAACAAGCGATTTCGGAGAGGGTACGGAGTACGGAGTATACATGCAACGCTCTGCCTTGCTGTGGTGCCAATGAGTGGATCATGGATGGTTGGAGGAACAATGCAACGGCATTGGGGTCAATGTGGAAGGAGGACAGCCAGGAGAAAAATTCTGCAGGCTGGAGAAATGAGGATGTTTTTCCACAATCTTATCTGATCCAAAGATTTGATTGATTAGATCAAGGTCCCATGCCTGTCGGGCAGAACGACAAGGAATAGAGCGGGTCTCTTGGTCCCGATGTGGGGCCACGCCTTTTTCTGAGTGGTCCCTTGTGTACCTGGGTATGTACAGGTACGGATACCATGTACGAAGTACCGTCCTGTATCTATCTATCTGTACCTACCTGGGTAGGTAGGTACCTAGGCATGTACACCTACCTACCTTACCCAGGTACCTAGGTAGGCACCTTGCCCAGTTTGGGAAGGAACTACAAGCGCCAATGACCAGCTTGGAACTTCACCCAATGCAATCACATATTTCGAAATAGAAGCACTTGCTTCGACCGGCCCCCAGCTTCCGCTGCCTGCTCATGCACAATACCTACCTGTACACCGTACTTCTCGCGTCTTCGGAACCCGTCTACTGCACCTACCTAGGTATGGTGGTGTGTGCAACTCGTCAGGCGACTCGCTGCTCACTGCACTAGACTGGAGTCCAGGTCAACCCTGCCAAGATCTTGGGCCGTACATGTGTGTGTGTGAGTTCGCAACGTTCCGCCCCAAGGCCAACAGGTACGGATTCTACCAGGCTTGCAGTCTTGGCTTGTCCTGGTCAGCGGAGCGGAGGAAAGGCAACTTCGCTCGCTTCTCGTCGGATCCAGACGATGGCCGAACGCCGTCCCTCGGTGACGCAGATAGATGCAGGGCCCTGGGCGTGGGGGGTGGACTCCCGTATGGAACCAGGCCACTTATTTCTGCCATGCAAACCAAGGAGACGGCAACGCTCGCTCTATCAGGTTCACCGAGACGCTCTGCTCCCACTTGCCATAGACAACCGCAACGGCAACGGCAACGATACAGAATTCGCTTGAGCATCACAGTCGATCAAGCAATCGTCATCACCAGTCATCCGCAGACGTAATGGCCGTGGAACCATCATCAGTACCCGCCTCCGAGCCCTTCATCCCGGCGCAAAGGCTGTCCGTCCTCCACGGCCCCCGCGACCCCCCTCTGGTCGATCTCACCTTGGGAGAGCTCCTGGAACTCCAGACATACCAGCACGGCACCAAGGAATGCTTGGTCATCCCCTGGACCGGCGCAAGATGGACGTACAATGAGCTCAACCAGCAGAGCCTGCTGCTCGCACAAGCACTGCTCAGTATGGGCATCAAGACTGGCGATAGAGTGGGCGTCATGGCAGGCAACTGCGAGCAGTATGCCGCCATCTTTTTCGCCGTGTCGAGAGTGGGCGCCATCCTAGTCATCCTGAACAACACCTACACGCCCAGCGAGGCCATGTATGCCGTCCAGTTCTCAGGTACGGCCTTGTTGAGACGTAAACGGGGCCCAGGCTAACGGAGTTGGTAGAATGCAAGATCCTGTTCACCACCAAACAGATCGGCAGGCTCGACAACACAAGGTTTCTCGCTCAGTTGGAGCACGAAGTCAACGGACCCAAGGTCATCATGATCCGGGGCGATACGAGCGGGTACCAGACGTACGACGAACTCGTCAAATCAAGCTCCCGGCAGAGCCCTCGAGATCTCCACCTTGCCATGAGCAAAGTTGTTCCGCACCAAGTCTGCAATCTCCAATTCACCAGCGGCACTACTGGCCGCCCCAAAGCTGCCATGCTCACTCACCAGTAAGCAAGCCTGCTCAATATCGCTAGTGAAGCCCATGTCGCTGACGGCGATTCCAGCAACGTCGTCAACAACGCACGGTTCATTGGTGACCGCATGCGTTTGAGTCCCGAGGATGTTCTGTGCTGTCCGCCTCCCCTTTTCCACTGTTTCGGCCTCGTCCTGGGTCTCCTATCTGTCATCACACACGGTGCCAAGATTGTGTACCCAGCAGAGGTTTTTGACACAAAGGCGACGCTGAAGGCCATCCTCGAGGAGGACTGCACAGCACTCCACGGCGTACCTGCCATGTTCGACTCCCTGTTCCAGGCGGCGCCCGATGACTTCAAGTCTTCCAAGATCCGCACCGGTATCGTTGCCGGAGCCCCCGTGCCCCGGTACCTGATGGAGCTGATGGTCGACCGTCTTGGCATGAAGGAGTTTACCAGTAGTTACGGTCTTACAGAGGCTTCCCCCACGTGCTTCAACGCCTTCACGGACGACGCCTTGGGTAAAAGGTTGACGACTGTCGGTACCCTCATGCCCCACGCCTCGGCAAAGATTGTCGACAGAGACGGCAACATCGTGCCCATGGGCCAGCGCGGCGAGCTGTGCATGGCCGGCTACCAACTGCAAGCCGGTTACTGGAATAACTCGGAAAAGACCAACGAGGTCATGATCCGCGACGCGGCCGGTGTCCTGTGGCTCCACACTGGCGACGAAGCAGTCTTTGATGACGACGGATACTGCTCGATCACGGGGCGTTTCAAGGACATCATCATCCGAGGTAGGCAGGCCGCGACACCCATCGCCCGCCACATTCTCCCTCTCACTGACATGTCCATTACAGGAGGCGAAAACATCTATCCCTTGGAGATAGAGGAGCGCCTCATGGCCCACCCGTCCATCTCGCAGGCCATCGTTGTGGGTCTCAAGGACGAGCACTATGGCGAGGTGGTCGGCGCCTTCGTGCAGCGCGCCGACAGCTCGGAGAAGCCGACGTTCCAGGAGCTCAAGGACTGGGTGCGGCAACGCCTCGGCGGGCACAAGAGTCCCGCACGCATCTTCTGGCTGGGCGAGGACGGCGTCCCTGCCAACGTTCCCTTGACGGGTAGTGGCAAGGTGCGCAAGTTCGAGATGGCCAAGGTAGGCGACGAGCTCCTGAAGAAGAGCAGGACCGTCTCGGCCAAGTTGTGATTTTTTGCGGCCGGGCTGGCATGAGGCATGTAACAAGTGTTGAGAGAGCGATACCGTGTAAGATTCTCGTCGGTCTTGTTTTTCCGTTTGCCGAAATTTTATCCGCGTTTCGGTTGGTCAGAATAGAGTACGTCTGTCGTTGAATAGAGTTTTAACAGCGGGGAATCCTGTCCAAACTCTCGTGGTTCCGTTCTCCGGGAGTCGCGCTTGATTTACCGATGGCCTTGGCGTTGTCGGATTGCGTATGTAATGACCAATCTAACGATGGCCAAGATCGCAAGTGAGGCCAAATCTTCAACGACCCCATGGATGACTCTTTTTTCACTCGTTTGGGCTAGGCCAGCTTACCTCGCACAGCCCCATGTTGGGGCTATGAGGTCCTTTGGATGAACAACGACCGCCGCTTATTGGCCAATCCATTCGACTGATTATGTATGGTCTCGTCGCTTGCAGATATCGCGGTACATATACAGCTGCAGCCGGGGCGTGGTACGCCCGGAACCCAGTCCACGTTTCAATTTCCGTCGCCAGAAAGAGGTTCAAGGGCGGAACTCTTGCTTGATCTCAAGCCGCATGGGTGAGTCATTCTTGTGTTTCTGGTTCGACCATAGAGAAGTGTCGTATCGGAATCGGAAGAGTCTCACAGGTCAAGAAATAGGTAGACATTGAGGCATGGATGGAGACGATCAATACATACACACACACACACACACACACACATACATACATATACATATAAATAATCCGCGGGTTTCCGCTCACCACTGCCAATCCCCATCGGCATCAGCGACTTCATAGACATTTGCGCATTGTCAACAATTCCATATTATATCAGCGTTATCCGAAGAAACGCTACACGATCACCATCGCTCAATCGTCACCCTGCACATCTTTCTCCCGCCATTCACACTCTGTAACAATGTCCCAGCCGTCGTCACCCCCCTCTCCGGTTCTCCTCTCCCTCGCAAAGGCCTACCTTCATGACCCGGCCCATCTCCACAAAGTCATCATCCCGCAGCTAACCCACCGTCTCCGCCTTGCGACCCTCTGGTCCATCGCACCGTCGACCAAGGTCCTAGACATCGGCTGCGGCCAGGGCGACTCGGCGCTCGTGCTCGCTCACGTTGTGGGCCCGCCCCCTCCGGATGCAGGCAACGCCGCCAGCGCCGGGGCGGCGCCATCCGATGGCCCACCCAGCCCCGACCCCGGCCACGTGACGGGCCTGGACCCTGCCCCCGGTGCCTACGGCTCTCCGTACACCCTCGCCGAGTCCCAGGCCCACATCCTCTCCTCCCCCTACGGCGCTCGCGTCACCTTCCACCAGTCCGACGCGCCGGGCTACCTCGCCGCCCACCCCTCGGCGTCCTTCGACTCGGCGACCCTGTGCCACTCGCTGTGGTACTTCCCTTCCGCCGCCGCCGTCTCCGCCCTCTTCGCGGCGCTGCACTCGTCGGGGCGCGTCAGGCGGCTCTGCTTCGCCGAGTACTCCCTCAAAGCCGGGGCCCCGTCTCAGAAGCCGCACGAGATGGCCGTCGAGGTCCAGAGGCGGTTCCACGAGCTCCGCGAGGATAGGGGGTTCACTGTGGACCAGGCCAACGTCCGCGGCGCCCTGGACCCGGACGATATGGTGGCCCTGGCGCAGGAGGCCGGGTGGAAGCTGAAGGAGAGAGGCGTGGTCGATACGCCGGGGATGCTGGACGGGCAGTGGGAGGTTGGCGCCGTGGTCGACCCCAGCTGGGCGGAGGAGGTTGTCGGGGAGGGCTTGGCAAAGGAGGCAGAAGAGGAGCTGCTGGGACGTGTCGCTGAGATCAAAGCCGCGGTTGCCGACCTGAGGGAGAAAGGGGAAAGCGTTGCGACCATGGACGCTGTCTGGGTGGTCATGGAGCTTTGAAGCATTGGTCGCTGCTAAACCATCAGCGGTTCCCAATGTCGTGCAGAGCAGGTGGTGGTTTGAGTGCAGATTCTCATCAATAGTATTCGGTACAAAAGCACATGGTGGCCGTCGGCCCATCACCTTTGCGCGTTTCCCTTCCTTCTCCCTCTTAGACCACATTGCCTTGAGTCTGCCTGAAATCCTTCACACGAAGGTCCATCCGAGCGGCCGTACAGGCGACGGCGAGAACCAAGAAAGCCGTCGAGACTATGAGCATGTCCCGCTGCGTATCAATGTACGCGCTAATGATGGCGTCTATGAATCTTCCGTAGAAGACATTCCGCCAGGTGGTTGCGAGGGCAGTCCGGTAGCACCGCCGACACTGGCGAACACGCTCGCAATGGCCAGAACCACCACCAGATACCGATGCTCTATGATGGCAATGGCAGCCATTTCCTACATGCCAAATGCCCTGCCGGGAATAACCACTCCGTCGGGCACATGCAGCACAGTCTCGGACCTTGCAGCCTGCAGGACGGATGCTTCTCGATGCATATGGCACAACGGCACGTTCCCAGCAGCTTGGAAGTACCGTATAATGATGTTCACCAAGCCCGTTGGTAGCTGACCAGAGCATCGGATGACATGGTGTAAGGATCGTCCCCAACTCGGCACAAAAACTGACGATAGACAAGACGAAAGGGGCCACGGCCGTGCTAGCGGTCATTGTCCGGCCCTAGCTGACAAGCTGCAATCATCGAACCCGCCACATGCCGATAATGGCACCCGGCACCAGACCACCAGCACCGAGACGGACGTACGAATACTATAGATACGAAGTAGCAAGACCCCATCACGGCATCGCCTTTGGCCGAGGCAAGGATGGCTGAACGCTATGAATCGCGGCGTCGTCTCCCGCGCATCTGCCAAAACAGGTTCCTTTGTCCGGATCAAACCCCACACAAAGCTGTTGCTAGGAACACCCCCCTCAACGAGCACGGGCAGGTACGGCATGTTGGAGCAGGCCCCTCGACCCTCAATGTATCCGTACCGGTACGAACTCCCGCTGACACTTCGTACCTGTACCTGTACGCTCCTTTACTGTATACGTACAGCCGCTAGGTACTGCTTAACGCCCCCCCCCCCCCCCCCCCCCAACTCTTGAGAAATTTTTCATTTCATCTTATCAGATCCGGCTGATGTCCGTTCCGAGTGCGCCGATGGAGCTCCGACGTCGGAGCTATGACCGAACTGAGCTTCAATAGAGTTATCAGATCCGCCCAGGACAAGCCAGTGAGCCAGCGCTACCACCTGCCCCGGGGAAAACAAGCTATGCCATGCAATGCCGTAGCTGACTTGTTGCCAAGTTGTTGGGAGCAATCCCCAGGAATGAATCATGACGAGCCCCGTTCCGCCCAACGCCGACCAAACTCTCTGTTATCAGATCCGTTCTAAATATGGGGGCGCGCTGGGAAAATCAAACACCACGGAGCAATCCTGTCTACGAATGCTCGGCGTGGGTCAGTAGTGTGGCCGAGGGGCGTGAGGCCCCGACTGCATCCACGCCCATCATCGCTCGATCTGGATCCCTTTTGTACATTTGCGTACCTCCTTCTTCTCGTATACACTTACCCCCCTCCCCCTTGAAGCTGTCGCGAGGTCAAGGTACAAGCGAACCCCGCCGTCAACCTCGTCTGCCCACCATCCCGGGGACTTGTGGTTGACGGTGTGATGGAAACGATGTCATGACCCGGCCGTGGAGCTGCAGGACCCCTTCGGCTCCTCGCCTCACACTGTCGCGCCCAGCAGACGTCTAGTCTCATTGACGAATTTTCTTGGACAGTGCCATGGCAGAACGAGAGAGCAGCCAGCCGGCGCCGCGCCGAGGAATCAGGGTGGCTGCAATGCCGACAAGGGGGTCAATGGTGTCCATTCGCCGTGTGTCTGGCCAAAAGAGCAGGCGGTGGTGACAGGTCTTCGTGAAGCACCGAGGCCGAAGCTCGTTTTCTTCCCCCAAACTTCCATCGTCTTGTCGTATCCAGCGCTCCGAGAGCCGTGAATGCCATCACGTCAAACTTGCCCAAGCTCTGAGGAACCTTTTCCCACCTATTGATAGCCTCCTCAAAGCTTGTTTCCCTTGCCGGTCATTACCCTTGATCCCGCAATCAGTCGGCCAGATAGACGACGGAACCGCAGCCATGTCGGCGACAGTCTCCCTCTCCTCCGCCTCCCCCGGCGAGAGCATCATCAAGCTCCCCCACCCGTACCACACCGAGTACGCGGTCCAACGCGCCTTCGACCACGACACCCTTGCCGGCAAGACCTCCGAGGGCGGCCTTCACTTCTACCGCCTGACCCCTCTGGCCCCTTCCAAGGGCACCGGGCAGACCGCCCTCCCCGAGCGTCTTCACAGCGAGAACCTCTACTTCACAGAGCCCGCGGGCCTCAAGTCCAGCGAGCTGCCTGCCGACTCCAACAACAGCGCGTGGGCTCGCGCCCGCCGCTCCCCGAGCACAGTCTTCTCCTGGGAGGGCAAGACGACGCCCACGCTCGCCCAAGCATGGCTCCTCGTCTACGTCCTCTTCGTCCTGCGCCCCGCCGAGGAGCTCGTCCGCCTCGAGCTCCGGGGCGCCGGCGCCGGTACCCTCGGCCAGCAGCTCCGCGACGTCATGCTCGCCATCGAGCACCCCACGCAGAATGAGGCGCAGAGGCCCGCCTCCACGGCAGGGCTGGCCACCGTCGTCCTCCTCCGCTCCGCCTTCTGGCAGGGCGCCGGCTCCCCCTTTGGCCCCCGTCCCGTCTGGCTCCCGGCCGAGTCCCCCGCCAGCCTCCAGCGCCCGCTGTCCTCCTACCCCCTCACGCCGCTCCAGCACACCATGACGGCTGTCCCGGCCTCGGACCCGGCGAACCCCAACCTCTACCAGCAGGCCTGGCACCCGATACGCCCGGCCAAGCCCGCGCCCGGCGCCACGGTCTACAGCCGCTGGATTCCGCACCTGCGCGAGACCTTTTCCATGGTTGCGCTCGACTACAAGAACCCGGAGCACCTGCGCCTCTTCCACGAGTGGCAGAACGACCCGCGCGTGTCGCAGGGCTGGAACGAGACGGGCACGCTCGACCAGCACCGCGAGTACCTGCGCAAGATTGACGAGGACCCGCACCAGTTCGCCATCCTCGCCGCGTGGGAAGACACCTTCTTTGCCTACTTTGAGGTCTACTGGGCCAAGGTACGCCCCCCCCCCCCCCCCTTTCCCCTCCCTTCTCTCCCTCCCGCAGCAGCCGCAGGACCAGTCACTGACACCCGAGGGGTCTCACAGGAGGACAAGCTGGGCGGGTACTACGACGCGCAGGACTGGGACCGCGGCCGCCACTCGCTGGTCGGCGACGTGCGCTTCCGCGGCCCGCACCGCGTGACGGCCTGGTGGTCCTCGCTGATGCACTTCCTCTTCCTCGACGACCCGCGCACGAGCTGGGTCGTCGGCGAGCCCAAGAAGACCAACGACACGGTGCTCATGTACGACTTCATGCACGGCTTCGGCCTCGACAAGTTCGTCGACCTGCCGCACAAGCGCAGCGCCTTTGTGCGCTGCTCGCGCGAGCGCTTCTTCCAGCTGTGCCCGCTCGGCGACAACGACAAGGTCGTCGGCGGCATGCGCATCCAGCTAGTGCCCAAGTTGTGAGCGCGCGCGGTGTGCAACGTGTTGGCGCGGACGTCGTGGTGGGTGGGTGTAAGTGAGCAGTTTTTGACCGCACGGTCGGAATTAGGGTGGAATGTACATACATACATACTTACATGAATACGGGCGAAAGGTACGGCCGGGCCTTGTGGTGTCAATTCAGTGTAGATTCTCGTTAAACTTTGAAGCGGATCACCTCGTCGACATTCTTTACCGTGTGTGATATGCATTCGTCAAGTGGGAAAGGAAACCCCGCCGGCGCACTCTGGTCTGTACAGTACGTGTGTGTGTGTGTGTGTGTGTGTGTGTGTGTGCGCGCGCGCGCGGGCATATTCATGGAAACATCATCATGTGTAGGTATTCAAACTCTAGCCAATCCTATCTGAATTGGCCAGACGAGCCGGCTAGTTGTCCCGCCGTCATTACTCCCAAGAACACCATGTAACCCAAAAGGACCCAATTCTTACGCAGGAGAAAATAGACAAAATAATTCGCAGAAAGAGGGCACCGCTTTTAGCTCACTCTTCTTCATCTTTCGCATATTCATGAATCAGTCAAGAGCCGGGTGCCTGCCCCAGCTTCAGGTGGTTCCAGCAATCTGCGCAGCATGAACCGGTTAGCTTCCAATAAATCTCGGGCGTGCCGAGGGGGCGGTGAAAAGGTCCAACTCACTGTCGAAGCCGAGGTCGTCCTTGAAGTAGGCCTGCATGACATCCTCACCCCACGTGGTGCCCACCCCGGGCCCGCTGGCGACGGCCTTCTTGCCAATCGCGAGGCCGATCATGGGCTCGATGTGATCAAGCTCCGAGAACCTGGGCTTATGGGTTTGGCCCGTCAGCTTGGCAAGCATCATCTGGTGCACGTTGATGGCGGCGTAGTGGCCCATGTGCATCGCCGTGCCACAGCGCTTGATGCCCGACCAGAGAGCAATATCGCCGACGGCGAGGTGGTCCCGCGCATTGGGCACGTCGCCCGACAGCACCAGATTCGGGTGCACCTTGACGTACCCTTCTGCGTCCTTGGCCGCGGCGGGGAGGTAGTCGGTTGACGGGACGCTGCGCGAGATGGCCATGACGACCTGGGACGCGAGGAGCCTGGCGCCGTTGGTAAATTCGATCTCGTAGCGCGCCCGGCCGTTGTTGACGGCGCCGTCGAGCCTGCGCGTCTCCTTGACGCGATGGCTCATGAGGACCTCAACGCCGGCCTCGCGGGTGAGCTCGAGCGCCTTTTCCTTGCAATCCTCCGGCAGGTCCTCGGAGGAGAGGAGCTTGTCACGGGAGTGGACGAGTGTGACCTTGGTCTGTGGCTCCGACAGCTTGAGCTCGGCAGCCATCTCGATGCCAACGGCGCCGCCGCCAACGACAACAACACCGTCGGGGGCGTCCTGGACGGAGCGGATCTGCTCCTCGGACTCGAGGAGGAACTGCTTCCGCGTCAGGGACTGGGGTACGACGGGGAAGACGCGGCGCAGGCCCGAGGCAGCGATGAGAAAGTCGTACGAGAAGTCCCGGGGCTGTTGGGTGGCGTGGTCGAGAACAGTGGCCATCTTGGTGGCCGTGTCGACCTTGGAGACGGAGCCCTGGACGAAGCGCACGTTGGGCCGTTTCAACGCGGGGATGTCGTCAAACTTGACCCAGGCCTTTGCTGCGTATTTGGAGTCGGCGAAGGCGAGCGGCGTGCCGATTATATGGTCTTTGGATACGCATGGTCAGCAGGTCGGTTCTGGTTGAACCAAAGATGGGCTGCGGTTGTCTTACAGTATCCATCGCGCTCGTCGGCGATGGTGATGTCGAGGGGGATGTTCTTGAAGTCCGGGTGGTGCTCGTAGGGGGTGTAAGCGAGGCGAGGGGGCTTGCCGTCGCTCAGGTCGAGCAGGTTCAGCGCCGCAGAGACGCCGCCGTACGAATTTCCGATGATGAAGACCCTGATGGGTGGGATAACGCCGGGAAGAGAGCCCATCTTGCCTGCCTTTTGCTGAGCTGCTCTTGGAACGGGAAGGGCTTGAGTCTAGGGAAGGAAAGGGTGTAAGAAGAAGACGAGGAAGACGGAGAAGAAGCACCGGCTGAAGCTGCTGTACCCTGCTAGTGACCGGTTGGGGACGAAGCGTGTGAAAATGCGGGTGTGGAAGGGAGCATTGCGCAGTCACCAGTAGACAGACGTAAAGGTGGAACCCGCCGGAGGCCGAGCGGAGGGCCTGCATCGGAACGAGATGACTCTGCACGAGCAACAGAGAGACCGGCCAAGGTTGCCCGATGAATCCCACCGAGTCCTCCCAACAGCAAGCAGGGATCCAGGCTCACCCCTCAGGATTCTTGGCAACAGAAGGAAAGGAGGGCAATGACGACGGCAGCGACAGGGGTAGGTTGAGCCGAGGGCTGGCTCGGAGAATGAGACACACTGCAGCCGAGGGAGCAGACTCGTTTGCCGGAATACCTACGTAGTATGTGTATCCGTATACGGATACAGATACCTACCTATGTGGAGGGGCTGTCCCAGTGAGAATTATCAGATGGTGGAGGACTTAGAGTTATCAGATCCGTCGACATGCAAGCCACTCCTAGCGGCCTACCTAGGTACCTAGGTAGCGTGGTAACCTAGCCTGGGGGTGTTCAGGTACTGCCCCGCTAGTATCAAGCCATTACCTAACACGGACAAGTAAGAAGAAGTAGTCGTTTGTCGGGTCTCAAGGGCTCGATTTTATCCATCTCCATCTCGGGTTTCATTTGCCTCCAGTCTCTGAGCTGAGCTGAGGAGCTCCCATCAGTGGCCGGGAACTGACTCCTTGTTGCGGCACCTCCTGGGCACTACCCTAGGCGGCCTGTCGGTTCCTTTGACAAATCCGACACGAAGTGGGTGGGCGATGTGGACGCTGGAGGGGCAGAATCCAGAAATGCGCCATTTTCCCCAGGAGCTACCGCCGCGCCGTTGGACTGAAATTTGTGACCCGCGTGTACAAGTACGTGGTGTACAACGGACGAGGAGGGAAAGAAAGTGACGAGGTGTCAATACGATGTGAGTTCGTGCAGATCCGCAGAAAAAAAGAGCAGGGATTCCGTACCTTTAGTACCCGCTCTGATGGAGAAAATGAGCCTTACCCAATGTGGAAGGAACACACCCCCCCCCCCTTGCTGCTCCGCCAAGACAAATTATCTGATCCGAACCCGCAGGTCCAGCATCCCATCGGTCCCCACACCAACATCTCCCTCGTCTTCACATTTTCTTCGCCCTCCCGAGGCTTTCTCATCGTTGCTATCGACGCTATCGCGAGACCTCCGTCATATTGGTTGCGAGCAATGAGCCTCCCACTGTCCCGCCGGGTAGTAATGAGGACTACGCACATGAGGGGATGTCGGCAAGCGTTCATTTTTCGACTGAATGACTGACTGACTGACTGACTGACTGCGACCGAAACGCGGCAAATCCTTCCGGATCGGAGTGTCTGATGGCTTCATTATGCCTGATCAATACCCAAAAGTTGCTCCGGCCAATCAGGCCAATAACTATGCCCTGGCATCACCAGAACCAGCAGCAACAGATGCCGGACATCGTGAAGCCCAATCTTAGCCCCACTCTCGACTAATTATCACCTGCGAAAGCCGACCGTCTCTCCAGCGATTCCAGGCCTTCTTCGATATTTTCCAGCCTTTTCCAACCTGCTGCTCTACGCCGAACCAGTATGGTTCGACACCGTAGCCTCTGTTTTGGGCAACATCACTGCCGCGCCGGCCGCCCTTCCCCATCATGGGAGTTCTCTTATGATTGGCTCATTGACAACATGAATGGCGCGACATGCTCCGAAGGTGTTGAGGACGCGGATTCGTACCAGGACGCCGTAACCGGCAAAGTTCTCAAGCTCGGCTACATCAGCATTGGCAGCTTTCCCCTGGTTTACTGCTACACTACTTCACTCGTCATCACGATCTGTCATCAACTTCATCAAGCATGTGCCATTGGCGGGCATACCTGTGCTCATCACTCGCATACTTGATTGTGTCCATCGTCTGTGACGTTCATGTTCGGAAATTGACAAGGACTACTTCTTATGGTACAAAGAAGGCTTCATCGCTCGCATCGCTGGCTCTATTCCATATTGCCGTGGTTTAGGCCTTTGGTGCAAGGCCTCGCTTGGAGGCGAGGCAAGATTCCCGTCGCACGTAATGATAGGCGGGAAGAGGACATCAAGGAAGACGCCGCTGTTGCTTTCTAGGCTACACTGTTGTACTTTATCACCTACTCCGCAATCGCACTTGCCTACTGGTAAGGCAGCAAAGCTAGCGCAATCTCTGCAGACGAAATGGGCAACGGCACTTCTGTAGCAATATTTATACGGTTATATTCCTCATCAGCGGCTCCCTTTTTTGGAATCCAATGGACGCTGTTTAATTTGCTGATTACTCCTAGATACTTGGCACTATTGCACCCCCAACTGCCCCTGTTCGGGGTCAGCGCCCACTGCATTCATTCCTCAAGCTTCAAGCCGGTATCGATTTGCAATCCGAATTTGCAATCCGGCATTGACTCCGTAGCTGAAGAGACTGGCAACAAACCCTCCCGTATCGCCTTGCGTGGTCAACCTGCGCGGCGTGATCTTTGCCCAGAGGTATCTGTTGTCGCCCGACACGGACGTACTCAAGAACGTCTCTCTCATGTGCCACCCCCCCCCCCCCCCCCCCGTTGGAAGTACAATGCCATCGTTGGCATCTCAGGAAGTGCCAAATCGAAGATTGCCGACCTATCGCGAGATTGTTTATGATTCCGAAGAAGGCACAATTCTCATTGATAATCACAACATCCGTACCCGGGACGCGAGGGCCGTGTGTAGTTGAAGCAGTCTCGTCCAGCTGGAGCCATCCCTTCTCGTCGTTCTGTGCTTGAGAATATCGCGCTCGGCCTCGGGAACTCTTTAAATAAGGAGCACCAGGGTCCCCTCAAAGAGGCGCTCTAGGGGCACAAAATCGGGGGGCTTGTCGAGGACCTCATGAACGGTGCGGATCTCAACACCATAGCATGAGTTTTAATCATGGATCCGGGACGGTCATCGGCGACAACGACAAGCCTGTCAGGGCTGAGGAGAGGCAGAGCGTCGCTCTGACGCAAGCTCTCATCCATGACCCCAAGATTCCCATTTTTCGACCAGGCTATTATCTCGTAGAACTCTGCCAGCGGATCTGGATTGCCGGTCGAGAATGTGTCCCAGGGGCTGGGTTTCGATCCCTATTGCAGACTGGTTCTTCACGATCAAAAGCGCAGACAGCATCATTTTCATGAACGCTTTGGACATTGTCGAGCAAGGAACTCATGCTGACCTGAACGTACGCAACGGAACTGACGCCAACCTCTTGAACCAGCAAGATACCCATGCTTTCCAAGAGAATGAGATACCCTCCCGTACCAGCACCGCCGTCGAGTCCTTAGCCGCCTTGATCAGTATCGAGAAGCATGGTGTCGACCCAGCGGATCTCACCCAAACCACCCAGAAACAGGCGAGAAACCCGCGAAGTCCAAGGAGAGTAAGCAAAACAGACAGCAATATCTGCGGTGGAAGAAGTCCAGGACGGAGGCATCGACACCGACAAGTCGACCTGGTGTATCACAAAGAGGACAAACGTCATGGTCCGCACCCATAGCCTCAGGCTCCTCCTGACCGCCGCCGCTGTCTTCATCATCGGCTGCACCTACAGCGTGCCGGGTATGATCTTTGACTATGCCATCGGTGTCGCAGGCCCCTGCAAGCATCCAAGTTGGACCTCGACAAGTCCAGGAGCAGCAAGGAGAACAGAGCTTCGTCCAACGCATATACATGCCAGGCGCCGGCACGATCGAGATGGACGGCGCCAACATTGCCAGACCCCCCTACCATCAGCTTCCGCGACGACATGGCCGTCTTTCCGCAGGGCAGCGCCCACTTCGACGGCAGAGTGCGCTTCAACGTCGGCCGCGGCGCGCGCTCGACGCCGAGAGCGCAGGGGCGCTGCAGGACGGGCTGAAGCACGCGGCATCACCGTCATCGTCATCGCCTGCAGGCTGCACACGGTGCGCAGCGCGGACGTTATCTTCGTCGCTCGTCGAGGCGGGCGGCGTCGCTGCCAGGGGCAGGCGCAAGATCGATACCGATCCGGTTCGTCCTGCAGAGAAAGAAAGCCCACACGTTATCCGATCTGGAATGCAATCCGATGTCCGCCCGTGTCATCTCACTCTCGGACGTGCCATCTGTTCGCTCGAGCGTTCAAGCCCAGCCTTTTGATGCATTTCCAATAGCTTCATGCATGATGCCGGGGCGAACCGAACCTCTCGCGTGTCGGGGTCTCGGAGAGCTCGACTTTTCCGCCATAGTGGTCCAACTTCGGGGTTGACTCTTTGACCACCATTCAGGGGCCCGTCTCTACACGTTTTGGGTCGCGTCGCCCCGGAGGAACCCAAGACTAGGCGCCGTTACACACAATATTGTTATGGCTTCGATTTCATGGGGGTGAGTGGGTCTCAAAATAACATGAGGGACAACACTCATAAGGTGTGAGAAATAAGTCGAGATAGGCTTAGATGATGTGCTAATGGACGGTATGCTATACGGATGCCCAGGTCACCACAGCGGAAAGGAGATAAGAGAAGGCGAGAAAGAGATATTGAGCAGGCGACTGAACATGCGATCTAAGGAAACCACTTTAACATCCATGAAGCTAATTTCCATGCACTGTCCTCGCAAGCCTTCATGTCTCGGTGAGTTCCCGAGCCGCGCGGGAGTTTCTTCCGTGATCGGTCAAGGGCCGCGGCAGCTGACCCTGTCCTGTGATCCCGCGCGATAACGTGACTGCGTTTCTTCGTCATAAACCCCTGCTTCGAAGGGAAACCGATATCCGTGTGAAAACCCATTCCAAAAGTGCTAAACCGTGCATAGCAGACCGAAACGCCGTGAACATTCTGAAGCCGTTAGGTCACTGGACCATCAGAAGGTTAGGAAGCTTAAGCCGTCTCGAAGCCGCCGAATGTGTTCTCGCCGGAGTAGGTGATGTAGAGGAAGCTAAGAGGGAGAATGTTAGCACACCCGAATGGAGACGACACTGCGAAGCTTGGTCAACATACCCGTCCTCGTCCTTGTGCTCCTCGTAGATGCTGCTCATAAGAGCAGCGGTGGGCGGCAGCACTTCATCGACGAAGATGAAGATGGCCTTCTCCGGGGAGAGCTTGATGCGCTTGCGGATGACGTAGACGAACTGACCGACTGTCAGGTCCGCGGGGACGAGATACTTCTTCTTGTCGATAGTAGCGATGTCAGACTTCTCGACCTTCTCGCAAATAACCTGCAGCGTGAGAAACTTGATTAGCTTCAGACCATTGACGGTAGATACGAAAACCAGCGGTGACGGTCGGGGAACGTGGGGCGCCGCCGATAAGGCGCAGCTGACGAATGCAGCACAGCGACAGCCAGCAGGATGGTGAAGCTCCCTACGGACCAAGGCGGGGAAAAAACGAGGCGCAGATGGAAAAGCGAGTAGGACACATACAGGAATACGGTCAGAATACTTCTGACGGATGCGCTCAGCCTCGGCCTTGCGCTTCTCAAAGGGGTGCTCGTCCTTGAATTTGGATCGCATGATGACGGGTTGTTGGGTGGACGATGGGAAAGTGGGTTGCGGGTCTGTAGATGATCTACTCCTGTGGAGTTGGGTGAGGGTCAAGATATAGATGGCGAGATGTCCGTCGACGGTGGTGATTGCTCGTGGAGGAGTATGTAGAAGGGAGAGTTTAGGTGACGAGGGGCTCGTTTGCGAAGGCACAAGAAGGACGGATCGGTTGCCGCCTGCTGTGCCTTGGGGTCAGACGGGGACGGGAATGGGCGGTCACTGACTGAAGGTGTGTCTGGGTGGTGGCTCAGGCGCGCCAGGCAGACGGGTGGTTGGCTGGCTTGCGTACCCAGGAAGCTCTCTACTGAGTACCCAAGGTGCCAAGGTAGGTAAGTGGGAAGGCAGGTACCTCACGGTGCGCTATGGCTGGGAGAGTACTTTGCCGCAGCTGAGGCCACAGAATGACTAAGCCGCTGTGAGTGCGGGACCCCACGCCCCCTCCCTTCCCCTCCTCAGCCTATCCGTAATACGGAGTGCAGAGTAGCAGCTCACTTCCGACCTTATCCTTATCGGATTATCGGAGCGGGGCAAGACACCGATACCATCCCAGCTAGGCCAACCAGGCCGGAGAGACAAGGCAGGTGATCAACGACGCAGCCACTTGACACTTGACACAGCTGTCACGCCTTCTGGCTGCGGCCTTGGGTCACAGGAGGTCCTGGCACACTGTCTCTCGGTACCGCTCTTCTCAAATGAAGATGCTGAAGAGACTCATGGGATCACGGGGAACACTTACGTGCACACAACTGCTTCTGTCTGTGCTCCAGGACATTGTTGAACTGCTTGATGTGCATTGTCATCCCTGGACGAGATGCTACAATGCCTTATCCGGCATCATTATCTTGACGTCATTTGTCCCCTGTAAGAGGTGAGCCGCCTGATAGCGAGCCTAGAGCCCCCCTCCCCTCACACTCCGGGCTTATACCTTTGTGTGTGACTTTGATTGACCACGAGTCAGCTTACATAATCAGTCCCATTCTGGGCCTTGGACAACCGTCCTCGGGATACTTTGAGCTTTTGTGGCGAACGCAAGATTGACCCAAGACTCCGGATACGAACTCTGTTCCACTCATGGTCTCTTTAAACCAAAGAGTTGCTGAGCAGGCCTGGACAAGATGGGTAGGTGGAACAAACATGATTCGAAACCAAGGCTTTGGTTACCGGCGGGGGAAGGAATCTATGGAAACTAGGTTCTTTGCTCGGAAGAGTGCCAAGGCCGAGTGTGTATGTAGGTATGTATTCGTGCATTTGACAAGAGAAGCTGGTCAAGAATCGCCATGCTCTTCATTCAACCTCCTTTTCTGTCATTCATGATGTTTCCAAGACCCGTTGCCCTGGCATTCACAGCACCATACTTGGATAGGAAGGCAAATTATCGTAGGTAGGGGGGACATTAGGTAGACAGCAGCGACTGCCTACAGCCGCCTACAGGTACATACAGCCTACAGGGGGCCTGACAACGCTGTGTCTCCGGCGTTCGGCGGCAATGCACGACTCAACCCACCTCCCAACCGGTCGGTCGGTCTAGCTCTGCACCCGTCGCTTCAGCGGCAGGGGGTTCCGCCCATTGAACGTGGAACGATTTCGGAACTTACTTTTACAGCTGGCCTGACTGGCTCGAACGACGTCTCGTCAGTCCATGATTGCCTGCCCCCAGTGGTCTTATGCTTCTCGCATGAGAATAATCGTCCGATTTTCCCGTCATTACCCAAGTCACTCTTTTTCCCTTTTACTGTTCCGTTATAGTTTGTATTTATATCAATAGCCCACCATGGCTTCCACAAGGCCTAGGCACAGATTGCTTGCACAACTCAGCAGTTCCCGGACCAGGATCGCCATCACCAACCAGCAGCAGCAACAGCAGCTTCAATTCGGTCGCAGACTCGTCTCATCCTCCTCAAAGTCCCAATTCAAGGGTCAATCGTCCGGCGCATCACACAGCCGCTTTCTCATTGGAGCAATTGGCCTTGCTGCTGCAGCACCTCTCGCATACAAGATGGTACTGCAGTTCCTACTCGCCGATGCCAGCATCCTCGCTAGCACATCTGCATCCCCGTTAAGCTTTTCGGAATGCTAATGACTCTTGCCCCAAGGCTGCCCAGGAACCGTTCCAACTCGATCAGCCGACCCTGGCCGAGCGCGATGCCCTGACCAAACGAGACGCCGAAATCACCGCCGACTCACCCATGCGCTTGCGCATGGAGAAGTTCATCAAGGAGCAGCAGCAGATCATCGTCAAGGAACTCGAGAAGGTTGACGGGGGGAAGTTCCGCAAGGATGAATGGAGTCGCAAGGAGGGCGGCGGCGGCATCACCTGCGTGCTCCAGGACGGCAACGTCTTCGAGAAGGGCGGCGTCGGTATCTCCGTCGTCTACGGCACCCTCCCCAAGCCCGCCATCGCCAAGATGCGCGTGAACCACAAGAACCTCGACGACAACGTCGACTCCTTGCCCTTCTTCGCCGCCGGCCTCAGCATGGTTCTGCACCCCAAAAACCCCATGGCCCCGACCGTCCACCTCAACTACCGCTACTTCGAGACATCGAACCCCGACGGCACCCCGCAGGCCTGGTGGTTCGGCGGCGGCAGCGACCTGACCCCCTCCTACCTGTTCGACGAGGACGCTGTGCACTTCCACAAGACACTCAAGGAGACGTGCGACGCGCACGACAAGAGCTACTACCCGCGCTTCAAGAAGTGGTGCGACGAGTACTTCTACAACAAGCACCGCGGCGAGTGCCGTGGCATCGGCGGCATCTTCTTCGACGACCTCGACGAGACCGAGAAAGACCGCGAGAACACCTTCGCCTTCATCCAAGACTGCCTCAAGTCTTTCCTGCCGGGCTACATCCCCATCCTTGAAAAGCGCAAGGACATGCCGTTCAACGAGGCAGAGAAGGACTGGCAGCAGATCCGCCGTGGCAAGTATGTCGAGTTTAACCTGGTCCACGACCGCGGCACTGCCTTCGGCCTCAACACTCCCGGCTCGCGAGTTGAGAGTATACTGATGAGCTTACCCCTGACGGCAAGCTGGAAGTACATGCACGAGCCTGAACCTAAGAGCCGAGAGCAGCGTCTGGTGGATGTGCTCAAGACCCCTAAGGAGTGGGTGTAGAGCAAGCCCAGCTATTAGGCAAGGGGGAACACCGGATATGGAGCAACGGATTCGAGCGAATATTATCTGTACTATTACGCCCTTTTCTGGCGAACATAATGCGATTAGACAAAAGCCTTGAGGCGGCAAATCTCATAGAGACTTTTTCTCTCTCTCTCTTCTTCTCGCTCTTCATCTTTTTAATTTGTCGATTTCTGCACCGAATATGCCTTGTCGAGACTCGGGACATGATCACTATCTCGTGAACCAGTTCGCGGATGGTGCCTCGGCGACAAATGTCTTTTTGAACTCTTTTCCAGGCTTCTAGCGGTCAACAACAAAAGGTACAAGATGGGCCTTCGTCTCATCGAGGTACATCCGGGTCCAGTCGACCCATAAGCTCGTGGTCGATTTCAACCACCCGCACCCGCATGAACTCCAAACCAACCTCCCTCGTTACACACCACCTACGTACAAACCGTACAGACCATTAAGCAAACCGCCAAGGCGAGCATGACGTCGTCATTACAAACACCATCGCCATCAGCTTGCCTACCCGCGCCCCGAGTCGTCATCACAAACCTCATCAACTCCCTCACGTCGGCCTCTTTCCCCCCACCGTCGCCAAACACGGCCGCGACGGGCGGCGCGGGCGGCGCGCAAAACCCGCTCAGGTCGCTCCCGCAGTCCCGCCGCCCGCTCCTCGTCACCCTCCACGTCCTTTTCCCATCCATGGTGCTCCCGGCGCTGGACCTGCTGGATCGCAACCTAGTCACGCGCGTCGTGCCGGAACCCGCTTCGCCCAGCGGCCGCGGGCGCGGGGCGACGACCCCGCCGACCCCGCACCCTCCCAGCGCCCTCACGACGCCGGCGCCGCCGGCGCCGCCGATGCACAAGGGTCCTCGCCACCCTTCCCTTCCCAAGACTCTCCGCACCCCGAAATGGCACCCCAATCGTCTTCGACGGCATTCTACCTCGTCCGCTCCGTGGCTTCAACAATGACCCGCCGAGGCTACGCCGTTGCAACCTCGGCTTCGGCTTCGACGACGTATCTCGTCAGGCTCGATGCCTGGAATTGCACGTGCGCCAGCTTTGCCTTTGAAGCGTTTCCTGCTAGCACTGCTACCGCGGAAGACTTCCTCGAGGACGAGATTAGGAACGCCGATGCGGGTGAGGATTCCGACGAGGGTGAAATGTGTGGCTGGCAATTTGGAGGGCTAAGTCAGGACGGGGTGGATAGTGGCGACGTACCGTGCTGCAAACACCTGCTTGCTTGTCTACTATCTGAGCAGTGGGGAGATGCGCTAGGAAAGTATGTCACGGAGAAGAGGGTAAGCAGGGAGGAGATGGCGGGGTTGGTTGCTGAGATCTAACGTGATCACGAGACCAACGTAAAAGTGGTAACCTCAGAATCATCAGCCAAAATTGCTATCATTGTACAAGGCATACTCTTTTCTTGCGAATATGCCCACCCACCACCCTGGCCTGGCCTCCTGGACGCCGAGATATTATGACATGCCCACGCCCCAATATCTATCGCGGGTATCGGTTTCCGCGTGTGAGTGTTGTGTGTGTTCCCCCCGGTGCGCTACGTCACATCTCCTTCTATTTCTTCTTCTCTTTGGCCTCCTTGTCCTTGTCAGAGGTCTCCTTGTTCTCGCTGTTGACGCCGTTCGCCTTCTCGTCCTTTTTCTCGTCCTTGCCATTCGCCTCATCCTTCTTGGCCTCCTTCTCTTCTGCCTGTTGTCGGTTCTGAATCTTGTTCTCAATAAGGTCGTGGAAGGCTGTAATGGCGCGGATCAGACTGCTCAGGTAGATAGCCATGAGCTGGTCGTTGGTCTTGATGCTCATGGCGTGGGAAAGCTCGCCGCCGCTCGATTTTCCATCGCCCTTTGGCGTCGAAAGGTTGGGCAGGAGGTTGAAGACATCCTGAAGATTGCCCAGAATAGCATGGTTAACGGGCAGCTGGCCCTCGAGGACCTTCTGGAGGTACGCGCCGATATCGCGGAGACGTAGGTGCAGTCCCTGAAGGGACTGGAGCTGGTTTGTTATTCTCGTCGAGAGGGTCCCGACTGCGACATCGCGGATGTCGCGGAGAAGGTGCTCGACACCAATCTCCTCTGCTTCCTCGGCTTCGATGATCGACGGAGTATGGACAAAGGTTCGTGACGTGGTGGTGCCATCCTGTAGTCATCGTGGTCAGCCCAGGAGTCTGGTTGCGCAAGAATACAGAACTCACATCTTTGATCTCCTCCACGGCGAAGTATGCATCCGTCGGTACGCCTGCCTCCTTCGGCTGGACGTCGATAATGACTAGGAGAGGGTTGGGGTTGTAGCGCTTGAACAGCTCGTTGATCTCAAGGTCGGACGCCCGCAGCTTGGGCCGGAGTGGTACCAGCCAATCAGTTTTTCCCTCGCGTTAACCTTCTTGAACATGTCGTTCATTCCCTCGACATAGTTGTGATCCAAGAACCATACTGAGGGGTCCTTGTCATCCTCCTCGAAGGGCACTGTAAGAACCGATTAGTTTCTCGTGGGGACGGTCTGTTTGTTCACAAACAGGCAATACGCGCATACCTGCGAAACTGTTGGATACGCGGACATTGTTGCCGTCATTTGAGCCCAGAAGGACACCCACCACTCTCCGTTTCGATCCCTTGACTACTGCACGGTTGTAGTGGTCGACAACGGAAAGAAGCACGAGAGGGGCAACGGAGACATTCCGCTGGACGAGAGACAGAGTCTCTGCGGTGGTGGCAGGCATGATAGGGGTGTTTTCGTAGCTTCGGGAGGTCGATTGAGTTCGGGTTCGTGAAGAGATGGAGGAGGGTTGGGGAGGCGGCAGTGGGTTTGGTTTGCAGTCGTGTTGCAGGGTAGTGGTGGTGGTGGTGTCGTAACTGCTAAGGCTGCCTTCCCGCCCAGCTTAGCTACGAATCGAGCTCAGGTACAAGCAAAGCTCGAGCCTCGCAAAATCACGTGGTGCGCAGGTAGGTAGGTGGCTGAGCCACAAAGGTATCACTCGTGGGAAAACAGGACATATCCACCAGCCACATCTCATTGTGCGCCACAGCAGCATGGAGTGTAAGAAGTCCCCAAAGCCTTAGTCATCATTGAGTACCCAGGCAACTACCTACCTAAGTCTACGTGGGTAGGAAGTAGTACGTAAGTAGGTTACTAAGATGCAGGTAGGTAGGCGGGTGCACTGAAGAGGCAGACTTGTACATTCCAGGCTCACTGGTACGACTGAGCAAGGAATCAGCAGAGTTGACAGCGAATATTATATCTGTCTGGAACGATTTCCAAGTGGCAACCAACACGAGGCCATTGAAACGCTCGGAAAAGTGCGGGTGACTGGGACGACCCTGAAAGACTCACATGTCGCCCCGAATGAGTCCAAAAGCACCCCGAATTGCAGGTAGTGGTGGTGGGAGCCAACCAGAAAAGGCCTGACCCATTGACCTCATCCGAAGAAGGCGTATTGTCCGGTGCGCCGGAGACATCTTTGAAGGCTTCTAATGTCTTTGCTTCATCTCCAATCTACCTAGCTCGCTGGACTAATATATGCCTAGGTACTCGCGGTACTACCTACCCACCGAGGTACGAAGTAGGCGGTACGTATCCGCGCTGGACCTCGGCGGAGAGGGAACGGCGAGTGCCAACCAATGACGCCACGAGCGCTGTAACGGAAGTGCGAGCAGTGGCACCAAGGAGGGCGCTGTTGCGCTGCGAAACAGCCGAACGAACGACTACCTATGTACCTTGTTAAGTTGCTCCCCAGCAGGAAAAAGCCCTGCGGCGCCCCCCCCCAGCGGTCGAATCTGGCCAATCACCAGGGCTCATGACGGCACCGGGGCCGTTTGGTGGCCTGTCACCTGCACTCAACAGGGTCGGTCACTTCTGCAGACAAGCAAGCAGACACTGGGAGTCGGGTGGGTGGAAGCAACAAGCGCAAAGCTCGGGTAGGTGGGTAGGTACGTACGTGGTACCTGGCACAACTGGAGAGCGGAACCTGGACGAGTTGGCCTGCCAGGACCTCGCAACGGTTTCTCAACCTCTTTCGCAATTATTTTTCCCGCAAGGCTTTGGTTCGCACTTGCTCCCCCAGCCCTTCCACCCTCTTAATCTCGACTCCGGGACTCCCTCCTCTCTTCTCCTCTCTGCCTCGCTTTTTCTCTTGCCTCCTGCATCTCTTCGCCCCTCCCCTTCCCTTAGCCTCGGTCCGGCCATAACCAACACCTTTGCGAGCCGTCAAAATGAGCAGCCTTATTGAAGAAGCAGTCAAGAAGCTGACCACCACGGTCGAGAGCCTCGAGTCCAGAATCAAGTCTCTGGAGGACCGCGCCGCCGGTGGTTCTGGCAAGTCCACCGCCGAGGAGGTTCGCATGATTCTCATTGGCCCCCCCGGTGCCGGTAAGCAGCCCCAATCGAGTGCCTTTTTGCACGTGCCGTTGCGTCGCCGTCGTGATGCTGATGATGCTCCCCCGTAGGCAAGGGCACCCAAGCCCCCAGGATTAAGGACAAGTTCAACTGCTGCCACTTGGTAAGTCAATTGGCCTAGTCCTGCTCGCTGTCGTGTTCCCCGCCGTTTTCCTGACCTGACCGTGAATTGCCGCCTCTAGGCCACTGGCGACATGCTGCGATCCCAAGTCGCCAAGAAGACTCCGCTCGGCCGGGAAGCCAAGAAGATCATGGACCAAGGCGGCCTCGTCAGCGATGACATCGTCATCGGCATGATCAAGGAGGAGTTGGAGAACAACAAGGAGTGCAAGGGAGGGTATGGCGCATCATTCTCTGGACGGACGACCCGAGGGCTTTCGGACATCCCACGGATCAAGGGCATTTGCTAATTATTGCAACCACAGTTTCATCCTCGACGGTTTCCCCCGTACCGTCCCCCAGGCCGAGGGTCTCGACGCCATGCTCAAGGCGCGCAACCAGAAGCTCCAGCACGCCGTCGAGCTGCAGATCGACGACTCTTTGCTCGTCGCCCGCATTACTGGCCGCCTCGTCCACCCCGCCAGCGGACGCAGCTACCACAGCACCTTCAACCCTCCCAAGGAATACATGAAGGATGACATTACCGGCGAGCCCCTTATCCAGCGCAGCGACGACAACGCCGAGGCCCTCAAGAAGCGCCTGTCCACGTACCACTCCCAGACCGCACCCGTTGTCGGTTACTACAAGCAGACCGGCATCTGGAAGGGCATCGACGCCTCGCAAGAGCCCGGCCAGGTTTGGAAGAGCATGCTCGAGATCTTTGACTCCCAGCGCAAGGGCGGCCACCCCTCTGGCATTCTCAGCCGCATTGCCGGAAAGAACTAGACCAACCTGGACTCTTCAAGCCTTGCTTGACCCCTCACGCGCGACGCCGGCGCCGCCGCCCGGCTGTCTCCGCCCAGTGCACAGTTACTACGAAGAAAACGAGATGGGTTGATTTGCAATGTTCTGTTTTTTGGCCTCCCTTGTGATGCATTATCGCCTTCGGGATCCACGGCCGGGAAAAGGAAGACGTGGATCGGAGGAACTCTTATGGAACTTTTTTATGGATCATGAAACGGACTGGAAGGGGCTTCATCCTCGGCACTATCCGTCCCTGCAGCTTGAATTGGAGCAAAGCTGGCTTCGATTTTTGGGGTTCGACGTGGCACGCTTCTTGCATTCTCTCTCCCCCAAACCCGGTCAAGGACCAGTTGTATCGTGTAGAAACTCCCTCGTCCTCGCACGCTTGTATGTAAAAACACAGCTTTACTGTCTCACTAATTATCACAACCGACAGGTTGCAGTTGGATGGCCAATCACTTTCTACTCTTGGGGATGTGATTTGTTTTTACGAGGGGGGGGGGAGGAGGGGGAACCCCCTCCTCCCCCCCCCCTCCCTTTTTGGAGTACTTGCAAGAATCCGTGAACAGCGCGTTGTGGGACGCGTAAAGGAACACTCTGGCCGGAATCGGGCTTTGTTGTAGCTTCTGTTTCTCAAAGAGGCGAAAACAGTGGACCCCCCGGCCATCGCCGAGCGTCCCGTTGACTCCCGATTGCACCTGGCCGGGCTCCGTACCTAGTCCACCTCAGTCGAATCAACGGTCGCTGGAATCTGGCGTTTCTTATCCAAACCAGGCTCGTACTGTTGTTGACTAGGTAGTCTCATATCCCACCCCATAGAGAGGAGGGACGGTCGGGTTGCGTGGCCCATGAGGTCCAATGAATGACGCCCAAAAATCAGAGTATGCATTGATGCTGAGTTTATTTCGCAACACAAGTAAGGCTTGCAAACCTCCCGGACGCTATCAAGCCAAGTAGTAGTAAAGACAAAAAATATAGGGCAATACTGCGAGGGGGTAAGGAGACCGACAGTAGCCGCAAAAGAGGAGATGAAGAAGAACCCGCAACGAAGAAGAGGACAATACAACACAGGCTGCCACGCCTTGCAATGCAATCATGTTTCACTCCTCCCAGGATGCCGGCCAGCCAAAAGACACTCTATTCCCTTTGTTCCCCGTCTAGAATAAGCATTCAGGGCAGGGGTGAAGAGGGATGGAAGAAAGAATACAGGGAAGGCCGGCCACACCGGTCCCCCCCATCCAGGGGATAGTCAGATGAAGATAGGCGAAAAGGAAAAGATGCCGTAAATGTTGCAATGAGAAGTTGGGTATATGCAAAGAGGGGTTGAGTTTGAATCGTCATGCGTTATGCAGATGCTGGGTACAGCACCAAGCAGATGGCGAGGTCGTTTCACCTCCTAGGAGTGGCTTCGATTTTCTCCTGTCAGTCCCCAATGTCTCCAATGGGTAGTATGAAAAAGTACTTACCATTGACCATCTGCCTCTGCTTGCCCAACCAGCTCTTGGGCACCTCGTTGCGTCTCTGCAGCACGACGTGGTTGCTCTGAATCCGACTAGTCAGATCATACCAAGCAGTGGCGATGAGAGCGTTCTCGCGTTGGAGATTCTTGATAATCTGGTCGCTCGCGGCCTTTGTGCAGCTGTCAGCCTCTGTATACACCAAGGTCACAACAGCATCACAACGACAACCATGTTTTGAAAAGGAAAAGGAATAAAAGTCTGCCATGTGTCATTGAGGTTTCAACATGTTGGAAACGTACCTTTTGCGCTGCGGCAGCCTCTCCGCCCTCGGCAGCCTTGAGCTTCCGCTGTAAGTCGTATTTGTCTTGCTCCGATTTCTCCAGTTGCTAGAAAGAAACAGCCGTCAGTCAAAACCGCAAAATTCTATACACATCATTGAGAGCCCAAATAGAATATTGCATCAACGCCTAGAAAATGGAGAGGACACTCTCGATCGCCCAAGCACCCTCTTCCACCATCTTGTTGGGGTTTCCTCTGAAACCCCCGACGGAGCAGGAAGGTTGACGTGGGAATGACATGAGCGAACCTGAATCCGAAAATCCGGGCTGCTGTCGTACAAGATGGCGTCCGAAGGAATAGCAGGCATCTTGGCTGCACGGACTTCGGTTTGCTCTGAAGTGAAAGACTTGCGGACTTTACTCACCGATGTGCGCTCCTTGAGCCTGATGCGGAGTTTTTCAACCTTGTCCTGGAGCTTCTGGAGAACCTCCGTAGGCTCGACGCCGTCCTGCCGTGTCTCCTTGGCCTCGTCCAGGTCCTTGCGCAACTTGTCCTTCTCAAGGAGGGCGTTAATGAGTGAGGTGCGCTGCTGTTCGAGGTCAGTGGTGAGGTTTTTGAGTTGTTGGCGCGCCGCCTCGAGTTCCTCTCGAATGGACCCTGAGATGAGCTGGTCAGTGGACTTGAGTTCCTCGAGGGCTTCGGCGCTGTCCTTCGCAACGGCGGAGAGGTCGGTTCTCGCGCTGAGGAGCTCGCGATCCTTGTCTGCCAGTTGCGCCTGAACCTCTTTCAGCCGCCTCTTTTCGCTTTCAAGCTCCTGTGTCTTCTGGGCGATCTGGATTCTCAGGTTGGCAAGCACTTGGCTGTGATAGTAATCTTGCGTTAGCACTCCGCCCAAACCTAATCGTATAGCTTCATCAACGATTTCAACTAACTTTTCGCCGCTGCTTTCGATCAGAGCGCTGATTTGAGCCTCCGCAAGCTGGTGCTTCTCGAACGTGTCGTTGTAAGTTCCCTGGATACGCTCTCGTTGTCTGCGCTCCTCTTCAAGCTCTTGCCGAAGCCGTGCGTTCTCCGAAGCGGAGCCCATACCGCTACGAAGCAGGTTGTTCTCGGCCTTGAGACGCGATATCTCGAGTGCCAGGTTAGGAGCGGCACCGCTGCCAGCACCCTCAAGCTCCTCCTCGAGACTGAAGCCTGTGGTCCCCGCATCGGGTGACAAAGCGACCTGGGGCCCGGAGTTGATCTGCTCCTGCAACTCGGCAATCCATCGCTCATCGGAGAGTCGCTGGGCGTCCAGAGTGGCCAGACGGTCTCTCAACTGCTGGGCGTCGTCGTGAAGGGCTCTCCTCTGGGCGTCCAGCTCGACGTACTGCAGCTCGTAATCCCGGAGCTTGGAGGCATACTGCTCATTGGTCTGCTCCAACGCCTGATTCCTCTTGAGGACCTTCTCGTATTCGATGAGGTCCCGCTGCATTTGCTCCTTCTCATACAGCAGATTGTCCATCTCCTTGGATAACGTGGACTGCGCCTCGAGCTTCTGCTTGTACCGCTCCACCATATTGGCCTTGCGAGAAAGCTCCTCGTTCTTGAATCGCAGCTCCTTCACCTCGTCGTCAAGGGTCTCGAGCTTCTGGGCCTTGACCTTCAGCGCCGAGACCTCGCTCATCAGCCGCTCCTTGGTAATGCGATCATCCTCGGCTTGTGCCTCCTGGTTGGCGATGAGCTCGTCTTGCTCACGCAACTTGAGCTCCAGCGACCTGATGACCTCTTTGCCGGCGCCATCCTGAGCGCTGTGGAAGGCCTCTAGTTCCCTGCCCTTCCGTACGACCTCCTCCTTCAAGTCGTCGTAGCTTTCTTGAAGATGGCCCAAACGCGTTTCCATGTCTGCCAGGAGTTTTCCCTTCTTGTCCAGGTCGGACCGGAGGCGAATGTTGTCGGCCTCCATGGCAAGGTCTGCATTGTGGCTTTCGTGACCAACCTCCGAGGCCTCCTCGAGGTCCTGGGCCTCGGCCTCCTCCATCGCTGCCTTCATGTCCTGAGTGACCCTTTGCAGCCGCATGAGAACCGTCATGTCTTTAATGTCTTCGGTGATGCGCATAACGTATCGTTCGTTGCTGCTGCCTAACATGGCAATGGCGAACAGCACGGCGAGAAGCTGGGAGCCGCACTTTGTTAGCATAACTGTCCTCTCACGTAGACGGTATGAACGTACCTTGCTGATGGCTTCGGGGCGTGCTTCTCTCGCGCCGGGACGAATGTCAGCGAGCTTGGCCTGGCCGACTAGGCCAGGGCACTCGCGGTAGACTAGCTTAATGATGCCCCTGTAGACGTCGTAAAGCTCGCCTTCGCTAGTGTTGGAGTCGAAGGCGGGATCCAGGTGCTGGAGGACCTGTGACAGAAGGTGGCCATCGAGAAAATCCGATATCGAGTCGGCTTTTTTGTCGAGGGGAAATGTGTTGGCCTGTAATGAAGCATTGGGTCAGCACAAGATATTCACTGGCAGTTGAGCAGTCTGGAGCCTGGATCCAGCACAATTGGCAAGGGCAAATTAGGGGCGCCGTCTTTAGGGGAAGCTTGACTTACCCATTGCACCAGCGCGGCCTGCGCGCTCTCAGAGTACGACATGATGCCCCCGTCTGCTGGGTCTTGACGCTCGTCGTGCTTCGCAGTCGTGTTCGTCGTGTGGCATGTGTCAGTTGAAGCTTCCTAGGTTAGGAGGTCCACGGGGGTTGGGTTTGATAATTGTATGAGGAGCAGCAGCACGTGGGAAAATGAGATGGCTCTCCTCCGGCTCCACAATGTTTGTTCGGCGTCGTATCGTGGTCCGTGGAGGTCGAAAGTCAAAGGGGCAGTAGAATTGTGGTTCCGTGGGCCCGGCAAGTTCGCATCGCGGCAGATATAGTGTACGTCGTGTAGGATTGAGGAAAGGGGAGGAGGGAAGTTATTAAACATTCAGGTCAGAGTCAAGCCGAAAAAACACTTTCCGCGGGTCGAGACTCGAGGGGTGGGCGGTGGAAGAAAGGAACGCAGAACAGAGCCGTTATCTGCGCATAGGAAGTCAAAGAACAATCAAAAGCAAGGGCTGGGAATTCAAAAGGCACGTCCGTCTCTTGTGTCTTGATTGTCTTCGGGGGGCGGCCCTTGTCGTGCAGATACGAAGGTACCTACCTACTCACCCAAGACAGGTACATTGTTCACTACCAGGTACCGTGTTTCCTCCGTTGAATCCACATTCGATCTTGCATGACCTACCTATTATCTCCATCCGGCTCTTCCCCTATCGACTGACAGCTGGCAGCTGAGCAGCTTTGTCTCAGTGCGCGTAGCGCGCAACTAGGTACCTACCTAGGTACACTACCACCCTACCTACCTACGTACCTACCCATGGTGCACGTGGAATAGGTACATATCCTCTGGCAAAAGAAAAACAGAAAAAAGGGGGGGTGTGGGATGGCCAATATGCAGTGTACTCTCGCCGTCTAGTGATAAACTACAGGCTACCTTGCTACGAATACCCACATACCTATCATCGTACGTACATGCTGGATACCATTTTAAGGGGGCCACCTCCCGCACCCGCACGCGCGGCACTCAAGCCCGAAACTCGAAGTGACGCGAAGCGGATCGGAAATCTAGTGTGAGACAGTGGGGCAGCCACTCATCTCGAACCTGATCCTGGTCCTTAAGCGGGCGGCCACTACCGGCATTCGTTTCCTTCCCGCTCTCTCTTGCCGAGAGTGCCCATACCCAGTGTAGGTACTATCAAAGACCCAGACATGAGCCGCAACGACTTGTCGGTCGAAAGCTTTTTGAGTTGCGGCTTTTCATCCTTGGTCTTATGTGATCAAGGGGCTTGTTAATTTTCAAGAGCTTTTCTCGGGGAAGAGGGGACAAAAGGAGTAGCAAAACCGCTAACCCGGCATTAGTTGAAAACGTATTTATATTTAGGTACCTACCTAGGTAGGTGTCTGTCGATCAAGAAAAACAAAACAAAAATCTTCAAACAAAGATGGGTAAAGAACAAAAAGCAAAAAGATGAACGCTATCTTCGGGGCATACCTGGCGGGCGCAGTCAGTCCCTAATCTAACTCTCTTCCTGCCAGACAAGAGCAGAACTAGAATCTTGACAGCCAAGCCTGGAAGAGCTCAGTTGCTTGGGGTTACAATCCTCCATCGGGTTGCTATGGACCCCTTTCAATGACTCCGTGCCTGTCCAACGACCCCGCCGAGGTTACAAGCTCGAGTCTCTCGGCCCCTAGGCGGTGGCTGGCTCTCTTGTCGATTGGGAGAGCAGAAGTATTGCGTCTTCCTCCCGAAATACGCTCTGACTCGTGCGTGCAGTGACCGGAAGCTATTTTGACTAGTCCACCAAGAGCATGACACGGGCCATTTGCAACACCGGCTTTCGTCCTATTGTGATTGTGGCCACATGGTTTTATTATGCACGAGGTCGTCCGCCCTGCAGAGCATATCCGTACTTCGTACTACAACTATATAAGTGCATGCAGAGAACAGCACCCAGGACCGCGCTTTGGCTTGTCTATTTGAGGTCGCTGTCTGTTCCTCAACAAAACCAATCGAATACCTACCCCGGGCTGGCGGTGGAGAAGGAACGGATGCTAGACAACCTAAAATCCGCTTTTGATCTGCGTACCTGCTTTCCGCTCACGATGCCACTCCACTCCTTATCAGGCGCTTCGCCTTGGATTGGTACTATACGGGATGACCGAACACATAACCGTACACTACTCTCACATGATACCCGGATATGTCATCGATGACTCGCCCTTGTGGCTATCAGCCGCATTCAGCACTGACCTTTACATTAGCGACCCCTCGACCGTATAACGTCATGTCGTCGAATGTTTAATGGCGAGCCTTCATCGTCGAACAAAAGCAATCGCAGGCCCAGTCGCCCAGCCCAGCTCGAGTCACGAACTAAACTGAACAAATGCTTGGCAATCGAATATTGGTTATTGTTTGTGTGGCATGCAGCGTTAAGAAGAACTTGGCCACACGTGGTCAAAGCCTTCTCGCGGCTCTACATGAGATGTCCAAAGACACTGTTGAAATGTTGCAAACTCCAGACTCCATAGCGGTAAAACTCTCTATAACGAAAAACAGGGTAAATAAGTGCCTCCTTGCTTATCCCTGTCGCAACTGCCGGGGAAAGGGGGGCGGATATCTTTGTCCTCGGGACCTAGTCCGGGCAGCGTCCTTTTTCACACGTTGTTGTTGTTGTATCTTTCATCGCCGTATGTTCCACGAGAATGATGCCGCAAGTTTTGCGGATGGATTGGGGTGTCCGTTTCGATTGACGATGTTTACGAGCCAGTGACGGTGTGGTCCTCGTCGATTACGAGGCCTTCGCTGAAGGCTTTGACGGACTCGAGGACCTTGACGGGTGTCACGCAAGCGAAACCCCTGACACTGCGTTAGCTTTTGTGACGCGGCGCCTGTTTTTGCATGGTGCTTGCTCACCTGATGAGAGAGTAGGTGTGGGTGATTTGACCACCAGCGTCGATGACGGACTGCTTGGCCTTTGCGATGATATCATCACTGATCGAGTCAGACTGGGCCCAGATGATGACGGACTTCATCTGGTCGACGGCGAGTACGCCGGGGACGACGGCAAGAGCGGCGACAAGGAGTGCGGAGGGTCTCATGTTCACGGCTTGATTCGGAGTTTGTCGGGTCGGGTGAGTTTGAAATATAGGTTGCTGTCGCAAACTTTGGGTACGACAGTAGGCAGCGTTAATCGGCGGTGGTGCGTGTCGGAGTGATTGAGTATCGATCGAAAGTTGAGAATGAGCGAAAAGGCGGGATGCGTCAGAGATGAAGGCTGGATGTAGACGAAAGCACCCAGGGGGTCGTGTGGGGGGTTCGCAGGTATTAATCGTTCTTTGCTGGAGAATATGGATGGCGGCGGGTTGGGTGAGCAAGTGAGGGATGGGTGGATGCAAGGAGCCGGTTCAGGTCAGACAGTGACAAACCGGATCTGGGGCCTTGACACCTATTTGGCCGCCTTTAGTAGGCTTGTCGCTTAACCAACCGAGTCACAGCGCAACAAGTCACCAGCCAAACCTTGCCTCCCACCTCTGCCTTGTAGCCTGTAGGTATTACATAGAGGTGGTTTGGCATTGGGTATCTCCCTGTACTTCAGACCGATGCCACCCAAAAGCATGGCCATGACATTTGGTCCAATAAGTGGCCGGCCTGGTACCATCCACCTCTTACCTCAGGTACCCGGGTAGGCAGGTCCCAGCCAGCCAGCAACTATCAGGGCACTACTGGTGGTGCAAGTGGCGCTAGCAAACCGCATGCATGAACATGTGCCTCCTACGGTCTAATCCCGCCTCTTTGTGTTGGTAACAGCCTTCGGGCAGCTTCACAGTTGGGACTGTGCAACAGAAGCCCACACACATCCATCGCTGCTCGTTCCCTCTGCCTGCTGTTCCTTCGTTCCTTCTCATCAGAGGTGAGCCGTCCTACATAGGTAGGCAAGGTAGTCTGGAACGTCGCCATGGAATTAGGCCACATTTCGTCCTGTTCTGGTGTGGCACTGCCAGACGAGCACTCTCTTCACCGGCAATTGCGTCATTTCATTGTGTTCCTTCATCATCCGAGTATTGTGTTGAACCCGAAGGTGCAACCACCAACATCGCTATCGGCCGGTTTGCCCTGTGTTCCCGCAAGTTCCGCCGCTGAGTCGGTCACAAACGAGCCAATATGTCGACATTGACGTAGGTAGGTAGCTGGATTGGCTAACGACGCCGAAATGGTTTCCTGCCGTCGCCCGACTCATTTGCACCAAAGGCATTCCGCCTCTGCCGCAACCGGTGACGGAAGGCATGGGGTCCGTCTTGGCACCCGGCCACTGGACTGGTCTTACGTTTGGCGGAACACCCTCAAACCACACAGACCACAGAAAACATTCATCTCACTACTGCTGCTGTTACCGAGCAAGTTGCAATATTCTTCATGGGATTATTATTTAATGAAGTGGCCGCAGAGGAGGTACAAACCCTAACTCGTCTGGACGATCTCGCTCGAATGTGTTCCCATCCTCTCCATGCGCGTGTGTGCATGTGACCCCCAACGCCGATTCATGGACCCCAAATAACATGCTCCAACAGCCAAACCATCAAAGACACAGTGTTGGTGTAATGTGGACTCCCGATGCCCGTACATCGTCGCAAATGGTCCAATGACTAGTTTTCTGAGGGACTGGTTGTCGGAGGCATCTACCCCTTCGCACTGCCTGCCATGCTGTCGTTCTCGCCCCAGATGTCCTTAGTTTCTTGTTCCACAGCTCGCATCGCAACAGCAACGTCCTCAAGTTTGGCAACGACGTCAAGAACGCCTTGGTTGACCCGTTGGAAGTACCGGTCGTTGGCCTCCCGCCTCTTTCGTGCGAGCAGAATGTCTACCTCGGTCTCTTGCTCGAGCTTAGCACCAAGGCGTTCGGTGCCTCCACTGCTGTCTGGACGACCACTGCCGCCTCCTGTACTCCGTGGACCCTCGTTGCTGTCTGGTGTCACACCTGCCTCTCCCAGAACCGCGCCCGTGAGATTACGAACCTCCTCCCCGGCTGCTGACAAGTTCGAACGCTGCCCCGTCATCTCGATGGCCTCGTCCGCCTCGCTTCGAGCCCAAGCCTGAGCTAGAGCAATCTGGGCTGCTCTCAACTCCTCCAGTTTACGGTCGTGGTCCGGGCCAAAGACGTGAGTTCCGCCTGATGCAGACAATTCCACCTCCTCGAGCGTCGCTTGCATCTCCGCCCATAGAGCGTCGGTCCTGTCAGCGCTCCGGGTGCTCTCGGCCGTCTTGATATTCCGAGTAGGACGAGCAACAGACGGCGTGACCACCGAGCCGGTGTGAAGAGATCCGTTACGTTGCATGTTCAAGGGCGGCTGAGGTAGAGGTGAGATGCCTGCGGACGATGTCGCTGGCGCTCCCGGCGCATGAATGCCTGGTAGCGAGGCATGAGAGGCGGCGGGAGATGGATGGAGGAAGAGGGATGGCGGAGGGTCGCGCTGTTTTCCTTTGCTCTTGGCTGATCGAGACATACCTACATGTTGCGTGTCATCATGAACATTCCTCGGGATATATTTGGCATCCGAGACAGCGTCTCTTGAAGCTGACGCTGACGGCATATGGTTGGATTGGCTGGACGCTTGAGATCAAGTTGCGGACCTGGGAGGGGGGGGGGGGGGATTAGCTACCCCTGGCGGAGTTCGGAGAGAGGGCCGTGGGGTCAGCTCCTTGCAAAACACGGTACTCAAAGTCGAGGCCTATCATTGGGTGATGGGGTTGCCCCGCCGAAGCCAGTTGACCCGGCCTTCTTCCGCTCGCTACCTAGCGTGAAAAAAGCACGAGCCATACTCACGTGATCTAGAAAAAGTCACTCCTGCCTTTGTAGGGTTTTCGTGCCCTTCCGAAAAATTGGTGGTGGTTTGTCAACCTGGAAGCGTAGCTTGGTCACATCTTTCGCAGAACGAGAGGCTCAGTCACCACCACCAAGTCAAGTCTCGCGATACCCCCCAACAAACCGGTACGTTACGTCCATCCTCCCAGGCATTCGCAGCCCGTCGCCCGACAAATTTCCTTTTTTTACCCCCAACGACCTCGACGACGAAATCCCTTATCGACTCGCCCCTCGACAAAACATAAAAATCACTTTGGAGCTTTCAACTAACACTGATTCACATCAGCCAACATGCCTCGTGGACTCAATGCGGCGCGCAAGTTGCGCATGAACCGTAAGGACCAGAAGTGGGCCGACCTCGGATACAAGAAGCGTGCTCTCGGCACTGCTTTCAAGTCCTCCCCCTTCGGTGGTTCCTCCCACGCCAAGGGCATCGTCCTCGAGAAGGTCGGTGTCGAGGCTAAGCAGCCCAACTCCGCCATCCGAAAGTGCGTTCGTGTTCAGTTGATCAAGAACGGCAAGAAGGTCACTGCTTTCGGTACGATACAGCCCTCCCCTTGGAACACTAGCCCAACGAATCTCGACTGGAGACCGAGAGAGTGGAACGATGACTGGAAAGAGGTTATGGCAGCGAAGGAACACGGTTTACTGACATGTGGATCTCTTTTTAGTCCCCAACGACGGTTGCTTGAACTTTGTCGACGAGAACGACGAGGTCCTCCTGGCCGGTTTCGGTCGCAAGGGCAAGGCCAAGGGTGATATTCCCGGTGTTCGCTTCAAGGTCGTCAAGGTCTCTGGTGTCGGTCTGCTCGCTCTGTGGAAGGAGAAGAAGGAGAAGCCCAGATCTTAAACGGGAGGCTTCGCGAAGCATGGGAAGACAGTGGAAGAAAATTCGGCACTCGGAGTTTTACGCTTGCATTGGCATCAATGGGTTATGGTCCTGATACTGCGGGTAGACTTTGGTCGATGAAATAAAACATCATGAAAGTCACCTACCAAGCGGCATTTCGCACATCACACAAAAACGGGGTTATCGGGCGTGAACGAGAATCAGGAATTGCGATTCTATGTGCTATGAATACAGATGATGTTGGTACATTCTTTCTTGCTGCGTACGGGCCTCCAATTCTCCTTATTGCTCTCGAGTCTTGACGTCCTCCCCTCCATCCTGAATGTATCTTGCAGAATAATCGGCTGCGAGGCCAAGACTGACGACGCCGCCGGTAATCCAACAACCGTTGATGAACCACCACCAGCAGTCCTTGACGCTCTTGAGGTTGACGCGCTTGATCATGACGCCGAGCGTCACTGCTGCTCCGCCGACGCTGCCAATGAAGAACGCCGGGCCAGCACCCGCGGCAAAACCGGCAGCACTGAGAAGAGTGAGCTGAACCGCGGCCAACCCCGTCAAAACTTGCTTTGTCTCGGAATCGTGCTTCAGAGCAATACTCTTGATTCCGGCCTTGGCATCGTCCTTGATGTCCATGTGGGCGTATATCATGTCGTACAGAATCGTCCAGGCAACGTTCGAGGAGTACAGGCAGGCCGCAGCTGTCAGCGCCGCGCTGTTGGAAAGTAGGTCAACGCCGAGGGCGGGGAAGCCCATCATTGCGCCCCAGGAGAACGTCAACCCCAGGACGGCCTGCGGGTAGTAGGTAACACGCTTAGCTAGGGGGTAGGAGGCGACGAGGAGCAGACTCGGAATGCCGTAGAAAAGACAAGAGGTGGGAAACTGGAGAAGGATTCCCAGGCCGGTCAGAAGCTGAGCGCCGGTGAAAGCAAGAGCTTGGAAAGGTGTGAGGGCGCCCCGCGCGATGGGACGGAATCTGGTTCTGGTAACATGAGGATCAAGGTTGCGGTCCCAGAGATCGTTAATGCTGCAGCCGGCGCTGCGCATGATGAAGGCTCCCGAGAAGAAGAGCAGAGACGTTCCGATGACCGAACCTGGAGAAGCCATAATGGGAGCTACCATGGGCGCGGCCATGAGGGTCGACCAGAGACAGGGAAAGAAGAGATAGTAAGTTCCCGCTGGCTTATCCATGCGGGTGAGCTCGGCGTAAGGAACCCATGATGCAGGTAGGTAAGAGATAATGCCCGTCTTGGGTGGGGAGTAGACAACCCCGGTGGAAGCGGGTCGTTCGGGCGCTTCTTGGGTGACAGCCGTTGTGAGGCGTTCCGTTGATGTGTGCAGAGCTGTCTGCTGGTGATGGGACGGATTTCGAAGGGTGAGGGCCACAGTCAGCTTTTTGTGCAATTGTAGGCTCTGTCGAGAAAATGATGGTACTAAGAAGCCTGTAGTAGTTCGTAAAGATGCCTGGCCTGCCACCCGCGAAGGGGCTCTCAGGAAGCTGATTTGCCTCATCCTCACTGCTATCATGTCAGTTCAAATTACACCAATTCGACGTTGCAGTAATTGGCAGTCGAGTATGTGTCCGGGAGCCTTTTAGGACTCTGACCGAATTCCCCGAAAGATCAATTAGATGGAATCAAAGAAAACCCGTATGGACGTGAAAACAATACAATTCTACACCCAGTCGTAGCGTCGCGGGATAAGCTCTCCCTGGACATTTTTTGAGAGGGGATGCGTGTTGCTTACACGCATAATATAAGGGAAAGCAATACATAAACGCAAGAGCTCGGGGCATCACTCGAGACCTTCTATGTAGCTTAACAAGCGATATACGAGACGATTTGAACTTACCGATACCAGAAAGCCAAGGCTTTCCGACTTTCAAACGTCCCTTCACCAGTTGTCACTGAGAGGACCGAAAATTGAGAGCTTCCGTCGAAAGTCTTGAAGGGAAAGTGGACCGTGCATACGCCTAGCCCATGATTGGTTGCGCATTTAACATTCCACTTTATGTAGTATATCCGTACCTGGACCTTGACCTACCTACCTGGTAGGTAGGTACGAATAGTCAGCCTTGTATTTATTCCTTACGCCACTTTCCGTTGACGCGCGCGCGCCTTCCTGCGACCGCAACGCCTTTTGTTGTGCCCATCGCAGCTTTTCGACCTCGTCTTCTTCATGCCGAGGCACCACGACGTGTAGGCCCCAAGCCTGGCCATTCTTCTCGCCCAGTACAGCGTGGATGTGCAGATCAGTGTTTGACTGGCGCGTTCCTGTCAGTACCCTACTGCCATGTGCGGTAGGTAGCCTTTAATCGTCAAGATGCCGACTTCAATGCATCCGCAAGCGAAATTCGATCCGATACCCCCGGACTTGGACCTACACACACTGGTCGATCAGACTCCAAACTTCGAATGGGTACTACGCATATCGACCACACAAATTCAGGGCCTTGGCCCTCAAGAGTTCGAGAAGCTGGTACAGCTGCAAGTCATCCAGGGCGGGAAGCCGCTGGTCATTGAGAAATGGAATGATGTCCTCCCCCAGTGGCTTTTCAGCAGAGAATGGCTGGAGAAGACCTACGACAAGAAACGTAAACGCAAACATCTCCTTCGCGACTGCAACAGTAGCTAATATTGAACAGAGGAAAACGTTCGCGACATCATCGGCCAAACCGAAATCCCGATGACCACGGGCCACTACTTGAGGGCCATGAAACAACTCACGAACCAATGGACCCCAAGCAACTATCGAGACGAGAGGCGTCAACGTCTTTACCTCAAGGACATCGACTGTCCGCCTGAGTGGCACGAGCACCTTCAGAAGGTCATTCCTCCGAACCTCTTCTACATGAACGAGAACGTTACGCAGAAAGGAGCTGCCAATCCACAAAACAATGATGTCTTCCGCGGTATTGGCGACAGATCATCGCTGGCTCCTGCGGGCGACCTAATGTCAAGCCTTCCTGAGGAAATGCGAGCACAGAACCTCATGTGTTACATCGGCCATGAAGGGACCTTTACTCCGGCGCATCGTGAAATGTGCGCCAGTCTTGGTCAGAACATTATGGTTGAGGCCTCGGGCAGTGAAGACGGAGAGAAGCCAGGCAGCTCCATCTGGTTTATGACGGAAACCAAAGATCGGGAAGTTGTCCGCGAGTACTTCCTTTCGATGCTCGGCCATGACATTGAAATCGAGAAGCATTTCGCGCAGATCAACGCTTGGAAGAAGGCCACATTTCCTGTTTACATTGTTGAGCAGAAACCTGGCGACTTCATCCTCGTCCCGCCCCTGGCTCCCCATCAGGTCTGGAACAGAGGCACCCGCACTATGAAGGTTGCGTGGAACCGGACAACGGTCGAAACCCTGGACATGGCACTCCATGAGGCCCTGCCAAAGGCTCGGCTCGTTTGTCGCGATGAGCAGTACAAGAACAAGGCCATCATCTACTACACCCTCAAGAAGTACTACCAACATATGATTCAAGCAGAGGAGAAGGCCGAGATGGGAATTCTCGGTCTGGGCTCTGAGCTGTTCCGCTCTTCGACACGCTACAAGCAGCTGGCCAAGGATTTCCGCCATCTTTTCTCGTTGTTTACCGAAGTTCTCGTTGATGAGATGTTCGCGACCAAAGAAAAAAACATTGAATACATCGAGTACGATTCTTGCGTCACTTGCTCGTACTGCAGATCGAACATTTTCAACCGATTTTTGACCTGCAAGCACTGTGTGCGAACTCTGGTCAATGGCGACGAGGACGCGTATGATGTCTGCATGGAATGTTATGCCATGGGACGGTCTTGTGTTTGCATCTCTAACCTTCAGTGGTGCGAGCAATGGCAGTGGCCAGAGCTGACGGACAACTACGAACTCTGGCGGTCCATGGTCATCAAGAATGACGGCTTTGTCGATTTGGAGCTTTCGCCACAGCCTCTTGAGATCGCTCGCAGCAGACGAGGGAAGAAGTCGCTCGCCGAAATATGCCAGGAGGGCCTGCGGAGACGACCTTTCAAGGATATCTTGAAACTCGAGGAGGAGAAGAAACTAACAGAATCCGAACCCGAGCCAGAGCTTGATGATAACGGCAAGCCGAAGAAGAGGAAGTATAAGCGTAAGAAGAAGAAGGGGATCTCCGCCGCTGCCACGTATGCTGCCACAAGGATTATGCATACAAGGTGCAGGTCTGCTCCAACCCGGAATGCAAAGAAGGCTACTGCTATGGTGTGCTCTATCGTGCGTTTGACATGATGCCACAGACGGTACAAGAGAACGAGAACTG
Source organism: Colletotrichum falcatum (assembly GCA_019425465.1). Taxonomy (NCBI): domain Eukaryota; kingdom Fungi; phylum Ascomycota; class Sordariomycetes; order Glomerellales; family Glomerellaceae; genus Colletotrichum; species Colletotrichum falcatum. The sequence continues at coordinate 183,918 of SWKJ01000114.1, read as the reverse complement.
GCTCTGCCCGAAGTGTCTGGGTATTTGCAATTGCGGTGCATGTCGCCGTGCGGAGAGCAGCAACCCTTATACGCCAAAGAACACCCTCCTCGGCCATGACACCCGAGCCATCGCCGACGACCGAAGTGTTGAGGTTCTTGTCGATTTCCGGGTTCACAACCTGAACTGGCTCAAGACTGCGGGCGAAGAGGGTCGTAGCACCAACAGCAAGCGCATGAAGGAGTTGAGAGAGCAAGCCGATACCGCCAAGGCTCAAGAAACAGCCGCCATTACTGCGGAAGATATTGCGAATGGCGCTAACGGCGCCGCTGGGTCTGCGGGAAACGTCGAGAACGGATACGGCGACCAGAGCCAGGTACTCGGGGGCACAACATACAAATGCAGGACCAGAGCACTTTTGGCGATGGCGAAGACATGTCCCAGGTGGATCACGACCAGTCTATGCCGGTTGCTGGTATGGGCCTGGCTGGCGAATGGGACCAGTCAGCCTATCCGGATCCCCTGGATGGTCAACGCATGTTCGGTATGGGCTACTATGAGCAAGATGGACCAGATCAAATCCTATTCGACCCGTTCCAAATGCCTTCTGCAGACGCCATGGTCTTCAACGAAGAGGCCGAGTACATTACAAAGACACTGCGCGCGCAGAAGCGGAAAGCAAGGCACGAGAACGATTTTGATCCAGACTTCAATGCGCCTAGGAGCCACCACAAGAAGAAACCTAAGAACCACGATGAAGGCGACGTTTCGAGTATGGACCCTGCACTGTTTAGCGGTGAGCCTTCTGCTTCCGGCGTAGCTGGCACAACCGCAGAGGACGAAAATCCCGACCCAAACGATGCTAGAGTTGCTCCTGAAAATGAGGCCTCAGCCCGGTCGGAGAGTGAGGCAGCGCCGGCGGCAGATGGACAGCGGCCAAAAAGCGGTTACTCGGCTCCTCAATATCCGGCGAACATTCCTTCGCTTCGGCATGCCAGGCCCAAGGCATCGTATGCTGAGCCGGAAGAGCCGGTGGCTGATGACCCGGACGATATCGTACCAGTATTCAAACACAAGCCGCCTGTGCAAAACGACGAGCCACAACCTGGTGACAGCAGTGTCGATCCCCTGGATCTTGCTTCTGACGCTTTACGTGCACTCATTCAGAATGGAACTGATATGGCAAACGCTACCGCCGCCGCTACCGCAACCGAAACGCCCAAGATGCCTAAGAGGCGAGGAAGGCCACCGAAGAGCGCAAGCTCGACGCCAGCGTCGGCTACAAGAGCCGCGGTTGGGTCAAGACCGTCCCCCGCAGCCCTTGCAGCGAAGAAACGCGAAGAACGCGCGTCTCGGCGATCACGTCTCAGCGGGGTTGTGACTATCGATGGAGCCAGTTCCTTCAACCCTCGAAGGCAAGAACCTCCTGAAGACGGCAACTACGACGCGGCGAACGACGTGACAGAGGCTGAGCTCGAGGCAGAACTCGATAGGGAGTTGGCTGGGGAAGGATCTTCTGAGAGAGCGCCGGTTAGGTCGATTGAGGAACCTCAAACAGCGGAGGCTACCGTGCAGCCGCCTAAGAGGCGCCGCGGCCGACCACCTAAGAACAAGGCTCCTCTTCCCCTTGTTCCTGCAGAGACGGAGCCTATCGACAGGTCTCCTCCCCCGCCTCCTGCAGGTGCATCACAAATGATGTCGATGGCAGCTCGCGTTGCAGCCCGTGGCGGGAAGTTTAAGATCACTTCTCGCCAGTCGCGGGATCGGAGTGCTAAGGAAACTCCGGCCCCGGTCCAGGCCTCGTCAGAGAGGCAGTCGAGAGGACCCAGCGAACAACAGCCGGAAATCACGTCGACTCAAGAGCCCGTTCGAGAACCATCACGGGTGTCGAGTGTAGATGCTACGCCTCCTCCTCCTGCCGCGACGACGAGAGAGGAAGACTCGAGCTCGGATCATACACCCCCGCCTCCTGGCGCCGGGCAGAGGGAGCCAAGCTCGGATCCTGTCTCTTCACCCTCAGGCGTAGACGGCAAGCCTTTGCAGAAGTCGGACGAGAATGATGGAGGATCTGATTTTTCTGCCCATGCAGCATCGGCCTCTTCCCCCCTTCTTCTTCTGACTCTGGGATTCCAGATGCAACCCCCCTCCGCCACCCGCACGTCGCCATAGATCTTCGACCGGACCGACAATAGTGAGGCTCGGCGAGTCTGAATCTGAGAGCGAGATATCTTCTTCGTCGGAGTCTGAGAGTGGTATTGGCGGGTCTCCTGCTGTGCCTAGTAGAGGAGCTTTCCGGGGCAGAGGGAGAGGACGGGGCCGTGGACGGGGCCGTGGACGTGGACGTGGGCGTGGGCGAGGGCGAGGTTATTGAACAGAAAATCCAAGGACCAGGGATTGCTGTGGTATTTGGGCTTCTGATTTCCTTTCCGCTAGATGAGGGGGTTTTTTTTATTAAAAAAAGCTTTCGTTGGCCCAATTTCGCTAGAGATTTTGGCTGTTTCCATTGCTATTATACCTCAGGACGAAGTGACTAGGAGCAACGCCGATGCAGGGAGGAAGAGAGATAGACTTGTATGATAATCACATGTCCACAACTCACAACTCCCTCCCCTATTATGCTATTTACAAGATGAAAGCATCCGCGCAGTCAACGAGTTCTGACATTGCTTCACCGTGCAGCAGAGTTCGTCTCACAAAAGGTATCTATTCAGCCTCCAACTTGTGCTGTATTAACTGAAACAAATTTTACGCCTCCATCCCTTTCCTTATCAAGCCAATTGAACGATGCCCTTTCATCCACTGGCCGGCTCTAATCTCACTGCTCCAAGTTAAAAGTACAACGAAAACACCTTCTCGTCCTCTGCCCGTTCCAGCGTAGCCCTTGGGGAGTTGGGGGGGACAAGACCGCCGCCGCCGCCGCCGCCGCACACGCGTGATGGAACTATTCGGCAGAGGCCCTGGCCAGGGCCTCGTGCAGATGCGGCGGGAAGCGGTAGCGCAGCTGCGACGTGTAGGTGGTGAGGTCGAGCGTCATCTGCTTCATCTGCTCGACCATCATGCGGCGGGTGCCCTCGTTGCCGCTGAACTGGCCGCCCGTGAGCTCGTCGCGCTGGCGCGTGCAGCAGATGATGGTCCACATGAGCAGGTTGGGAACGTTGATGGAGACAGGCTGTGATAGGCCGGAGAACTTTGCGGCGTAGGCGCGGATGATACTCGGGTCGCCGCTGGCGTCAAGGGGGAGGATCTCGAGGCCACGGATTTTCTGTTTTGGTGTGTCAGTCTTTTGAGCGGGGTATCAGGGTGAACGGGAGGAGGGGGAGGGTGGCTTACGTCTAGGCATTGGGCCCACTGTCCGGCCTCGACAAGGGACTTGATGGTGCTCATCTCGAGCAGGACGCGGCATGCAACCCTGTTTTGCTCCTGGATCTTGCGGTGGAACATGGCGTCGCGCTCGTACATGGACATCATAGTGCGGGCGAGCTCGACGGGGTCGTCGATGGACGCCAGGCTCAGGCTGCTGCCGGCCTCGGCCTCTTGGCCGGCAGCACGGGGCTTGACAGGCATGAGACGCATGGGGTCCTCGCCAATCTCGAGTGAGATGGCCTCGCTGAGCGCGCGGCTGACGATGGAGACAACGGTATCGTACTCACCGGCCAGGTGGTAGAGCAGGACCGAGTCGGTCGTGCGGCCGTTCTCGTCGGCGAAGCTGGCGGCCTGGACGGTGACGGTGTTGATGAAGTCGTTCTCCTCCGTCAGGCCAATGAGCGGGCCGCGCTCCTCGATGATGCCGCGGATCCGCTGACCGTCGGGGCGGATGTCGCCAATGAGCTTGCTGAATTCGCGAGTCTCGAGCACCAGCTCGCGCAGGGCCTCCCAGCAGAGGTTGGCGTGGCGGCGGCCGGCCTCGCCGGACAGGTCCATGTTGAGGCAAATGAGGGTCAGGTAATCGACGGCGGACACTACGTCGGCTGCTCTAAAGTCCCTAGTGTAGTAGCCGATCATTCTGCCGAAGTTGATCTGAACCAAGTCCTTGACGTTCAGGCTGCGCAGGTCGTTGGAAGCACTGAAGGGGTCGGAAGGCCGGAGGAGACCGTAGTACTCCAGAGCAATGGCGAAGTGGACTGCGTCAACGTAGGAAAACGGGTAGAGATACGCAATGGCCTCCTCGAACATGCCTGACAACACCTGGAGGTAGAAGAACATGCCGAAGCTGCCACTGTTGTCCTCGGAGGAGGACTTGGGGAAGTGTTTGGCACCAATCTCCTTAATGCTAGACTGCAGTTCCGAAAGGCCGTAAGCCTCGCTGGCTACCTCGACAGAACGGTCGCCCTCTCTGGCAAGGTTGAACTGGAGCCAGATCCAGTCGTTGATGTCTGTGTTGAGACCATCCAAGCTCCGGTTGTTCAAGTCGCAGCGACCGATAATCTTGTAACAAGCCATCCGGAAGGGGTCGATGGAGTTGTCGGGGGCATTGCGCACACGCTGGCTGTACTCGGCATTACACCTGTCCTGCAGCGTCCGCTTCAAGCGACGGTCCTCGTTCGAGGCATAACCATTAAGATAGCTCTGGAATGTGCGGTCGGTGCTCCGGAAGGGATTGGCGTTATCATTTACGTACTTCGCAGCCTCGCTGACGTGACCAGACCGCAGCAGGTAGAAGACGATAGCCCACACATACTCGCCCCCAACTTGCTGGAGCTCCGTGTTGTCGGGTACCAGGTCCTTCCTTGCGGAACGCAGACGGATATAGGCCCGGATCTTGCTGACAATATCGGGGCGGCCTCCGAGGTTGGCCTCGTGGGGGTGTTTTGAGATGAGGCCCTCAACCTCTTGCAGGAACTGCTTCTCCAGGTACCTGTTGGCGCCGTCCAGCAGTCTCTTGCGCATAGATATCGAGCTGGAGGAGTTGGGGGCTTCGTCCAGATACATCTTGGCGAATTGGCGCTCCTTGGCCGTGGCGCCGTTGATGGTTGTATCGGCTTCAGGGTCCTCTCCGACAATCTCTCGCACAGCGTGGTACGCCTCAACGATTTGAGGCGCATACGGGTCAAGAGATTGGTGCTCGACGTCGGCGAGCTCTGAAAGAATGGGGTAGGGGTGAGAGACGAGGCGAGCCTGGTTGAGGCTGCGGATCTTCTCGGAAAGTTTGCTCTGCTTCTCGCGCAGGGACCTGTCGTCGGAGTTGATGCGGCCGGTCAAAGAACCGCCATTGTCGGCGGAGCGGTCAACATCGGAAAACTCGGGCTGGTGAGAACCAATCTTGGTCGCGTTGCCGATGACAGAGCGATGCATGCTCGACTTGCCCAACACGCTGGCCCTACCAGATCGGGCTCCAGCCGCCTGGCTCTTGTTCCGTCGCGAACGGCCAAAGCCACCCGACGACTCCCTCATCGACGCCGCAGGTCCGAAAGAAGACTCTTCCCGGGCCTTGATCCCGAAGTGCTCGTAGATGCGCTTGCGCTGCGCCTCCCATTCCATTGTCACGTTGTCCTCCAAGAAGTTGTCAAAATCGCGAACAGATCTCTCTAGGCCGTCGGCGATCATGCTCATGGTCGTTTTCGTTTGCAGGTTCGCAAGGTATGTCTCGACGTCAATCTCGGATGGGGAGTAACCGGACGGTCTCTCGACACGGCCAGTCTGCAAGTCGAGAGAACCGAGGTCCTTGGCAGCCATTCCGGGGTCAACGCCAGACGCGGCCAGAAGGTAGTGAGCTCTGCCATCGGAAGGACGATCCTGTGACTTTGTCCCCAGCTTCTTCAAGCGCTGACGCAGGTCACCGAGGCCCAATTGCAGGCTGGGGAGGTCCTCCATGCCACTCTCGCCATCTCCCTGCTTCTTACTTTTAGCGAAGAGGCTGTCAAAGTATGCGCCAGACAATTGGCCTTGCTGTGCCTGCGACTGGTTGTTGGTGCTCTGGTTCTGCTGCTGCTGTGGAGGAGGAAACAGAGAGCTACCGAGGGTATTGGAATTGGTTTGACCAAAGGCCGAGCCGGTCGCCTGGTTCTGGTTCTGGTTCTGCTGGTTGCCGCCGAGACCGCCGAAGAGAGATGGCTTCTGGGCCGTCGATGCTCCCAACCCTCCCAGGCCTCCCAGGCTGAGTCCTCCCGACTGCTGCTGCTGGCCCTGCTGTTGTTGCGGCTGGCCAAACAGCGATGGTCCAGATGCCGGTTGTGCGGTTGTAGCAGCGCCGCCACCAAACAATCCACCGCCTGTCTGAGGCTTGTTCTGCCCCAAGTTCCCGAAAAGGCCGCCGGACGCAGGCGTCGAGCTCGTTTGCTGGGTGTTTGTGTTGTTTTGCTGTCCAAAAAGGCCTCCTCCTCCCGTGCTGGCCTGCTGCTGATTTCCGGCGGTCGAGGCGCCCAGGCTACCCAGAGGGTTGCTTCCGAAGAGCGACATGTTGTGATGATACCGTGGTCGCGATCAGTCGGAGGCGAGGTTGGACACGGAACCAAAGGGGTTATCGAAGTTGTTGCGGATGGGTGACGCGATCGAAAGCTACCCAAGCGCGTTTGCGGGATGAAATTTTGAGGTTTTGGGAGAGCTCTCAGCGACAGCTCCAGTGATTGGCGGGGAGCGACCAGGCAACGGGGGCCATGGAATGTGCCGGATACATGTTATCCCTGCACGGCAGCGCCGACGGAGAAAGTACACAGTACTTGTGCTCATTCTAGGTGCTCCGCTCACCGAACCCAACTTCGGTGAGGTTTCGGTGAGCTTTCACTCCTTAGGTGGTACGTGCCAGCAGCCAAAACAAAAGCAGCAATAATCTTGTTGTCATGATATGTCCCACGGCATTCTCAAATGGCGACTCTGCTTCCAAATTTGTTCTTCACTACTCGATTCTGTAGCGTAACACATTCACGTACTATACTAATTTACAATTCAATCGACAGTATCCGTACCTTCCCCCCTAGTGGATGCATTTCTCTCAATTGGCCCATAAAGCGAGGTGAGAAAGGCCCCGTACCGGTGAACCAAATAACAAGATATCGTGATTCAGACCTTGAGTTCATGATACGTTTTTTTATATTGGACATCAGAAGATGAAACCCTCCCCTTTCATTGGCTTTACGTTGCTGTGTTGGATCTCTTTCCTTGCTGCGTGACTATCCATGTGTGGGTAAGTATCGCAATCTTATGTTTCCCAAGGCCGTGAGCACTTTCCTCATCCTTTCGAGGCTTTCAGCTGTATTCCCTGTGTATTGTTGGCTATATCTACCCTCCCAAGCCGGTGTGACATCTGTTGGCTACGAGTCTGTGTTGTTTCACGCCGATCTGGCCCTTCCACCACCCCGGTTATGGAGTTATCAGCAGCTGCTCAGCTCCAGCACCCCTTTTTACAGAGCAAGAGGAAGCTCTGTCATTTGTTTTCATCCCTTATCTTTAATCTTTATGTTGGGATTCGGGCGATGAGCAATCGCAATAACGCGGCCATCTCAACCTAGAGGCAGCGTTGACGAAGAGAAGTGTACTCGACCAATCTTTGCGCAGACAGTGAGTGCCCTTCTATGTCCTCTCAAGGATTTCAGATACCAATATTAGATAGATCATGATGTAGCATGTATGCTCTGTCGATCTATCCAATTCCCTGATGATGTCTGTACTTTCGCAATGTTTGTTGCTATCCTTAGGCCGAGGGGCGTTTGCCGAATCATCTGAACCTATCGTCTTCCACCCTTGAAGTGGATGTTCAAGGTGGGAAAAAAAACCACCGCCATAACACGGGAACTTGAAACACTCTTCCCATGACGTGAAAGATCATGCCCTCCAACGCGGACACCAGCTTGTTAGGCTCGGTCTCAGGCTGTGGTAGCCAACACCCCTCCTCGTGCAGATTGGGAACCTCATCTACGTGACTAAACTAACAAGGGAGAGAGACCTAATGTTCCGCCGATATTTGGCTTACAATACCTGCAGACAGCCCTGAACACCATCATGTAGTCCACAGGTAGTAGCTTACCCCGTTGTTCCACCGACTGAAAGAGCTGTCACACAGTATCTCAATTTGCTACGCAGTTCGCTCGGCTCGTCACGAGTGCATCAGCAGTAGCACAGACACCCGTGCTACGAAAGCAGGATGTCTGTTCATCGTTTTGTTCAAGGCATCAACATTATACTGCGGACTTGTAGGTTCTCTTTCCATGCCAAGAAACGATGGGAGATGTTTTGCCCAAATGCCAAGAGCATAAAAACAGCATTGTCTTGTCCACCGCATCCTTCCAGACATCATAACAACAGCTACATGCAAGTGGGCAAACATAGACACGCAATAACATGCAACATGGAACATTGATTGACGTCTTTAAATATAGTTCTCTTAACTAGGCTATTTGAAATGTGGGTTGATTATACGAGAAACCCGGCCCCCTTTTTTTAGTAGACAGCTATATTCGAGGTAGAAACGGTACGAAGGGGTCCCATTGTGATACCGTCAAACTTCTTGGAAGGCTTCCCGACTACCCTGCCACTGCGTCAGCCGCAAAGCCTTATTCTCCCCGGGCTGCGATACTAGCTGAAGCCCGAAGCGTGGCCCCTGCAAAATTTCTAGCAAAATTCGGTCACAAACTGGCCATTTCCGTCAACGGCAGACATCGTGGGCCGCAAGGACCGTACGGACAGATGCAGTGACCCCCCTCCGCCTCCCCCAAGCTCCTCACCGATCACACACCACGGCCATCCTATATATGATGTCTGGCAAATAACCAGGCATCTCGAAAGCCCTCGATCTCCTGACGAGAGCCTGACCTCCCCAGAGCCTCAGTTCAGACGCCGGGCTATTCGGAGACTGGCGTGAGGACTTGACCACCATCACCAGACCACGTCCTAATCTTAGCCCATAATCCCGTTATCCCATGCCATAGCAACCCAGTATACACACCCCTCGCCTAGAGGGAATGAGGCTCGGAATCCTCCAAGGTCCGGGGGGGGGGGTATAAACCTACCCTCCGCCGCCGAAACCCTCGGACCGAATCAAATCGGGCCGCCGAATGACAAAGAGAGGAACTACCCGCTATCAGAAGCCTTATATACCTAGGAAGCCTGGGAGGTTGGCCGGCTAGACGCCGAGCATCACCCGGGTCTGCCCCCCTCCTGGTTCTTGCTGCCGCAGCGTCGGTCACGCCACCGCCATCTAATGGCCAGATCCAGGGACAAATGAAAAACCACTCAAAACGGAGCGACGAAACAAACAGAGACAAAAAACAAACGACCGTCACCTCATCCGGTTCCGCGGTTGCCTCTGCCGAGCGGGCGCTAGTGCACCTTAGCGGAGCCTGCCCTTGCTGGCGTTCTTACAATGGCACAATCACACCCTCAAGATGTCACTGTTAATCAAGCCATCCAGATCTTTGGGAAATCCTGTTTAGTCATATCCAGGGCCCTTGCTGGTGTAGACAGCTGGCCGCCGTCATCATTCAACGTCACTTCATCACCAGCTGCATGAGCCACACATTGACCTCTCTGTGTGTGTGTGTGTGTTTGTGTGTGTGTGTATGAAAGACTTCTTTATTCTTCTCTGTATCTAAAGGTTGTAAGAAGCTGGTGGCTCACATCTAACTGAATAAAGCCTTGCAAAGTTGAGCAACTAGGGAAGCCGTCCGGTCTGTTCCCTTGTATTTGTAGTGTGCCGCGGGTATCTTTTTGACCTTGTTCTGTGTGGTCGTCTTCGATTCCCAAACGCCTTGCAATTGCTTCGATATCCTCCCCACCACCGAGGCCGAAGAAATTCCCCGTCTCAAGCCAAAAAAAAAAAAAAAGGAAAAGAAAAAATGAGTCTCATCTGTGTAGGACCGTTTCTATCCCACCTGCCCCCTCTTGAGGAAAATGAAGAAACAAAAAAGACAAAATTGTAGTCGTAGTTGAGTTTTCCCTCAACACCCTAAACTCCCTTCTGGAATTCCATTCGTAATGTACAGGTCGTCGTTATATGGTACAATCAGAAGATTCTTCAGCTCTGGTCTCAAGCCGCACGGTCAACGGTGCGTTGTGGGCGGTAGTTTGGGATCTCAAAGAAAGTTCCCTTGTCTGCGTGGTATTTATAAGCGTGAAAATCGTAGCCGTAAGGCTTGGGCTCAATGGAGTAGAGCATGCCCAAGGGAACATCCAGATCGGCAATCTCATTGCGGGTGAGATCCATAAAGTATGCCATGAGAACGCGGCAGACGGAGCGGTGCGCAATGATGAGGACATGGTCCTCAATGCGCTCAATCTCACGCACCATGTCGCGCAGCCGGGCAATGACCTGAAGGTATCCCTCTCCTCCGACGCCCGGGTAAGTGTAGTGAAGCTTGTCCTCGGCGCGCTTTTTATACTCGCCAGGGAATCTCCTGGCAATCTCCTCATATGTCAAGCCCTCAAAGAGGCCAGCGTTGAGCTCGTTGAGCATCGCCCAGTTCTTGACATCGTAATCCTCATCATTCTCGAACTCAGCGGCAGTTTGGACGCTGCGTTTCAGCATTGACGTCCAAACGCAAAAGTTCTTCTCCTCCAGTTCGCGGTTCAGCTCAGGATAGGGCGGCGTGTGGTCGCCGGCCTTGGGCGGGAACGACGATTGCGCTATCTTGTCCTTCTGCTCAATGAGCCACTCCTTGCGTTTCTGAGTGACGAAGGTGTGGAGAGCAGTTCCGTATCGCTCCCGTCGGGTGTCAGGTCGGAGTCGCCACCAAGCTTGCCGAGCCGATTGTCAACACTCTGACCATGCCGGGTAAGCCATATCTGTCGCGGCGCGAGGTTGAATGTCGTCAAATAGGAGCTAATGCCTCCGCTGAGGAAGCCCCGCAGTCTGTGCTGGATCAGCTTTCGGCCGACATCGATCATCTGTGAATTGCGTGTTAGTGGAGGGAACTAGCTGGGGTGTGTGGTCTGCGTACCTGAATGTACTGCATGTCATTCGCCTCCTCGTAGGCGCCAATGGGAACATAGGCGCTCTCATACGCAGCAACACGTTTTCTGAAATCCGCAAGGGATTGGTGAGGATCCTTGTCCTTGTAGTCAGGGCCCGAAAGTTTCAGGCGCATGTTGGCTTCAAGGAGCTGTATACCCGTTAGACCAAAAAACCTCGAGAAAAAAAAAAGAAAGTCGGGGTGACTCACGTTCTGATCGTGGCAGATACTCTCAATGAAGAGAATCCCGAGCTTGGGCTCCCTCTCCTTAATTCGGTCGACCAGAAGCTGACGACGCTCGATTGTGCTGTTGGTGGCATCAAGAATCCCGACGGAGCCGCCCTGATGCAAAAGGTAGTCCAAAAGCTCATCCAGAGTGTCTAGGGCCACCTGCTCGCGGAGCTTGGCTGCGGACTCGTTTGTGGGCTCGAAGAACCTGGCAGACTGGTCCATAGCGTCGGTCGAGTCGTTCAGGTTCAGCTCGGCAGGCTCCTGGCTAGTCTGCGACGTATGGCCATTGAGCAAGATGGAGGCAGCCTGAGTGGGGGGTCGAGTCTGATCATGGCAGACGAGTGCGTCGACTTGATGGGCGAGGTCAGGCCGGCGGCGACGCGTCTCCGGTTGCCGACGTTGAAGATGCGCGAGTTGTACTGTTGCCACGAGAGGTATCGTTGGACCTTTTTGGTGATGTATGACTTTCCTCGGGCGGGAAGGCCGACCATGATGATGACGAGCTTGGCAGCCACGTCGCGGTCGCTTATCTTTCCGTCAGGCGAAGCTCTGGACACGGTCATGCCAGGAACGTTCAGTGTGGCGGGGTGCGGGCGAAGGCGCGGGGTGGTGCCCCCGAGTTCTGTCTGACTGGTGGGCTATTTGTTTGTGTCCAATTAGTCAAGCCCTGGAGCATCAGGATGTGGAAAGCTGAGCTACGGGTCGAGCAGAGTGTCTGCTCGACCCGTGGCACCAGTCGCGGCATGTACATACATTCTGGGAGAGCTCGGGGCGGTCGAGACGACGCTGCGCATGGCGGGAGGGGTGTCGGAGGGGGCGACCAGGGATCGATCGCGAAGGGCGAGGGGGCCGTTCAGGTCGTTCATGGAACGGATGGCATGCGCCATGGCGGGAGGGGGGAGAAGGCCATCGTGAGGATGCGACACGGGCATTGGCAAGGGCTCGCCATTGGGAAACGAAGTGGCAGTCGACATGCTCGAGCGGAGGAGGGGCGATGACGCAGGGGCGCGGAAATCCTTGTTGGAACTCATGGCCAGCTTCGCCAGAGCAGACTGCTTGGCCTGTATAAGGCCAAGGTCTGTTGGCGAGAAAATATGTCAATAATCGGGTGCTTCTCCTCTATTTCAAGACTTCAACGGGTCGGGCAAGGAGAGTGACAGCAGTGGGGGCAAGTGTAGGTGACGGCGCAAAGTGGGATGTGGAAAAGAAGAAAGTCAGAGGAGGGTTGTACGGACCTGGCAGTTGAGGAAAGACTGCGGAAGGCATGGGCGCGTGAATATTCGAGAAAGTATAGGTAGATGGAGCGGTCCTGTCGGCCAGCGGCTCGACTAGGTAGGTACCTATCTAAAGGAAGGGACGGGGGGGCGTAAGACCGAGTTTGGTTGGCTGGGCTTGCCGTTTAGAGCAGGAAGTGGTGGCTGTTTCTGCTAGGTACTTAGGTAGGCTGGTAAGTACCTACGTAGTAAGTTGGTACGGCAGGCGCGGTCTTGGGGCCCTTGGGGTGTGCGGGGCGAGGAGGGGAAGGGGAGAGTGGGAAATCTCTCTGTGTCTCTGTTCGCTTCGAGGGGCCTGCACCCAATAGATGGACAAGGATGGGGAAGCTGGTCAAGCTGTCCCCAGGCGTGGGCAATGAATGTGGCGTCGAAGAAGGCACTTTAACGCGTGCAGGGGTCTGCCGGGTTCGTAGAAGCTGTGCGTGGCCTGGGCGGAATGAGAGAAAAAAAAGTGTTGAGGGGTCCGGATACGGAGGCGTGTAAGTGACGGCTTCTTGTTTAGTCGCCGAGGTCAGGAATCCTCTCGGTCTTGTCTGTAAGCCCAAGATACAGACAGGGAAAGCAAAGAGAAGAAGATGATATGGCAAGTGCAAGCAGATATCAGTAATGTGAGAGCTGCAAGCACGTGTGTACATACAGCACACGTAAACAAGACAGTTGATGGATGGAGTAGGTATGATGATTGAAAAAACCAAGGGCAGTGGGAGGAGAAGAAAAAAAAGGATTCCGATGTCTCTGGGACGGATGGGCTAGAGAGGATATAAAGAAGGGTGGAGGGTCAGAGCGATGGAGTCCCAAGATGGAGGAAAGGAAAGGAAAGGGCCGATAAATAGGATGGTAAGGTATCTCCGTACGGGTACGGATACTACTAATGAGATGGCATGGCATGGCATGGCATGGGGGTGAGGTGAGTGAGGTGAGGTGAGGCCAGGCCCGGGGGTGAGGGTCGAGGACTCGAGAGCGACAAGGACAGCAACCTCAGGCCCGTCTGAGACTCCCTCGTCGTGCCTCTCCCGTCTTGGCCATCATCTCCCCGGAGCCCTGATGTGTTTTACTTGTGTCTTTTTTTACTTAACTTTGCTCTGCCACCTATTTTTGCCAACCTCAACCTTGAACGAGAGAGATGGAGGTTTGTACTCGCATGAGTACGGAGATGGAGAGGCCACTCGCTCCTAAATGACAATTTCCTAGCACGTAGGTAGACTCGGCCGGACCGGCCGCCGTGTATGTATGCACCAAGGTTACCTGGAAAGAGTAAGGAAGAGGTATCTTGGCAAGGCCCTTGGCTGTACACTACTTGGATGCCTAGTAGGGGGGTCAGCACAAGGGAGCCAAAGCCTAAACCGGGAGAGAGAAAAAGAGGGAACAGAAAGAAAAGAGAGCAGCATGTGTGCTGTGCGTGCTCACTGTCCGAGGGAAAAGCCCAGGGCAAAGGAAGCCAGCAGCTGGTCCAATGACCGACGCCAGCGTCAGCGCTGCGCTCCTCCAAAATTCGGGGCTTGCCCTTCCTGCAGGTTACAATTGTGTACACTATACGCAGCTGCAGCGCTGCTTCTGGAGAAGTCCCCTGGGTGGTGGGCTGCATGCTCGGTGACCGGTCGCCGATGGGTGATGCCCTTCCATCCAAATCGATTGACAGGGTCATCCGCCCCCTGGACCCCATCCACCGGGAGCCCCTGCCACCCCTTCTTCCCTGACCCTGTTCGTTAAGCCTCTTACCTACCTACCTAGGTACCTTGCTCTGCCTGTCCCTCCTCCTGGCACCGGAGCCCTGCGGGATGCCCTCTCTCTTTCTCTCTCTCCGCAAGTCTTATTTGATTTTCTGAAAAGGAAAATTATTTCCCCCCAGGTAATTGTCCTAGATTTTCTCTCCCCTCTTTCTCAAAGTTGGAGATTCAGAGATAGGGTTGCCACATCCGGTCCAATCTACCATTGGTACTCGACTTGTTGGGACTGGCTGTGCAGTGCAGTGCGGTGCGGTGCGGTGCAGGATCAAGCGGAACGGGCCTGGGCGTTTTTACAACTTCCCTTTCGTGACGGGATACCTTCCGCCCTGCCTCAAACGTCCAAGGCTGTAAACTGAATTGTCAAGCTTGCATACAGATAGGCCCGATGCCAGAGACGAGGGGTTGGTCCAAACGAGAAACGGGGGCCAGGCCGAGGTGTAATGCGGTATGTGTGTTGTTGGTATCTGTGCCCACTCCCACGAGAGACTGATTGCAAAATATCCCCAGAGTCGACTCACTCTTTGCCAGTGGTGAGGTGATGGCGGTTGGCAACGGCCCATTCGTCGACCACGACGAGGCGTCCACCCCCCGACACCCCGTTGCCAGCCCGAGCTCGAAATTGACAGCATTCCACTTCCCACTTATTGACATCATTTCACGTGTTATTTCTCATGCTTCCCCCTCCCTTGCGAACGGCGGATTTTTTTTCTTCCTTCTTTTCTTTTCCTTTCTTCTGGCGACAAGTGCTGGGCGACATGTCGGTCACTTTACGGGGACTTGTGAACTGCATGACATGTTCGTTTGACGGGGGTGGGGGAGGGGTGTGCGCGGCCGAGTCTGTCTGGACTGGAGCCGGCCTTCGAGGTGAAGCTGTGGATTGTAACAGAGTAATTGGCAAAAGGGCAAACAACAAGACTCGGATCAACAACGCTCGACAGCAAGCGTTTGCGCTGTGTGCCAAACCACAACTGCTACTTTTGGTGAGCGCAACTCATGGTGGTCATCGCGGCCCCTGCCAGAAAAGCTCAGGCTCGCCGGATAAGCAACACCCATTGGTGTTTTGGTCCAATGCCTGCAGCCTGTCCTGACCGTCCCCCGTCTCACCCCGTCCGTCCGTCCGCCCTCGAAGGCTTCCTCAATCATACCTATCCTCCTCACTCGCACGTCCATGTCCATGCCAGTCAGTGTTACCTACCTAGGTACCCGCGTTTCCCACCAACCCCCGTCCTGACAGCCGCTGTCTAGGTCGCAGTGTGTCGTGGATGTCAGCCTCCGTGCACTCATCTCATGCCCGCTGGAAACTCCTCAACAGACAGTCAACCTGGTTGCTCGCTCTCTCCTCAACCCGTCTGTCGTCTAAAATAAGGACCCCAAAACACCCGTCACGGCGGCCGGCCCCATGCCATGCGTCTCCCCGTCTGTCTGGGCCCTGTCGTGTCCTCCCGTGTGCCGCGCCGTGCCTTGTCCTGTCTGGTCTTCTCTCCGGTCTGTGTTAATGCACCCCCAGATGCTCCGTTTGTCGTGTCCGTCGAGCTGGCTGGCACCCAGCTCTTCTTCACTCGGTGGACGTGCTTCCCACTTCCCTTGCCGCTCAATGTTTCACCATCAAGACGCCTGTTCTGGTTGCCAAGTCCCCCCACTGATTCAACCACGACCTTATCTTACATCCGTCCCAACTTCTCAAGCATTCCAGCTCTCAGCCAAGCCACAGGAATAGACCAGTCAGATTCACCCTCGCAAGCACGCATTGCGGCCACGCAAAGCCTATCATCATCATCATCATCATCATCATCATGGTCAATCACCCTGTTCCATTGGCATGCTTCGCCCCTTTTTTGTCTTGTTTCGGGGTGGTTGATTGCCTTTGGGGTTATCCAAAGGCCTGATCGAATCCCTTGTGCCTTTCTTCGTTAGGCTTTCCAACGTGCCCTGCAACACGTCTCCTCTGACAGCACTCAACATGTCGCATCCGGGTACACAGCATGGTTCAACACACCATCTCCGGGGTCGCGTGCCGACAATGGTCATTACATCTTCCGTTGGCGTTGCAACAACTCAACTAGCGCCTGGCTGCTGTCTTGGGAATCGCCCCGAAGTCCGGAGGCTGCAAGAGACAGCCACGCCCCCGGGGATCCGCTCCTCTCAGGGATCCGCGGCGTCTTCGGTGAACTATGGACTTGCCTTACGAAGCCCCTACAGATAGGTAGATTCGCTGACTCGACACGGGGATCCCAGATGGGGTGGCCGACTGTCAATGGATGTCATGCCGCTGCTGAGCGCCAGCCCACCACCAGGCTTTGCCCTAAGCGTCTCGTGAAGGATGATGGAGCGGCGCTCATCTTCCGACCTGGGCGGTGATGTCACCCGAGATGCCTGCCTCGCGCGCTGTCATTCCCTCCCCCCGTGACAGAACTCCGTGCTCGGCCTGTTGACACTAGGTAGGTACGCGCCAGAGACACAACGAGTGGGATGGTGATCCGCGTGTCCCGCCAGAGCAAAGAGGGCGGCATGCCATCGACCTCAAAGACGAGTGAGGCTTGCGCCCGACACACAGTCATTCCGCCATGCCAGTGACAACTGGTAACGCCAAGCATATTGGCCAACCACAGCTCAAAGATCGACTGGCACTGCTTGATTGTCTTGGTGTTTCGTTCCCTGAATATGTACATAGTAGGGACCGGGCGTGGATGACGAAAGGGGTGTTTTTGGTACGGAACCCCCACTCGAGCGAGACTCATTCGAGAAAAGATGATGTTACACCGCAGGACGCAATGTGCAGCAGAGACAACGGAGTTTTCCCAACTCCCCAAACTCCATGAATGTGGGGGAGCTGAGTTGATGCTCCCTCCAAACACCGGCGGCGCGGCCCTCACTCATCTGCGCTGAACTCGTCTTGCTGAATATTGCCGCCGCCGCCATCGCGCCGCCACTCCGCTGCCTAATTAGCCCCCACCTCCACCTCCACCACCACCCCGAGTGTACCTAGGTAATTAATAGCGATTGAGACCATGTGCTAGTCGACTAGTGTACCTAAATACTGGTGCCCCCGCATGCACCGTGAGGGGTTTACAGTACCGTCTGCTTGCTGGACACACGATCTGCACCCAATCTTCCAGTAACAAGCAACTCGGGGACCGGTAGCGCAGTGACAACGGCAGCGCCAACGCCAAAGCCACAGGGAGCACCTGCTGGATCTGCACATGCTAGAGGTCATCCGGGGGGCGAAGGGGGATACGGCCGATACCCGGCGCGACGGAGGTGGACACTGGTGTATGGAAGGTAGTAGTAAGAGCGTTAAGCGACGTGTATGACTTGCAGTCCCAGGTCGTTGTACCGGTATCGTAGCGGCCGGCGGGGGCCGACTAGTAGAGCGTGCCGCCATCGGAGATTGAATACCTACCCAGTGGTTTGATGGGGCTCGCACACGTGGGGTCAAAGTTGCCGTTTGACAATTGCATTTCTAAGCTGCAGTACCTACCTTCGGAGAAAGAGCGAGTGTCTGATATGGGCTGCAGAACTTTGTCAGTGTTTTCTGCCATCAACAGTGGGTAACCAATGAGTCACTCAGCGGTAAGACCAGGAGGAGAAACTGTCTAACAACCGACTGCCCTGGACTCTTTGCGACGCGTCTGCGGTAAGACAACCGGAAGCAAGCAGCAAGTTGAAGCTCCAGACAGGAGGAGCCGAGCCAAGATGGGGAATGTATAGGTAGACGCCAAAGGTGCAGACTGCATCCAACCCTTTGAGGCGACGCTGGGCTGGCGAGTGAATTTTTGGTGAGAGGAGGGCTGGTTTTGGTTGTGCCAATCTCGATAGGCCGAGTCTCTGTCTCCTCCCAGTCGCCTCTGGTTTCTCCCGTTCCCCGTCCTTCTCCTCCTTCTCCGGCCCCTTCTCCAATTGTGTCTTGTTCTTTCTTGTTTTTTTTTGGTGGTCACCATCCATCTCCGCGTCCCTCATGGGGGCAAGGTCGACGAACCCCGTACCATCTGCCTACAAATATACGCCGTCTCCACTTCAGAGTCGTTTGGGCTCCCAAACCAGAAAGAAAAGAAACACTGGCGTGTGCCGCAGAATCGCCCATGTACGAAGCACTAATCGAATACGTAGGTATACCAGACCTCGCTCCATCCACGGGAGGAGAGGTCGACCCACTTTCTACCCTCCCATTTCCAGAGCTGCTGCTCTGGACAGCGAGGTGGGCGGTCGTTGGTTGACGCGGACTGGCCATACCGAGATGCTTTAGCGCATATCGCTATCGATAAGCCACTTTACGGCCTGTAGAGGCCGGCCAGGAGCACCCCCCCAAGCGTCCCCGCCGGGGCGGCTCTGCTTTGCGTTTCGATTCGGTGCAGGGACGGACCTTCCGTGCTTGTGCTTGTGCCTGGCTTGGCCTGGGGCGGCTGGGTCAGGGACAGTCTGGATCGTCAAAGCAGTCAAATTTTCTGATGCTTCACATCCATCCCGTCGGTTCAACATCCACAGTTCGGACCGCTTCCAGAAACGTTTGGCCTTCAGATGCATTGTTCGCTGAGGAACAACGCCAGCTGATCCGACAGGGCCTCATCCTCTCTTCGTTGTTTCTTTGTTTGGCTCCGAACTGTGCCCTGTTGTTTCAGGACCTGGCAGAACGACGTTGATCTTCAAGCTCCTAGGTTACATTCGTCCACCAGCACCCTAAAGAGCCAACTAAAAATGGAATACTGGTGCTGAGACCGACATCAGGACTGAGACCAAGACTGAGACTCTTCGACCGAGCTAGGTACCTACCAAACTGCCAGACCCCCGCCCGCCATCAGTTCCAATTATACCTGCATCAGCAAATCTCTTGGCAAGGATTTCTGAGCAAAATCCCAAACTCAACTCCTGAACGCAACAAGGCTTTGTGGATCACCACTCTCGGCAAAGAGAGTGATCGAGTGTTGTTCTTGGTCCAAGAAGGCCAAGGACAGAAGCAAAGGACAGGCAAAGGAGGGCAAAGTTGCAAGTGCACAGCCAAAAGGCGAGAGCAAGCGTCGAGGGTGAGGGTGCCTTCCATCCTCGTGCCTTGCCCCGACGACATCATTAGCATACAGGGCCACCTGCCTGTCTGCCTAACTGCCTGGCCGGTCATCATCGCCAGGCTGCTTCTAGTGGCTTCCTGCTAGGGAGTCTTTCCAGTAGGTGCTTGGGGACGGCGCCGCCTACTCTTCCCAAGAACACAGCAGGCAATCGCACCTGTTCCATCGCCCCAAGACTTCTCCAGCTTCTGGGCGATTGCTCTTGCTGGAATCTCTACGCCGGATCATTCGACTTGTGCACGGCCAGGAGGAGAAGGGAAGTCGACGCGGACCAAGCCCAAGGAACTTGTGCCCTCTATTTCCACGAAGCAGGACCCAGGTGTTGTCATCGATATCGACGGCCGCTCGCACCGAGACCTGTTTTGGCTGGAACCTCCCGTACCCAGCTCTGGTCATCAATCTTGACTCCTTGACTGTCCGTCCAAAGTACGCGCCACTTCCGGCACTCGCCTTGTCCAACGACACCAGAACACAACAGGATCCATCGCGTGCTGGCGAGATTACATCAGTTGCTGGCATCTCATCGGTTTCCAATCTGAGCCACCGCAATTCGAGACAGATATCCGGCTGCTTCAAGCAGAGGACAGGCAAACCTTGTCATCGTTTGGAGCCAAACATCGCCCAAGGCAAGCCCCACCGGCACAACAAGCCGTCTTGTCCACTCCGTTGGCTATTGTGAGCCCGAAGATCTGCCAGAGTGAGTCACTTCACGGCGATAAGGCATGGTATTCGTCTCTACGGGCCTTTGCTAACACACGTGCAAGCTCTGTTTCTTCTACCCACCAACCCACCCACCCGCTTTCGAAGCTTCGTCCAGGGATTGTACGAACCAAGCCGTCACAATGCTGGCAGCCGAACACCCTACGCATCCCAAAGCGGGCCCGGAGAGGCCTGACGATCAGTCTGCCGAGAAGGGCGAGCACACCGGACCTGATGTTGTCCAGCCCCATGCCCTCACCGACAACCTCATCCCCCAGCAGCTGGGCCGAGGAGTCTTGATCCCCTTGAAGACGACGCTCGAGATCCGGCAAGACCACACCATCGTGCAGGCCTTGATCACCCGAGCGCCTTCTACGTCCACTAACAATGTCGTCAAGTAAGTCTGACAGCTGCATGATTGAGGACCGAGTGCTAACCCGGATCCAGCTTGATCCGCTCGATGCTCCCTGAGGGCGTGGCTAACAACCTGCCTCATTTGCGCCGGTGCGCAAAGCCAGCCGATATTCCGGCTCACCTGAAGACGCAGTTCATGAACGACTCTCCCGAGGGTCGCCAGGTCCACACGGGAAAGTCCACCTGGATCTACATCATGCTCGGCGAAGAGAAAGACTTTGACCGGCATGACTTGGCTGTCAAGTTGACCGCCATTGAAGGTATGGGGGAGAATCTCTTCCTCACCAAGATTTCAATCCCGGCGGTGCCCCCTACTTCCCAGATACAGGCGGCCATGTGGACATCGCAGTTCTGGCCTACGGTGTACAGGAAGAACAATCCCTTGGGGCCACATCCGAGCATGGTTAGCCGGTCGACAGAGATCATCAAGGACGAGGCGTCCCTGTGGATGACGGTGGCCCACCGCGTTGCTCTCCAGGCCAAGAGGGCGGGTGTCGGCGAGGCCATGGGCGCTGTCATTGTGCAGCGCGACGGAGGCAAGTCCACGCTCGTAGCAGTTGCTGGAGATGCTCGCTGGCACCAGGAGCCCAGTCGCAGCGGTACCGGCAACCCCATGGCTCACTGCGCGCTCAGAGCTATCAGTATGGTCGCACAGAAGCTGGTGCGACATGAGAGACGGGCGGCCGGACACTCCCAGTTGCCCCCCGTCCTCGAGTACGACATGTTCCAAGATCTTCCGCTCGTCGAAGATGAACACACAGTCTATTACGACGAGCACCCCAATACGGACGGCTACCTGTGCCACGGCATGGAGATGTACCTGACGCACGAACCTTGCGTCCAGTGCTCGATGGGAATTCTTCATTCACGAATGGGCAAAGTCGTCTTCGCGCAGCGAATGCCGCTTACCGGGGGCATGTGCTCGGAGGACCGAGGCCACGATCATCCCGAACTTGCGAACTGTGGCGGCGGAGAGGGACTCGGTCTGTTCTGGAGACGCGAGCTCAACTGGAGCTTGCTGGCATGGGAGTGGGAGTCGAGCGACTGTGTGGGACCCCTGCCGCCGGTTGGTCACAGAGTCCATGCTTAGTCCCCATGGGACTTTACGACGATACCTAGGTGCTTATGGCCAGGGAACCGGCCTAGGCCAGAACAAGAACAGTCTTTGTGTAGCGGGCTGTTGTCAACGATGGAAGCTGACGACAGTCTCGATACATTAGTATCGATAGCCCTCAACGCCAAAAAAAAAAAAAAACCTCCACGTCAACCGTTTTGCAGCCTCGGTCTAATAATAACAGGTTTTTCCGATGGCGGTTGGTTGAGGCATTGGTTTAGAGGGCCAGCAGAGGGATTAGATAGTCCTCTCAGCTCTAGCCGGATATCTGGCGTTGAGAGAGGATGTGTCGAGGGCATTTCGTTAGTAGTGGTGTGGCAGAAATTATACCCATGCTGTATTATGTGCAAAAGGCAGCAGCAAACTTGGCAATGAAGAATTCAAGAATACTCCCTAAAAGCATTTTCTCCCGAGGGTCGTGGTAACTGCACGTGCACACTGAAGGAGTGAAGTCTCCGCATGAATGTTAAATACCTACCTTCCTACCTCTACCTATCTAGGTAGGTAGGTAGAAGCAGGTACGAAGTAGGTACGGATAGTGCCCATATCGTATCCGCGACCGAAACACCGGACAAGGCGAAGAACAGACGTTGGGCTAGTGACAAGGCGAGCAAGCGGCGCTAAGGTCGGGTCGGAAAGCTCTGCAGTGGTCTGGTCGTGCTGCCTGCGGGGAAAGGGGAGGGAAGGAAGGAAGAGAAGAAGGCACCTTATCTTATCGGTCACGCTCCAACGTGGATGGGGCGGCACCGCGCAAAGAGAGGAACCGCACCCCATTGAAGTGGTCCCTCGTCACCGGCCCTTGCCGCAGCCTTCATTCTTTCCCCCCCCCGTTCCATGTTTCGGCATGCGCCCGCGAACAAAGGCAGTCGCTGAGAGACAGGCACCGAACCCGCAGCCTCCGACGACAACCTTTTAGCAACCGCCTGCAACATGAGCCTCCTTTGACTCCCTCTATTACCTAGCGACTCCTACCTGGTGGCTTTGCAACGGTTCTAACGCATGCGTTTGCGAGCTCAAGCTCTTTGGACAAAAGCTGCTGACCTCCCTAACCCCGAGCTCGAGCTCCTACTACAAGCTACCGCCCCTTACCCCGACAGCTATAAGACGACGAACCGCCGCGTTCTGGCAGGGCAGACCGGACGGCCGCGATCGTACAATCCATATTTTCTCCACGATCCTCAACGACCTTTACGCCATGCCGGCCAACAAGAGAGGAGCCCCGTCCGCGAGCGCGACGAGCGCGAAGAAGCGCAAGACGGACAAGGACCTGCAAAAGTATTATGCCGTGCGCACCGGAGCGCGTCCGGGCATCTACCTGACCTGGGCCGAGTGCCAAAAGCAGACCGCCGGTTTCCGCGGAGCACAATGTGAGTTTTCGAAGCCCTTGCCCACTGGGGAAACCCTCTCCTCTCCTTGCCTACCTGCCTTGCCCACAAGTCACTTTGGCTGAATGTGCCGTCTGCTCCTGCAGACAAGTCCTTCCTATCCCGAGAAGACGCGCAGGCGTTTGTGGATGGTAGGAAAATACCCAGCGAAGAGGGTGAGGAGAAGCCGCCGCGCTTCTACGCAGTTGCGCGCGGCATTTTCACGGGCATTTTCTCGGACTGGGGAACGGCGTCAATGGCGATCGCGGGAACCAAGGGCCCCAAGTACAAAAAGTTCGACACGTACGAGGACGCGCTGGATTTCATCCGCGAATGGGGTGACGAGCAGACGATTGCCGACGCGGAGAAGGCGGCCGAGAATGACGGCATCACTGTGCAGCCGTCTATGAAAACCTTTTCCAATGATGAAAAGTCGGACGATGATTCGGATGATGACCTCTCCGTCGAGTCAGATGACACTTCCACCAAGGACACTTCCGCCAAGGACACCAAGGACACTCGCACCAAGGTTTACACAGACGGAAGCAGTCTGGGTAACGGCACCGCGGGCTCCGTGGCGGGCGTAGGCGTCTACTTCGGACCCAATGACCCAAGGTACGTTGTCCTTCCTCGCCGCGATGGTTCAGACCCCTCAAATGACAGTTCCACAAGCCTCTGTCCCCTGCGTCCTTCCCCCACGCAAGCAAGGCACAGAAGAAACTAACCCGCCCGGCGCCCAGAAATGTCTCTGAACGTCTCGAAGGTGACCAGCAAACCAACCAGCGCGCAGAACTCACCGCCATTCTGCGGGCCCTACAATTGAGCCCACTGACGCAGTCTCTGCTGATTCTATCAGACAGCACTTACTCGATCAAGTGTGTGAAGGAGTGGTACAAGCACTGGGAAAAGACGAGAACGACGAAAAACGGGGAAAGGAAAAAATGGGTCACGTCGGCGGACACCGATGTCAAGAACAAAGACCTAATCCAGGCGGTGCGGGAGGAGGTTGCCAAGCGCGACGCCGCGGGAGCGACGACTGACTTCGACTGGGTCAAGGGACACAACAACGACCCGGGCAACGTGGCAGCGGACCGGCTCGCTGTCGCCGGGGCGAAAATGGGGTTGCCGGCCAAAGGGCGCAAGAAGCTGAAGTGATGGCGGCGAGCCCTACTCCCAAGGAACGGTGCCCCGGAGACATTAGGGAACGTTTGTGTGTTCGGAGCTGTGCTTGGAAAAGTTGACGGGACGAGACGAGACGAGAGGCAGGGGGCGGTGACGGATGGAGATCGGACACACTGCGTTGTCGAGCTGCAGTAAAGAAACGAGGATCATTACCAACAACCCTACCTACATACCTTGTGGGGGTGGACATGTGGTGGGCATATGCTGTGGATGGATCGCCTTGAGGGGAGTTCGCATCTCGAGGATGGTTATATCGATGGGTGGGCAGTTTCCCAGCGTTTACTGAACCGCTTCTTCGGTTATGGATGTGGCTGTATTGCTTTGCGTCTTATATCCCCTTCTCTTTAGAGTCATTCTGAGTTCTTGGGCATCGTTGTCTTTTTTTCCATGTTCTTTTCCCATGAGCCACTCGAGGGGTGACCCTCGGGCTACTGTTTCCTGTAGGCACGGGGGAAGAGGTCGACGGGGGAGCTGAAGCGGAGAAGGAGTCTCTTGTTCTGTGCACTTCTACCAGGTGATCTGGGTTGGTCTGAGTTTCTGTTCGGTTTGTCATTGTATGTAATCTTTCCATGGAGATATCCCCAAGTTCATCGAGTTCACCCTCGCCCGGAGTGCATGACAGGAAAAGAAGGCACTTTGATGAACACTGAAATCTGCCAGCCAGCACCGCACGCCGATCTCCCCCCTTCCCTCCTGTCTTCTCGCGTACAGGACAAAGAAGACAGGATCTTGCCCATCAGTTTCGTGGGCTTGGTGTGTGTGTGTGTGTGTGTGTGTGCGTGCCTCCCGGCCTGATGTTCCCTCACTCCCCCTTCAGAGCGTTACTGGCGGCTGTGCAAAGTTTCCCGCTTCCGCCGGAGCCGCCCAACTAGCTAAAACAGATGATGGACGTATGAATCAATGTATGGCAATTCGTCTCGTCCCGTCCCGTCCCGTCTCGTCTCTCTCTCTTTGTCTGTCTCTTTACCATCACCTACGTTATTTGTGGGGGGCACGTCCGCGTCGGAACCCTGAACTCTCTGTCGTCCACGCGCCTTGGGGTCGAGACTCAAACTGACGGCGGTAATCCCTCACGGTGGCAAGGTCTGTCGGTGTGTGAAGCGTGCGAGGCTAAGCAGGCAGGCGTGGTGGCCAATTTGAGATTGATACAAGAGTACGAGAAAGACTGGTAAAGACAGGTATAGAAGCCGAGAAGACTTTTGGACCCCTAGTAGGTACGTTGTCGAATCAAGTACATGCCTAACAGCCCAACGTTTGGGTTCCGGTACTTGGATGTATCATGTAGGCGGCCCCGCTACCTCCTTCGACCCAAGCCACGCATGAGTCGGAACTTGAAAGAACAAACGTCACTCGCACCCACCTGGATATAGTAGTACAAACACAGCCTTCGCAGATTGAGAGGGTTCCGCCGGGTAATTCTAAGTCGTCCTACCCCACGCATCCGTCTATCATGGAATGCAGGCAAAGATGTGCGGGAAGAGTCATGGAAAAAAAAATGAAAAAAGAAAATGCAGGTGCAGAACAGACAATGCCCTCCTCGACACCCCAGGTAGATCCCCGTCCAAACCAGCGGTGATGATGTTGTTCATCCCGCCTCCCTTTGTTTCCCCGCCCCCTCTCTTACCTTATCCAAGCTAGACTAGCCTACCCAAGGCAAGTTCGCCCGCCACCATCTCGTGCTCCTCCTTCTTTTCTTCTTCCGCTTCCTCCCTTACATTGCTCTTCCTTTCCCCAATCTTGCCTTACCAACCCCCAAGACCGCCATCTACATCCGCACGTTTCCCGCATCTACACGCCAGATCCGGAACGTCGTTGCCCTCGATTGGACAGCCCTCTTCTGCCGCCCCTTGCTCTCATCAATCAGTCGCAGACCGCCATCTTTTGTTCCCAGGTCACACAATCCCCAGAAGACCA
Source organism: Colletotrichum falcatum (assembly GCA_019425465.1). Classification (NCBI taxonomy): domain Eukaryota; kingdom Fungi; phylum Ascomycota; class Sordariomycetes; order Glomerellales; family Glomerellaceae; genus Colletotrichum; species Colletotrichum falcatum. The sequence continues at coordinate 158,083 of SWKJ01000114.1, read as the reverse complement.
AGAAAACACCTGCTGCCGGGGACGAAATCCGAAGACGCTATCAATGTGAAAAAGAAAGAGAGAAAAAAAACACATCCGCCACAACTCTCTCTCCAATGGTAGTCAGTCACGCAGGCGCCAAACCCTAAGTCATTGCCGTGATCTTCCACCCCGCGATCTAGCGATACGCACGTTTCGCTGCTTCGTACCCGAGCCCTGTCTACTCCGATAGACACAGGGAGGGGAGGGGACCTATCCCTATTTTGCCATCTACTATTGGCTTTTAGCCGTTTGACCATCGGCTCCCGACCAGGGGATCGATAAATCAGCGACCGTCAGCTACACTTGGCAGTGAAAGCGGCGCGACCGTCGCAATCCAGGTCATTCATTGGGCCATCCCGTGTCGAGATCGCGGAGACTTGGTAGATTGAAACGGACAGTCTGCGGAGGACCTAGGCCGACTCCAATCCCTTGGCAAAAGCTTGAGTTGTAGGTCACTGTTGCTTTCCCATCGTGCACAGGCAAGACAAAATAATTGCGGCAATGCCCACCCTCGCGCTCACAAACTTCAACATCGTGGTCGGCCTGCTGGGCGGCTGGATCTCGTTGTTCGGGCTGGTGTCGTTCCTATGCAAGGAGACGTACTACCTGTCCGAAGCCTGTAAGTGCTTGCGAGCTCCCGGAACCCCCGCAACGGTGAGAGGTCTAGAACGAATGTGACGTGCCGATGGTCTTGCCCTCCCATCTTCTCTGCCCCTCACAATCCAAAAGTGGCTGACACAACTCCGCAGTGATATCCCTCTTGGCGGGCGTCGCCTTCTCTCCCTCGGCGGCAAACCTCGTCAGACCGCTCGATTACGCGGGTACCCCGGCCAATGTCGAGGCCGTCACCCTCGCCTTCTCCCGTCTCGTTCTCGGCGTTCAGCTCGTCCTCGCTGGTGTCCAGTTACCCAGCAGGTACCTCCGCACGCAGTGGAAGCCCATGGCCCTGCTCGTCGGGCCCGTCATGACCTGCATGTGGCTCGCCACGAGTCTCCTCGTCTGGGCCTTGACGCCGCGCCTGCCGTTCCTGCACGCCCTGGCCATTGGCGCCTGCGTGACGCCCACCGATCCGGTGCTCTCCAACGTGATTGTCAAGGGGCGCTTCGCTGACCACAACATCCCCAGGGAGCTGCAGAACCTCATCATCAGCGAGTCGGGCGCCAATGACGGCCTCGGGTATCCGTTCCTGTTCTTCGCGCTGTACCTGATCAAGTACGTCGGCGACGGCGGTCAGCAGGTGTCCGGCGGCGCGGGTCTGGCCATGGGTTTGTGGTTTGGCGAGACGTGGGGTTATACCATTATCCTCAGCGTCATTTACGGCGCCGTCGTGGGCTGGTTGGCCAAGGGTTTGCTGAGGTGGGCTGAGAGCCACAAGTACGTCGACCGGGAGAGCTTCCTGGTCTTCGCAATTTCCCTGGCGCTCTTCATCGTCGGGACGTGCGGGATGATTGGTAGTGACGACGTCCTGGCATGCTTCATCGCCGGCAATGCCTTCACGTGGGACGACTGGTTCCGTCTGGAGACCGAGGATGACTCGTTTCAGCCCACCATTGACATGTTGCTAAACGTCACCATCTTCATCTGGTATGGGGCCGTCATTCCATGGCACGAGTTTCTCCTCAACAGCGTGATGCCGATATACCGCCTCGTTGCACTGGGACTACTGGTGCTGCTACTTCGGCGCTTGCCGTTCGTATTCGCGGTCCACCGCTTGATACCCCAGATCGAGCACACGAAGCAGGCGGTTTTCGTGGGCTTCTTTGGGCCCATTGGAGTGTCGGCCATCTTTTATCTTTACGTGACCATCGAGTTCCTACACACGCTGAACGAGGGCGAGAAGCCCCGCGCAGACGTCGCTCACATGGCGGAGGCCGTCCGGGTCATTGTCTGGTTTCTTGCCGTCTGCAGTATAGTAAGTCTCGCACAACGTAACACATCGGGGTCCGAAATAATCGTTCGTTTAGGTGGTCCACGGCCTGAGCATTCCACTTGGCAAGCTCGGCTACTACGCGCCTCGCACGCTGTCCAGGGGCATATCTTTCATGAGCGGTGACGGCGACGACAACTATCGTCCGTTCCGAATCCGCGGTAGGGTCTTGTTCCCGTTCGACCGGTCGCGGTCGCATGGGCTCGAGGGGCCGACAGCCTATGATGCCGAGTCCCGGGCTCAGTCACCTTCGGAGAACGAAGCAAGCCGGCCGGTATACAGAATTGGTGGTTCACTCATCCCCCGGAATCCGGCGGGCGCAGGAGAACCAGGCTTGTCGGCCTCTGGGCTAAAGCGGCCCGGCCACCCGGAACAACTCTCTGGTCCCGAGGACGGAGATGGTGCTCAGACAAAGGCGGCTAGCCAACACGAGGTGCCGGCGCCACTGCCACCGCCACCAGAGCTCCCGAGTCGCACGATTCGGTTTCCAGACGAGACACCCGCACCCCGGTAATTACAGAAACACTGGAGCAGAATTAATTCCGCAAAAGCATTTCGAGCCGAGTGTTGGACGCCCACGGCGCGGGCAGCAGAATCAAGAGAATGGCATCGTGACTAACTGTAGAACAACGCCGTGCGTGCAAGTCGTCTGCGCTTGCCGCCCCGGTGAGGCATGTAGTGGGCACTGTCCACAAAAGGATAGAATAGTCGAATAAAGCAATTGGAGGCTTCGCAGAATACCGCGCCATTTGATGTTAATGCGGGCCACCTTGACGAGTGAGTGTGATGGGCACGGTGTCAGGTCTCCCCGAGGAACCGTCTAGTAATAACGGGATGCCGCTCGTCGGTGAGTGTTCTTGGAAGCCATAGACTAGGTCACCGCCGCCTCGCGAGCCCAGGTGACTAGCCTAGGGCGTTTCGATCAAGGTCAGATGGATAAACAGCTTTATGCAAGCCACTCTTGAGAGGGCGTCAGGGTTTACGCAACAAGAGTGGTTAGTGCAAAAACCCCGTTTTTAGTGCGCAGGCTCCGCTTCATGGTACCTACCCGAACGGACAAATTGGGTGACACACGCCTGCAAAGGCTAATGTAGGTTGTGGTGTCGAGGCGTTTGTGCGAGCTTCGGAGCGACGTCGGGGCTGAAGAGAGAGAGAGAGAGAGAGAGAGAGAGAGAGAGAGAGCTGCACCGCAGTTGGAGCTTTCCCAGGAGGCCGGCAAAGATGGTGGCCAACACGCTCAGACGGCAACCGGGCTTGGAGCCGGCGGGCTAGGCCAGACCCTCGACCCGGCGAGAGGGGAGTTGATCGGCTTGTCGGATTGCATTGCCCAGCCAGACGAGTGATGCTGTTGGCGCAGGTTTCGACAAACCATCTGTGGCAAGGGTTGCATCCACCACCAGGTCCTCCGTTCCTGACTTTAGTTGGGAGGGAGGGGCGGCAGCCTATCAGAGGGCCGGCGATTTGACATCGGATGCAAGCAATGCGGCGGGCTTACAGCTTACCAGACCCGCCCTCTCGCCGAGTTTTACATTGCGCCTACCAGCGGGCAACGGTAGCTCGAATGGCTTACGCCTGCCTAGTACATACAGAAGGGTGGCAGTTGCAGTTGCAGTTGCAATGGCTTATGTTGCAGATAATCGTTGTCTTGCATCTACCCATCTACAAAAGAAAAGACGGATGGTATTAGTAGGCGGCCTAATGGCGAAGGGGGTGCCCTCCCGGCCGGAGGTTAAGTTGAGGAGATTGTCTTGGATGGGTAAAGAAACGTCGGACGGCCGAATGGGTTTCCTGGGCTGGAACGGACCGGCCGAAGTTAGGTTCAGGGAGACGCCGCAAGGTCGCATCATCTGTTGTTGAGGGGGGGAGGTGGGCGGGATTGTTGCATAGCAAAGGCAGCAAGCAGTTAATTGGCGTGCCTCAGTACCGCTCGGCCTCAATGTTGATACATTAGGTTGACCGGGAAGGAGGCCAGGAGGTAAACTTTGGGGGAAAGGCATGACGGTCCGCGCAGGTTTTGACCGTAGTGCATGTAGCATATGTGTAAGCGCTGGTGCCCAAGACGAGGCCGGCGTGCAAGCTTAAGGTCGATGACAAGAGACGGTGGGGAGAGTTAGTTTCCCGCGGCACCGGGTTGATTCGGCGCAACTAGAACCCTAAAAGAACAGAAGGGGGGACCAAATCCTGCCGTCCCCGTCCCCGTCCCATGCGCGGGCGAGCAGACAATTTTTTTTTTGTGTCCCGCCAGGATCCTCAACAAGTGTTTGCACTGCGACAAGCGATATAGGAGGAGTGTCCCATGAGTTGCCGTCCGTTGCGTACATAGTATGGCGAGGCTTGGCCAGACGCGTCCTGGTGGAGAAGGGGAAGGGGAAGAGGAATTGGAAGAAACCCGACTTGGCGAGCTTGGAAGGAGTCTCAGCATCAAGTTGGGAGCTGCAAGATGATGAAGACTGACGTTAGTTGTTGAAGGGCGCAAGGCAAGGCAAGGAAGGTAGGTAGAGTTGCAGTGGCAGGACTCACTGCAACTCTGCATCACTGGTGCATACATATCTCATCCTATCAGGGCAATCAGGGCAGACTGGGCCAACAGGGTCAAGGAACATAAGGGGGTCTTGCCGACGTGGGAAACAGTGGAATGGGGGGAGGCGATCCGAGGAATGCGTGGTGCTCTCTGGGCTGAAGTGGGTTTGAGGCTAGCGAAGTAGAGGGCCGAGAGTGGAAATAAATATAGAGAGAGGGGGGAGAAAGAGGGAGACAGAGGAAGAGAGAGACAGAGGAAGAGAGAGAGAGAGAGAGAGAGAGAGAGAGAGAGAGAGAGGTAGAGAGGGAGGACTCATCCCACAGGGTTTCCATCCTTGAGGCCACGCGTGTTTTAGTTGCGCGGTGCTGCTGGTGTGTGTGTGTGTGTGGTGCAAGTCGAGTATCCGTATGGTGTGGCCCTTTTTCGCCTGCCTGCTTATCGGTCAGTCATCGACTTGTACAGTAGGTGGTAGCGGCAGCGGCAGCGGCAACGAAGGGATGGAGGGAGTGAGAAATGTCTCGACTTGGACTCTGGAGGGTAAAAGTCCTCACACTGTACTGCCTACCTATACGTACCCATCCAGACCCTGGCAGGGATCGGTGCTCGTGCACAGCTCCTATTGGCCAGGCGCTTGGGTGGCTTGAAGTGGAATCGAGCGCACCTGGCGGACTATCCTGGCGGCGCGTGGCGCAGGTGCCACACTGTGCTTTCGCGTAAGGTGTTCCGTCAGACGTCGGAGCCACTGGCGCGCGGTACGTACCCTTTCGTCTCGTGAGCGGCGAGCTAATACCTACATACTACCCACGTACATACATACAATACAGTACATGGCGTGTCTTGTGTGTCTTGCCAGCGGATACCTGTATTCGTAATCTCAACATGCCTTTCCAATAATTGAACTCTCTGCTATTTTCTATCCACTCGGGCGGTGGATCTTCGCAGAAGCAGATGCAGGCAGAAGGCACGTAGCTGTACCAATTGGGTAGACAAGACAGGGGCGGGGGAGATGGTGGGAGAGGAAGAAAGAAAGAAAGAAGAAAAAAAACATGAAGAAGTCCAAAGTCCCCTGATCTAGCTGCACACCTCACCTACTCTGTTCTCAGGCGAGGGGTTGAGCGCTGGTAGGCATCCGTATTCAACGCAGAGAAACAAGAAACAAGAAACAAGAAACACGCATACCTACATACATTCGTGTCAGTGTACGAAAGTACCTAGATGGATGACTGGCGGCGTCGAGGGCATGGACTGTCGACTAGCAAACTTGACCCACGGCTGCAAGCGCGGGAGGAGCACAGGGCGTCATCCAGTTCCAGCTTCCGTCACGCCAGTCAGAGTCGATAAGTCTAGCTCGGTGTGTGTGTGTCTACCTTGCTGAGTATCATGCCGAAAAGGGAAGCTTGAGCATTGGGCATTTTGACGCCACAACGCCAGTCGCAACTAGGTAGGGATACATGACCCTCTCTCCACGTCCATCTCGAGGGAACGAACGAGACGTCGAACCCCGGCTAGGTACGTTACACCAGATAGGCAGGCAGATGGCGAACAAGCTTCAGACCGGCCTCGTTCTACTGCTCTCGTTCGGTTTCGAGACTGGTTGAATGTAATGCCTCCTGCAGTATCCTCAGCATACTGCCTTGCCGCAGCGCAGCTTGCCTCCCATCATCAACCAACCCATCCATCCCAAGCCTCAAAGAGCCAACCAAGGACGCAACGTACGTGCCGCAGTTCCTGAGCTTGGTTCCGACGACCCGAGGTAGGTAAACCACCTAACTACTAGGTAGTAGTAGTAGTAGTAGTAGTAGTAGTAGTAGTAGTAGTAGGCAAACAAGCAGGTAAGGAGGTGATCCAGCCACACCACCCGCCGCTTCGCTTTCCACGCTGCCCCAACTCGGACACACAGAAATAACTACTCGTATGTATGTATGTACGAAGTACACACACGCACACACCTGCACATCGCCAAACTACCAAAGACTCCCCTCGGTCCACTTTTGTCCCCGTTTTCACCATCAGTCGTGCTTCTTCCGTCGTTTCTACGTCTGTGCCTAGGTAGTCTCTTTCGTATCATGTCTGAAGTACCGTCACAACCCGCTCTCTGCGGCTCGGTGCTTACATCCCCGACCGCCCCTCGGCATGATGCCCTCTCTGTATGTAGCAAACACTGTACATAGTAGGTAAACTTGTAATTAGTGTACCCTGCCTCTGGTTACCGGGGGGTGGGCGGAAAAGCGCGTCCGTTCATCAGGGTAACACAATAGCGGTCGACAACCGCCGCCGCCGCCTCTCGTCATGAAATCCTCGGCCACCCGTCCGTCCCCCTTCTCTGCTCGACGTTGAGTGCCTTACTTGTTCTTGTTCCCCCTCCCCCAAACCTCAATCGGTCTGGAGGCAAAAGCTGGAACGACGGGACGTCGGCTAGACTGATTGGCTTCACCTGTTCCGGTCTGCATTGCCCTCACATATCCCCTGTTCAGTTGCCCAGCCCAATTTCGAGTCACCGCTTTCCAAGGGACTGGCCGCTTTTGAGACATTGTTACCGCCTCCGACCTCGACTCGATTCGACTCGGCTCGACTCGACTGGACAGACAGGCAGACAGACAACGCACCGCACGTACGTACATACATCCATTCGTACCACGTCGTCCGTCTACCTACCAACTACTACGTCCCTACCCACGCTCGCTCCGAAACCGAATTCTCGACATAACCACAATTTCCGCTCAGGGCTTTTGTTTTATTCCATTATTTTATTCTCCCTCTGCTCACCCTAACTCAGACCGACTTAACCAAGCATTACCATTCCCATCCCAGGTGATTAGAGGGGGGAAAAGGGAAGAAGAAGAAGGAGAGAGAAAAAAAAATATCCCCGAGGAAAAAACACACCAGCGAAGAAGACTAAGCAAACACAAAACCAAACAAAACAAAAAATCGTCTTTCTCCCCCCGCCTCTGCTCCTCTTCCTCTGACAGCAACAAAAATAACAACTCCAAGAAAGAAACAAAAAGACAAGGGAAACATTTACCCCCCCCCCGAGAGGAACGACGACGAGTAGTCTGTACTGTGTGTGTAACAAGAAAACCAAGAGACATTCGCGTTCCCTGCAGTACCATGTACGATTACTATTAGACCCCCACCCCCATCCTGTTACGCACCAAGCTCCGCTCCGCACCGCACCGCACCGTACGAACAGAGAAAGATTTGCAGGGGCCCTGCCACTGCGACGCTCAACCTCCCTCCGGCCATCTCTCTCTGCCCAATTGCCCCGACGGTCACTCGTCAGCAAACCCTGTTGCACCGTGTATCCGCGCTGCCCAGGAAGGCCCGGTGCAGCCCAGTGCGACACCACTCACTCGACTCTCATTAGAGGGACAGGTACGAAGTACTGCACTGTGGGCCCCCACTCCACCGCCTGGGCTACTCTACCTTACACCACTATACCACGAGACGCCCTTTTCCCCACAACATCCCCAGACCGAGCTTTCACCTCCTCCCTTTTCGTCGCCATCTCCGTCCTCCGTTGCCGTCCTTGTCGTTGTCGGCCTCCAATCTTGGTCCTTGAACAACTGCACAATCCCCCATCATTGTCGCTGGCCAAGGCATGACGACTGCTGGTGCCGCCATCGGTGCCAGCCCTATGCCGCCCGCTCCGGGAATGTCCCCCGCCGGCGAGTTCAACGAGTTCTTGGAATACGAAGACAACCACTTTGGTGACTCGAGTCCCTTGCCAACAAACTTCGATCTTTCCGCCCACGATACCCTCGCCCTACCTGACTTCTCCCAGTCCCTCCACGAAGCAAAGTCCCTCGAGCCCCAGACCGCCGCCACACTCTTGCCCACCGGCACTGTCGCCGCCGGCTCACCCGACTCCCTCGTCGACTCCTTCCGCGATTCTTCCTCCGACTCTGCCTCCTCGAAAAGGACCAGCAGCTCCGCCTCTGGAAAAACCGCCTTGACGGCCGGCGACGTAATGATGACAGATGGTGCCGATATAAAGTCCGACTGGAACCCCACACTCTTTGGCGGCCGTCCCGAAGAGAATGCCTTCCTCTTCGGCGGAAACGGCGACGCCACCCTGCCCGACGGCCTCGATTTCAACGATGACAAGTTCATGGAAGAGTCTTTCGACTTTGAGAGTGCGTCGAGCAGTCCCAACGCCGCCGGCGCCATGAGCATGGAGTCGCCAGAGATGCCCACCATCCACGCGACTGCACCCCAAAAGACCATCGCCCGAGCAATAATACCAGACACGCAGCCCATGGCAAGCGAAGCTCTGTGAGTCCCTCCCCTTCGCGGCACCGTGGGGAGAGAGAGAGAAAAACGACTAACTCGCCACAGCAATACTCGATATCACAGCCTATGCATGGCCTCAAGATGACCAATTCGAGGGAATGCTCTCCAATGTCACAAAACATGATCACCAGCCATGAGGCATCTCCGTCTGCCTTTTTCAACAGCTCACCGTCACCGGGCGCCCCCGACTTCTCAAATGCCGCCGCCATGGGTGCCATGAACCCGAACGGCTTCTGGCCGGGCAAGCTGGACCCCGCAGCGCACCAGATGGTCGCGAACATGTCCATGCAGCCGCAATACCACGCACATGACGGTCTTCCGGTCTCGATGCCTCAGCAGGTGCCCATGTTCACCCAGCCGAATTTCGATTTTCTCAGTCGCGGCTGCCGCCTGACAATCCACCCCACACCGTCCAAGTCACGGGTCGAAACCCAGATTCCCATCAAGATGACTCTGTTCCCGCTGCCTCCTGGTATCAAGCGCCTGCACCTCCCGGTACACACCATCTCGAAGCCCAAGCTGCTAGCGAAGCCACCCGCCGAACGGACTCCCGACATGCTGGAACTATACACCATGCTGGTCTGCACCAGTGCCATGCAAAACGAAGAAAACAAGCGCAAGGCTTTTCAGCGTGCCGCTGCCGCCACACACAGTCCCGTCATAAACGCCCGGTCCGTTAGCGATGACGACGACGAAGAGAACAAGCCGCAGAATGGAGGTGAGGTGCGCATCTGTGCCGGCTGCATCACTCGCGAGCGTAAGCGGGCTGCGAGGAAGAAGATTAAGAAGGTTGAGGAGGAGGAGATGTGGAACCGGGACGAGACGAGACGCGTCATTGTTTTCAACACACAAGAAGTCAAGGAATGGCAGACCCCCAACGGTGTCGTGTCGGACTCGACGGTAACTGGTCGGCCTGAACCGGTAGCTCCTCCCGGTGCTATGCAGGTTGATGCCCCCATGCGAATCGCCTGCTATTGCCGGCATCACGCCGAGAAGCTGGGCTTTCAAGTCATCTTCACCATCAAGGACTGGCAAGACCGGGTTGTTGCGCAGGAGATGTCCCAGTCCATCATGATCACCGACGATCACAAGACGCATCCGATCCCCCAGCAGCTCAACCCCCCCGTGACGCAAGCCTCGGACAGCACCAACCTCGTACCCATGATGAACGCTCCAATGGATACCAGCCCGCTCAGTTCGGGCGGTGCAGCATTCCGGCTTTCTCATTCGAGCTCTGATCTCCAGAACATGCACCGCAACTCCGCGTCCCAGTTCTCCGCCCCGAACCCGACCCCCAAACCGCCGGCTGCCGCCCCTCGACCGCGACGCCCCGGTCACTATCGCGGCCACAGTCCCCCAACGCGCACGGTGGGCCGCAGACGAAGAAGCGCAAAGCCAGCACCGGGTCGCGGGTACCGATCGGAATGGCAATGACCCGGCTGGACACAACGCCGCCGCCTACTCAGATGCCCGGAAATCCTGTGCCCGCCCCTGCCTCGGCTTCAACCTCGCCATTCACACCCAATCCCAACTTTCAGACCCCTCCCGAGACCGTGTTTGTCCAGAACAGTGCCGCGCCACCCATGCCTCAGGCATACGCCACCGGGCCCCCTACCCCCAACAGCAACGACCAAACCATGTTCACCAACGCCAACCGCTCCGCTAGCATGGAAAACGTTGCGATGCCAATGTTCTCGGCGCCAGCCTCGGCACACCAGAGCCGCGCCGCGAGCCCCAACGGACTGCGGAACGCCGTGAACGCCGTGTCGCAAAACCAGTTCAATACAATGTCATACATGCCGACAAACGCTGTCGCCCCGGCCCGGCCGCAGCCGACAATTCACAAGATCATCCCCAACGAAGGTCCGAAATCAGGTGGTATCGAGGTTACGATTCTCGGGGCCAGCTTCTACCAGGGGTTGGAAGTGCTCTTTGGCGACCAGAAGGCCACCACAACCACCTTCTGGGGCGAATCTTCTCTGGTCTGCCTGCTGCCGCCATCACCGGTCTCTGGTGCTGTGCTGGTCACCTTCAAGCAAAGCCAGACTCAGGCTGGACCGCCGTTCCCCGCGCTCTCAAAGCAGAATCAGATGTTCAAGTATGTGGATGACGACGAAGAGAAGCTGATCCGCACGGCACTCTCGATTCTGGGTCACAAAATGTCTGGTCAGATGGTGGATGTCAAGGAACTTGCTCAACGCATCATTGGCCAGGGAGATTCCAGCTGGGGATCTGGCCCAACGGGCAATCCTGGCTTTGGCGGCAGCACGTTCACCATGAGCACGGAGTCGCAACTGCTCAAGTGCTTGGAGCTGATCGATCTCGACGACAACCCCAGAATGTCCCGGCTCGACTTGCGACGGTCTACGGGCCAGACCATGCTGCACATGGGCTGCGCCTTGGGATACCATCGATTTGTCGCCGGTCTTTTGGCCCGTGGTGCCAACCCAGACTTGCGCGACAAGGGCGGCTTCACGCCCATGCACTTGGCGGCAATGAACGACCACGAGTCCATCGTGCGGAGGCTGATGCAGGCGGGTGCGGACCCCACGATTCGAAGCCTTTCGGGGCTTCGCCCGGCCGACGTTGCTCGGTCACGCAAGGTCATCGGGCACATCCGCCGCTGCGAGCGTCACATCCGCTCCCGAAGCGGCGGCTCTCTGCACAGCAGGGCTAGCAGTGCGGCGTCGCTGAGGTCACTCTGGGACCCCTTGGGCATGTCTAGCGAAGAGTCGGCAGACGACGGCGAGGAGAGCCCCGAGTACTCGTCTGGAGACTTCGAGGACGACGAACAAGAAGAGGAAGACGCTTGGCTCGACATGCGTCGCCGGTCGAGCAACCATACGTTCACGCCGTGCCAGGACAGGCAATTGCATTCACGAGGCCAGGATGAAGTGCAACCGGGGCTTGCCTCGCCCACCACTGCTATCGCTTCTGCTGTCAGGGATCAATTGTCTGCTCAGATCCAGCAGTTCCAGCAAGCGATGGCAATGCACTTTTCTAACCTTCCTCAGATGCCCGCGTTGCCTAGAATGCCGATGCTCCCCGACTACCACGCCTACCTCCAGCAAAATCCTCTGATGGGCAGAGTGACCTCGCTCATGCCAGGCATGTCTGGCTCGCGGCCGGGCTCAGCAGGCGACGAGACTCCCAGGCAGATGGACGCCAAGTGGTGGGACCTGTCGTCGTCGTTCAGGAATATGAACAACAATTCGGCTCCGCCGCCGGCGTACGACGAGATCTTCCCTCAGGACGAACTTGACAAGAAGCAAGCCGCTGCCGTTGGGGCCGCTGCCGAAGCTGCAGCGGACATGAAGTGTGCCGCACTCTACGATGCCCAGACCACCGAGACTGCGGAGGCATCCTCAAGTACGGCCCCGGTTCCGAGCGTACTTCGAATCGGACGCAAGAGCGCCATCACCAAGGAGCAACAACAAAACTTCCTACGGGCCCACGAGGCCAAGTTCAAAGGGATGCGCAGTGACAAGAACCTGTGGTTCATTTGGGTAAGCCTTACCTCGCCACTTTGCTCGCTTCCACATACTAACGCCTCCCAGATCCCCCTTCTCACATGTATACTGGCGGCGATGTTGTATAGCCGTTTCCCTCACTATTTCGCCGCGGCGTGGTCCATGCTACGCTCTGTTGCGAGAGTCGACCAAGTCCCGGATATTGTAAGGAACGTTCAGGACCGTGTGGTTGAGGTCCTTTAGATCGGTTCGACTTGCTTCAGACAAATGCTTCTCGTGTTTGGGCACACGCCACATCATGCTCGCTTTTTCGGATCTACAGGGGAGAAATGGAGTTGGTATCTACGACGGGGTTCATGTGGAACAGAGTTCACCCCTTATATGCAGCAACTACGCGCGGGGGTTAAGCAGATGGCGGGCACGGTCAAGGAATACCGTGGCGCCTTTGGGTCAAGGGTTAGGGACATGGTTATTTCGCAGCGCCGGTACGGAAAGAAAATGTTCATGGAACCAGTACACGTCACTGGGCATCTTTCATCTCTTATTTTTTCATCTCTTCTTTTCTCTATCAGTCCCTTTTGTTTTTTTCATTCGTCGGAGTCCCGCGAAGGAGTCTTCATTACACGCAGCTTGGCCAAAAGAGGTGGGAGGATTAGGCCGCGGGCACTGAAGAGCAGGTTGTATCAAGTATATATATGTGTGTGCAGCGAGGGGTGCTTCTTTCACCCCACCTCCTTTTTACATAGAGTCAGATGTCGGTCTAGACCGTGGGATAATGTCAACACTGCTTCATTCCGCCTTGGACATGGCTGTAAAGTGACGCGTTCGTCATTGTTTGACATGGTGCCTTGATGCCCACGCACAGGCGGCTGGTGCGGCCGCCTCTCCTGTGGACTTGGCCAGCAAAACCGGCACTCCAATCTACGAAGCATCCTCTGCCCGGCAACCCAGCCCTTGGCCAGCGGAAAGAGACCATCGGGAGGGGGGGGAGGCCCTGCTTCCGCTCTTTTGCCCGGCGATGGCCCGGAGGGCTTTTCGCCGATGAGAGAACCCGGGGGCTGACGAGCCCTCCTCTTTAGAGTCAAGATCAGGTCAACGAGACGGCTCGAAGAGTTCGAAGTCGTCTTTTGCTCGACCTGCGATGTATCACTCCAGACGCAAGCAGCCCTGGACAAGCACCTCACCGCAATCGCACACGCAGAACGAGTGGACTGTGTGGTTGAAACCCCCGTACCCGTGCCGTGTCAGCCGTCACCGCCAGCCCGGACGTATTCGCCGCTGAATACCACCGTGCCGGCTCCGAGTGACGACGGGGGGCTCCGGCATCACAATAACACACGACTTCGGGCCAAACTCGGTATACACACGCTGTCATTGTTACATATATACAGTAGACTATTTGGTAAAAGCAACAACAAAACAATGCAGCTCATACTCTTAACAAGAATCCAAGCCAAGTAACAAACCCATACGAAACAGAATATTTCGCTCCAAAGCAGATTTTTGAGGGTATCACAAGAGACACCGTTTTGTGTAAATAAATAAAGAAGCGTGGGTATTTCCCTAATTCCGAAATGATGTTGCCCCATGCCTTGGGTTTTCTTTTTATCACGCTTTCCCCCTCGCCTCATACCAATCACACACGCAGAAAAAGAGTGGACTGTGGTTGAAACCACCGTACCCGTGCCAGCCGTCACCGCCAACCGTCACTGCCCGCCCGGACGTATTCACCGCTGAATACCACCGTGCCGGCTCCGAGTGACGATGGGGGGGCTCCGGCATCACAATAACATACGACTTCAGGCCAAACTTGCTCATACTCATTCCAAAAGTTAGGCCTGGACGGGCCGGATCTGGCTGAAGATCTCCTGGGCGGTCCGCTTGACGATACCACCAGTGACGGGCAGGCTGGTGCACTGCTCGAGGTACAGGTCGATCTCGCGGGCGGCCTGTCTGCCTTCGTTGATACCCCTGATAAAGGATGTTAGCGTTTTGGTCAAACCGAGTCACTGGATTTGGGGGAAGGGGGGGGGGGGGGGGGAGGGCGGTTGAGCTTACCAAACGATGAGCGACTGGCCGCGGCGGCAGTCACCAGCGGCAAAGATGCCAGGGACGCTGGTGCTGTACTTGCCGGGCGGGGTCTTGACGTTCTTGCGGGCGTCCTTCTCGATGGCATCGCCAAAGAGGCGGGTCTCGGGGCCGAGGAAGCCCATGGACAGCAGGACGAGGTCGGCAGGGAAGAACTGCTGCGAGCCCTCGATCTTCTTCATGTCCCAGCCGCCGGTGGCGGAGCGGGTCCACTCGACGCGGATGGTGTTGATGCCCTTGACCTTGCCGGTGCCGTCGTCGACGAACTCCTCGGACATGATGCAGTACTCGCGCGGGTCCTTGCCCATGTGCTGCTTGACCTCGGTGTGGCCGTAGTCCACACGGTAGATGCGCGGCCACTGGGGCCAAGGGTTGTCGCGGGCACGCTCCGGCGGGGGCTGGGGCAGAAGCTCAAAGTTGATGACCGACTTGGCGCCGTGGCGAACGGAGGTGCCGATACAGTCGTTACCGGTGTCGCCGCCGCCGATGACGATGACGTCCTTGCCCTTGGCGGAGATGTAGGCGCCATCCTCAAGCTCGGAGTCGAGGAGCGACTTGGTGTTCTTGTGCAAGAACTCCATGGCGTAGTGGATGCCCTCGAGCTCACGGCCCTTGATGGGGAGGTCACGGGCGACGGTGGCACCGGTGGCGATGACGACGGCGTCGTTCTCGGCCTTGAGGTCCATGAGCTGGACGTCCTCGCCGACGGCGACGCCGCACTTGAAGTTGATGCCCTCGGCGGCCATGAAGTCGGTGCGGCGCTTCACGATGCGCTTGTCGAGCTTCATGTTGGGAATGCCGTACATGAGCAGACCGCCGGGGCGGTCCGCACGCTCGTAAACGGTGACGGTGTGTCCGGCACGATTGAGCTGGTCGGCAGCAGCCAGACCGGCAGGACCGGAACCGATGATGGCGACCTTCTTGCCAGTGCGGACCTCGGGAGGGGTGGGGACCATCCACCCCTGCTCGAAGCCACGATCAATGATGGCGCACTCAATGGACTTGATACCGACGGGGTCCTCGTTGATGCCGAGGACGCAAGCACCCTCGCAAGGAGCAGGGCACACACGACCGGTAAACTCGGGGAAGTTGTTGGTCATGAGCAGACGGTTTAGAGCGTCGCGCCATTGGCCCTAGAGAACGGTCAGTATGATTGACACACATATTAATTTAAAAAAAGAGTCGAGGGACATGCCTGGAACACCAACTCGTTCCATTTGGGAATGATGTTAGAGATCGGACAACCGGTCTCGGACTGGCAGAAAGGGACACCGCAGTCCATGCAACGGGCCGACTGGTACTTGAGTTCGTCCTCGTCGAGACGGGACGACAACTCGGCCCAGTCCTTTGTGCGGGTCTTGGGGTTCCTGTACTTCTCGGCGCGGCGCTGGTACTTCATGAAACCCTTGGTCTTGTCGAGGACGAGGGCGCGCTTCTTCTCGGCGGCGCTGTCGCCAATGGTCTCTTCGATATCCTGGAGCTTGGCGGCCTTTTCCTCCTTCTTGGCGTGGACGCCGGAGACGATGGGCAGGTTGTACTCGGCCCGCTTGGCCTCGGCAGCCTTGGCGGCCTCCTCCGCCAGGACACGCTTGTAGTCGACAGGCATGACCTTGATGAAGCGGGGGAGAGCCCGGTTGAAGTCCAGCAGGATGCGAGCGGCAAGCTCGGAGCCGGTGTAGTGGTGGTGGTCCTCGATGAGGCCGCGGAGGTAGGCGATCTCAGTGGGCTCCTCGACGGCCTCGGCTTCCACCATCTCGGTGTTGAGCTTGGAGAGGAAGTCCTTGTGGATGTCGAGGACGTAGGCGATACCACCAGACATGCCGGCAGCAAAGTTGCGGCCGGTGCTGCCCAGAATGACGATACGACCGCCAGTCATGTACTCGCAACCGTGGTCGCCGACACCCTCCACAACAGCCGTGGCACCGGAGTTGCGGACGGCGAATCGCTCGGCGGCAACACCGCGGAAGAAGCAAGTACCCTTGGTGGCGCCGTACAAGCAGACGTTGCCCACAATGATGTTCTCCTCGGCCTTGAACACGGCGGAGCGGGGAGGGTAGACGATCAGACGACCGCCAGACAGGCCCTTGCCGACGTAGTCGTTGGCATCACCCTCGAGCTCCAGAGTAACGCCAGGAGCGAGGAAAGCGCCAAAGGACTGGCCGGCGGAGCCCTTGATGTTGACGTGGACAGTGTCCAACGGCAGACCATCTTCGCCGTAGCGCTTGGATATGTGGTAGGAAAGAGAAGTACCCATAGCGCGATCGGTGTTGACAATGTCACACTCGATCCTGGAAGGGAGGCCCTTGTCCAGAGTCAACTCGGCCTCGGAAATCAGCTTGTTGTCCAGGCGGACGTAGAGCTTGTGGTCCTGCTTGCGGACGTTGAAGGTCGCGACGCCGGGGCGCAGCTTGTGAGCAGGGGTCAGGAGGAGAGAGAGGTCGATGTTGGCGGTCTTGTTGGTACGGAGGTCGTCACGGACCTTGAGGACTTCGGCGTGGCCAACCATCTCATTGATGGTACGGAAGCCGAGCTTGGCCATGATGGCACGGAGCTCGTTGGCGACGTAGTAGAAGAAGTTGATGACGTGCTCGGGAGTACCAGTGAACTTCTTGCGAAGCTCGGGATCCTGGGTAGCGATACCAACAGGACACGAATTCATGTGGCATTTCCGCATAAAGATGCAGCCCATGGCGATAAGAGGAGTGGTGGCAAAGCCCCATTCCTCGGCACCGAGCAGGCAGGCCATGGCGACATCACGACCGGTGCGGAGCTGGCCGTCGGTCTGCACAACAACACGGCCACGGAGGTCGTTCAGGACTAGCGTCTGGTGGGTCTCGGCAAGGCCGAGCTCCCAAGGGAGGCCGGCGTACTTGATACCGGTCCAGCGGGAGGCACCAGTACCACCGTCGTGACCAGAGATCAGGATGTGGTCTGCCTTGGCCTTGGCGACACCGGAGGCGACGATGCCAACACCGACCTCGGACACGAGCTTGACGGAGACGCGAGAGCGGGGGCTGGAGCACTTCAGGTCGTAGATCAACTGCTTCAGGTCCTCAATGGAGTAAATGTCGTGGTGGGGAGGGGCGAGATGAGACCGACACCAGGGGTGGAGTGGCGGGTGCGGGCAATGGACTTGGAGACCTTGTGGCCGGGGAGCTCACCGCCCTCACCTGGCTTGGCTCCCTGGGCCATCTTAATCTGAAGCTCGTCGGAGTCGGCGAGGTAGGCAGAGGTGACACCGAAGCGGCCGGAGGCGACCTGCTTGATGGCGGATCGCATGGTGTCGCCGTTGGGCAGGCGCTGGGAGCGCTCAGGGTCCTCACCGCCTTCACCAGTGTTGGACTTGCCGCCGAGTCTGTTCATGGCGACGGCCAGGGTGGAGTGGGACTCCATGGAGATGGAACCGTAAGACATGGCACCAGTGCAGAACCGGCGGACGATCTCGGTCCATGGCTCGACCTGCTCGATGGGGACGGGGTGCAGTCCTCGAACTTGAAGTCGAGCATGCCACGGAGCGTGCAGGCCTTGATCTGTTCGTACTGAGAGCGGGAGTACGCCTCGTACGACTTGTCGTTCTTGGTACGGACCGCATCCTGGATATTGGCAATGCAGGTGGGGTCGTTCATGTGAGCTTCACCACCATCGCGCCAGTGGTACTCACCGGACTCCGGCAGGCCTTTGACGTTGACGGTGTAGCGGGAGGGGAAGCCGCGCTCATGAAAGCGGAAGCCGTCCTCTGCGATGGCTTCAAAGGTAGCACCCTGGATACGCGAGGCGGTACCCTTGAAGCAGCGCTCGATGACAGTCTCGTCAAGACCAAGAGCCTCAAAGATCTGAGCACCCTTGTAAGAAGCGAGAGTGGAGATACCCATCTTGCTCATGACCTTGAGGATACCACCGTCGCACGAGTGCTTGTAGTTGTGGATCAGGGCATCGTCGGACAGCTTCTTCTTGATGAGCTTCTCGCGGTTCAACTTGAGGATGCACTCCATTGAGAGGTAGGGGTTGATGGCATCGGCACCGTAGCCAAGGAGGACACACATGTGGTGGACCTCACGAGCCTCGGCGGTCTCGACGACAATGGCAGCCAGAGAACGCCACTTGTTGCTGACGAGGTGGTGGTGTACCATGCCAGAGGCGAGCAGGGCAGAAACTGGAACGCGGTCCTTGGAAGTCTTGCGGTCAGAGAGGACGATGATGCGGTCCTTGTTCTCGATGGCAGCGGTGGTCTCGTTGCAGATGTAGTCGAGGTGGCGCAGGTAGCCCTCGGTGCCCTCGCTCTTGGGGAAGGTCAAGTCGATGGTCTTGACAGTCCACTCCGGGTAGATGGAGGCCATGTTCTTGATGGAGTTGAACTCGGGGATCGAGAGGATGGGGCTAGGCAGCAGCAGACGACCGCACTGGGAGCTGTCCATCTCCAGCAGGTTGCCCTGAGGACCGACGTAGCACTCCAGAGACATGACGATCGACTCACGGATGGGGTCGATGGGAGGGTTGGTGACCTGGGCGAAGAGCTGACGAAAGTACTCGTACAGGAGACGGGGCGCCTGGGACAAGCAAGCCAAGGGGGCGTCGTTACCCATGGAACCGAGGGCTTCCTTCTCGTCGGAGGCCATGGGAGCAAGCAGCAAGCTCACTTGCTCGTGGGTGTAGCCGAAGGACAGCAGAAGGGGGTCCTCCTGGAGGCGGGAGGCGTCGGGCTTGGCGGCAACGTCAACCGTCTTGCTGACGGTCTCGAGGACCTTGGGCAGGACGATGAGCTCCTGGTCGATCCAGGCGCGGAAGTCCTGGCGGCTGGACACGGCCTCCTTCAGCTCCTTGTCGTCGATGATGCGGCCGGCAAGGGTGTCGACGAGCAACATACGACCCGGCTGGAGACGGCCCTTTTGGACGACCCTCTCGGGTTCGACGGGGATCGTGCCGACCTCGGAAGCACAGATGATGCGGTCGTCGTCCATGACGTAGAAACGGCAAGGACGCAGGCCGTTGCGGTCAAGGTTGGCGCCGCAGTAACGACCGTCGGCAAAGGTGAAGAGGGCGGGACCATCCCAAGGCTCCATCTGGCAAGCAGCCCACTCGTAGAAAGCGGCCTTCTTGGGGTCCATGTGGGTGTTGCCCTGCCAGGCCTCGGGGACCATGAGCATGACAGCCTCGGGCAGAGACAAGACACCGTTAATGGTTAGCAGCTCCAGGACGTTGTCGAAAGCGGCCGAGTCGGAACCACCATCCTCAACGATGGGGTACAGACCCTCGAGCTCCTCCTTGAAGATGTCGGACTGCATGACGCCCTCTCGGGCTCTCATCCAGTTCTTGTTTCCACGGAGAGTGTTAATTTCACCATTGTGCGCGGCCCATCTCAAGGGCTGAGCACGATCCCAGGAGGGGAAGGTGTTGGTGGAGAAACGGGAGTGGACAAGGGCGAAGTGAGCCTCATAGTCAGCATTGACCAGGTCGTAGTAGTACTGGTAGACCTGGACGGGGGCCAGCTGTCCCTTGTAGACAATGTTCTTGTTGGAGAGGGAGCAGAGGTAGAACCAGTTCTGGAGACCGATGGTGTGGGTGGCGCGCTTTCTGAGGACATACAGCTGTCTTTCGAAGAGTCTGTCATCAAATTGCTCGGGGTCGACGTTCTCGGGGGCGTTGCCCTGGCCGTAGGCGGAGATCAACACGACAAAGGGCTGCATAATGATGGGTTCACGGGACTTGGCAGCAGGACCAAGGAGGGTCGAGTCAACGGGAGGCCTTCGCCATCCCAAGACACGCAGGCCTAACGATTCGGCAATGTCTTCCAACTGCCTCCTGGACTCTTGCAGAGTCTCCTCGTCTGGCTTAAAGAACAGGTTTCCCGTGGCATATTGCCCCAGAGGGGGCAACTTAATGCCTTCCTCCTTTTCAAAGTTCTTGACAAAGAATTTGTGAGGGATCGAAGTCATGACGCCAGCGCCATCACCGTCTCGTGCATCAGATCCCACAGCACCTCTGTGGGTCATGTTGCAAAGGAGGTTGCGCGCTGTGGTACTGGTCAGCTGGGTCATCAAGCTATTGGGAGGTAACTGAGCCTACCATCGCTGACAATCTTGTGGCTAGGCTTGCCCTTGATGTGGCTGAAAGAGGTCAGCAGCTGCCTTCACGCGGGGGGAGGGGGGTCCGGGGTTTCCGAGCATACCAAGCAAAGCCGACACCGCATGCATCTTTCTCCAAGCTCGGATCGTACAATCCTCTGTAAACATGTGTCAGTTCCGAGCGCCACTCGGGCTTCTTCTCAGCGAGTCGGGTCACACGTACTGCTTCACCGGCAGAGCACCCGCCCAAGAGGAGTTGTTGTCCGTCTGGTACTCATAGGGAGTGTATTGCTCTTTCTCAGATTCAATATGGGTTTGTCGGTCGTCGAAATCCTCGTGCAGGCCCATGCTAGGCGAGGATTCGAGCCTGAGTGTTGTTGAGGGGGGCTGGTATAGGTCGACAAGGGAGTGACTATTCCAGTCGGCGGTAGTCGATCGGTAGGAGCAATGGCTCTAGTACGGATCTGTTAAGCCCAAAGAAGGGGTTTTGTTAGTGATATGGCCAAGGACAACGGAGACTTGTCGGTCGATTGGGTTCAGCGCAGCAGAGTGTAGATAGTGTGTTCGTGGATGCCCAACGGGAAAGGAGAAGGGTCGCACAGAACACACGCGCTATCTTGCGCCAGCAATCCAGGGTGCAAATGGAGAGAGAGAGAGGTTGTTGGAGAGAGCAAGAGATTGAGGGGAAAATGGCGGGTGTCGGGACAGTATGTTTTTCGAGTGCGGGGAGCGGTTTGCTTGATTAAGCTCTGAGCTGGGCCAGGAGCGCGCACGGAGGGCCGGAGAGAGATTTCCCAATGCAGCAGAAACTCTACTGTCAAATCGCTCGAACCGGACTGCGACATGGGATCGCAGCGGTACCAAGGAAGTGAAAGACCCTGGGAGGGCGGGGGGGCTGCTGTGTTGTTCTCAGAAAGCCCGTGGTCGGCGACGTCGTACGTAAAGCCAAGAACCCGGACAGGCATAACGAGCAACCGAAAATGCAGCAAGAAATAGCAGAAGCGTAGTCGGTGAATGACGCCGGGAATGGAAATGCCGGTGGCAGTAATACCTAGCATGCGCGAGGCAAACGTTGACAAGCAAGCATTCGAGGCCGGTATTGGAAGGGCAGGCTAGCAGAAAGCAAGGCAAGCCACACTCAGCAGTTCCAAAGGCGGCTCGGCTCAGACAATGAGAGGCAGCATACATGACAGAGCAGAGCAGAGCAAGCTAAGTCATGCAGCCCCCCTATCGCCGACTGTAGCCCCGAAGGGCGAGACGAATGGTTGCAGAATTGCAGCTTGTAGAGTAGAGAGTGCAGAATGCGCCGCCGGTGTCGACCATGCTTAAGCAGAAAGCTGCCTCCCCCTCAATGACCCACGGCCAATGAGTGACAAGCTGTTTGCAAAGCATGCGGGCAAGAATGGTAACGCCGAAAGCCTGCCCACCAGTGTGTATGGTAGATGGTGGGACAAGCACATGATTGCGCACACGCCGATCTCCGCCCATGCTAGGCCGCCACCGGCCGACAACCCCTCCAAGCCTTTTTTTTTTCTCCTTCTGCGCCGCGCCGCGTTGTGTGTTGGTGGTTGTTTTGGCACCGATTGATAGGTGACTGCAAGCTCCATTCCCGCGGCGACCTTACATCACTCCCACAGGGATTGCGACCAGGGGCTGGCCCGTCTGACCTGGGGTGTGTGTGGGGTTGACCGCGGTCTGTAGGCGCAAGCCCAAAGAAAAAAAAAAAGTGCATGGGTAGCGCTGTGCAGAAAATATGTCCGCCTGTTCCAGAGAGACAGCGACGGAGAGCGGCAGAGACGGCAAAATCGATTGCAGTAACATGCATGCCGTCAGAATGCGCAGCTTCCTCTGTGGCGGCTTGTCTCGAGACCATGGCCGTTGCGTCTGTCAATTGCTTCCGCCGAGGAGATAAGGCCCAATGTAAATCGCCGTTTTCGTCCTGAGTGGTGTCTCGCTTTAGGTGCAGCATTCTTGGTCCATGATTGCGGTGCTCGTGTTTCCAGGTATTTCGTGCGCTCTCTTTTCCCCCACGTTTTTCCCTCTCTCGTTGCCTGCTCCAGTATCGTCTTCTCTCTCTCTCTCTCCCGGGGAGAATCAAACAGTCCAGGAAATCATGTATGTGCGAGGTGGGAATGATGCGAGGGGGGGAAGCATGGCATGACGAGCCTCAGACACCAAGATGGGTGTCCAAGACTGCGTTTTCCATGTGAGTGTAAATCACTTACCGACAAACTTTTGGGTATTGTAGTGGACTGTATGTGGTCGAGCTTGTTGCGCAGTGGGATCGAGAGGGTTTATTTTACTACCGTCGTAGCACCGCGCGAGAAGAGTGGAAGGGCGAGAGAAAGAGGGAAAAGAGGAAAAGTGTGGGAGGTGGGAGACGAGCAACCTTTTATGAAAGACCCGGTACTGGCCCAAGTGTGTGTGTGTGTGTGCGTGTGTGTGAGGATGGTCCGAGAGGAGGAGGAGGAGGAGTAGGAGAAGCAGTCCTGAATCGGCGCTGGGTCCAAGACGAGGAGGGGGTGTGGTCCGAAGGGGAGGGGGAGGGGAGTGCGGTCGCCGCCGGCCACCCAAATGACACCTCAGGAAGAATTACAGACCACAGAACGCTAGAGTAATCTGGATGAATAAGACGTTTGTGTATGGAGAAGATGGGAAATGTTTATGGGGCAATGGAGTCTGGAAGAATCGGTAGCCTGGCGGAACGCAGTCGAGCAAGGCTACGAAGGACGGTCGACACGTCCTTTTTCTTCTCCTTCTTCTTCTTATTCTTCTTCTTCTTCTTCTTCCTCTTCAGGATATAGGCACTTTGTTTGAGAGAACAACCTAAAGAAACCCAAACGAATATGGCAATAGTTGCAACAAGGGCAGACCAGCCAGCCGACCGACTGACCTCCATGAGGAACGCGATCTATTCATGGTCTACCGCCTCCTGTTGTCTGATGCTGATACACATACCTATGTACTATTAGAAAAGCCCTGGGACAGTCCTCTCTCCTAGTGATTTGTTTACGAGATCCAGATGAGAAGCGGAAATGGTGCAAGCTTGTCGTTGCTGCTTCCTCTCGCAGCCTTTTCCAATTTTCTCCTTTTTTCCCCCTTCTTCATTTTTCTTTTCTTTTTTCTTTCCCGCGCTCTTCTCCCCTTCTCTTAACCGCTGGAGAGGGGCTGGAAAGTGCAGTGGGGGTCTGCAGCAAGCGAAGTGGGATGGAATAATAGATACGTACTTTGCCGGCTGCAAGTGTTGCGGAATTGACAGAGATGGGACGGGAAATGGGAACAGGCAGGCAGGCAGGAGAAAGCGGGGGGTACGTATCGGTGAGGAAGCCAGGAAGCCAAGCCTCCGTGGACGGCGACGTGCTAGTGTCTGTGCGCTGCTGCGTTGTGCCTTTTTTTCTCGGGCGAGTCGGCCTTTCTTGCCATTGGTTCCTTCTCTCGGCCATCATCTCTTTTGCTTCTCCAGCAAAAAAAAAAAAAAATTGGTGTGCATACATAGCAGCATAAGTAAACAGTTTAGGTGCGGATGATAGGTTCCTAATTAGTGTGCTGTCAGAGAAAACAAATCGGAGACTTTGGTGGGCCATAACTTAAGCAAAAAAAAAAAAAAGAAAAAAAGACACATGGTCCAATCACCATGTCGCCCAATCCATCACCATCGTCTCTCATTGGCGAGCCCCGGACAAGATCTGAACGTCGCTGCCCATCTCCCAAATCTCTGACTCTTACACTTGGTTTCCTTACACCACTTTACTACACTACCTACCCAACTCAAAGGCTTTTACTTCTTGGCTGCCGAACACATCTTCTCCCCATGACAGGGGGGAGGCAGGGGCTCCTCTCCTCTCCGCCCCGCCTCCGGTTCCATGCCATGAATGATGCTGCCTTCCTCGGTGCGCCGTTTTTCGGTCCATGACCCCGTCGTCTCTCTTCAGTGGACTCTTCACTCCCACCCTGGTCATCTCAATGGATGTTACCTCGACCACCATGCCAACCCTGCTAGCTTCCCATGCCTCCTTGCCGACCACGAGCTGGCTGTTGCACCACTACCGCCCTGCAATAAATCTTGGAAAGCCCCTCCTCCCCCTTGAGTGGTGGCCGGTCTACAGAGCCGACGATGGCCGGGAAAAGGACTGGTCCGACAACCACACGGCAGAAAACGCCGCACATCGGCCACGCCAGGACGCCATCGAAGCCGTCCACCAAACCTCCGCCTTCAGCTCCCACCATGGGCAGTACGGATACTTGCCCTCGGCTCGCGTCTCCATGCGTTTCCACGTTCTCCAGAAAACCCCGACTTGGCATAGTCCATCACAGAGGACGTGCCAACGTTGCTCTGGGGGACATGGGTATCGGCCGCCGCAAACGCCTCCTTCCTGCAAAGCTAGGGCTGCTGGATTCATCCCAAGAGAGATGGCGACCCTGCATTGCTGATTTTGGGCGCGCGCTAAATAATGGCATGCTAAGGCGGCTACCTACTATGTAGGTGTGTCTTCTTTATTCCGTCAGAGATCCTTGGCCAATGACAGCGCCCATGACCCAGATCGAAAAGCAAGAAAGACATGTACGAATACACCAACATGCACAGGTGAGGCCAGAGGCGAGTGGGGGGTGGCTCGGGTATCCTGCGTCTTCCGTGGATGTACGTACCGTACCTACTTGTTCTTCTTCGTTCACCCGCCGTTTGCTTGGCCTGAGTGTTTTTAGGGTCGCCTCGTTTGCCAATGTCATGCCCGGTCTAAGGAAACGGCATCACCACTTTTCCCCGTGGGATTGTTGGCAGGACAGGTCCGACCAATGCGCTCGGCATTGAAGAGGCTACCTTGGTGCATCGGACGGTATAACCAAATACAGGCTTCTGGTCTGCTGCTCTCCCGCGCATCTCCGACGGCAAGCGCCTGTGCCCCGGTCAAGCATTGTGTTCGGTATTATTGCTATTATTGCCCGGTTACTCCGTATAGGTAGGCACGCAGCATGCGGGCGAGCCCTCTTCCAGCCAAGCGTGGTCTTGGTCAATCACTTGTGTAAGAGGATTTGGATACAGAAACCCAACACTTTGGCCAAATCCAGTGGCAGAGACGCACCCCACACAACTCGATGCAGACTGAGCAGGGGCTGCCCTACTACTGCCCAGCCGTTTTTTTGTTTTTTTTTTGCGT
Organism: Colletotrichum falcatum; assembly: GCA_019425465.1. Classification (NCBI taxonomy): domain Eukaryota; kingdom Fungi; phylum Ascomycota; class Sordariomycetes; order Glomerellales; family Glomerellaceae; genus Colletotrichum; species Colletotrichum falcatum. The sequence continues at coordinate 132,548 of SWKJ01000114.1, read as the reverse complement.
CTCGCGAAACGTACCGGTTGAAAGGTTAATGTCACCGACGAGCAAGCTTTGAGCTTGTACCAATCAACTGGTTGTATTTCAAAGAAGACCTTGGCCGATGTCGCCTCGGTCCTTTGGCGCCCCTCCCCTGGGCCCTGGCAGACCACCAGGAAACCGAACTGGACCCGGACCCGGACCCTTTGGAGACAAGGGCATTCGAAGCACCAATGCGGGTGATTGGGGGGTGTTGAAGTTGGGGGAGGGCAGGGACGTGAACCTCATTCCACCTCGACAGCTGCGGTTGCACATGTTAGTGGGAGACTTGAATGCTTTGTTAGCGTGCCGGGCGGGCTACCACCCGTCAGCCTGTCGCTAGCGCACACGCTATCTGCGGTGGCGGCAACAGCAGCAACAGCACAAGCAGGCCCGAACAGTTGACAGTCGACAAAGTTGCGTCATGGAGTAAACAAGGCGCGTGTTCCGAGCTAGTTCCGAGAGTCCGTCACAAAATAGGCGTGGTCGGTGCATCTCTTGCTTGGCCTATCAAGCCTCCGATGCACGGAAAGCTGGTAGTGGTGATGGCTACTACGCCAGACAGCAGCGGCCGACGGCGGACCGGGGTGGCCTTTTGCTTTTCACCCAAGCGCCCGATGCGTTACTGGTGTTTGGGTGCCGACGGACCTCCAGGTAGGTGATTGAAGAGCGAGGTTCAAGAAGAGGCACATGCCGCAACCGCAGACAGTAGCACACACAGGCATTATAGTACGAGGAAACCAGCCATTGGCGGGCCGCGTGGATACATCATATAGGTCCTTGGGGGTGTGCCTGACGCGGGATGTGACCTGTTGCAATTTTTTTTTTTTCATTGTCATTCCGTGCGACAATGGCATGTCGAACGTCTTTTCCATCCCATCCAGCCGTCTCCGAGACGCAAGGTGGTGGTAGTATTGTTGCCCAACGCCGAATGGGTTGTTGTCAAAAAAAATGGACAACGTAAAATTGGAGAAGCCGGCCAATCATGGCTGGGCTTGCATCTTCAGCGGTCTTATCTTGGGCCAACCACGGCGGGCCACCCACTCCATCTGCACACGAGCTGCTTCAGCAAGACAGACGCCCCCCCCCCCCCCCCCTGTCTCTGATCCATGCCAAATGCGACCCCGCCCACCGGAGCAGTTCAAGATCTCAGTTCCTTGCCCGGTACAACCCTGCTGATGTCGCCGCACAGACGTTTCTTGCCTCTTGGCTTCTCGGAGAGCTGGAGGGCTGGAGGTGAGGGGAGAGAGGGGCCGGCCTCCCCTCCGTTGGAGGAGTATTCCAACGGCGATGCCCTGGACTCCTGGAGGGACCGCGCATCTATTCGCACCTCAGTTACGTCACAGATACCTTGGTGCATAAGGATGCCTGTCACCACGTATACCAAAGAAGAGAGGTTCCTGGTCCGAGTCAAACTTTGTGACAAATTTGTTCTGCTTGGGGTTTTTGGCAATTCAACCTACCTACCCATCGGCACGTGTCTGCACCCTGGGCTGATGGGCGCACACTGACTGCACTGCAACCAGATGTGATTGCGAGCGGTTGGCCACCTATGCCCTTCCGAGGCAACCCTCCATCTCTGCACCCGAGCTTCCTACTCCGGGCCCCCAAGGCCGTTCGGAGCAGGACCCATGCTGCTGATGCGAAGACGCAACCGAATGAACGGATCCATGCCGAGATCAAGCGTGTCGAATTGTTTGTTATACCTTGTAATAAGCCCCATTTGCCGAGAGCATGTTTAGCGGGTTTATGGCCATGGACTCGGGCAACAGAAATCACAATGTCGCTGGTAACGGGTGTGTTGGGAGGATTTCCCACGTCTTTGTGGGGTTTCCTTCCCACAACGACACGAAGCGAGGCTACCTGGCTGGGTAGGTAATGTAGGTACGGCATGGCATGGCATGGCATGGCAGGCATCTCGGCCATACCCATCACGCTAACCAAGGCTGTCCCCCGAAATCGGCTCGGCCTTTCTCCCCCCAAAACTAGGGCCGGGCGGATGCAACCCCTGGCGGCGCCTTGGGACCTATATCGGAGCGGCCACGCCACGCCACGCCACGCCCCCAGGGCCCCCCCCATCCAGACGGCGTTGCAGGGACTTGGGAAGACACGACGGGCTGCCATAAGAACGGGCAGTAATTAAAAGAGGGAGTCCACTCAAGTCGGCCCACGGCAGGGAAGTATTCCCACAATGCGGAATAATGACATTTGAAACCTCCACTAGCACAGCCAATGCTAGCAACTCCGATGTCAGCGCTGCTCCGACTTTTCCCGACGACCACACACTAGAGGGCGGCGCGGGGCAAGTGCGCACTGGTTCCTCGTTCCCCCGTCGCCGCGGATCGAGGGCAGCGCCGCAGCATCGCAGAGAAGGAGAAGGAGAGGATGGGTACCTAAAGCGAGACGGAACAACACTCAGAGACCCTTGTTTTGCCATTACCTCATGGAATTGGCAAACCCAAGACCGAGGAGACGCAGTCGCCTAGCCTTGGGCTCCACGCAGTTTGGACGAGCCCTGTCAACACCCAGAGGTGCATTGCTTCGGTCAGAGATCGAGGCAACGTAGCAGTGGAAGATGCCGTAAGTCCGCTAAAGGGGGGGAGGGGAGGAAGGGAAAAGAAGAAAAAAAAGAGTCATTCAGTCTGCCAGCGGGGACGCCAATTCGGTCATAGTACCGTAAGTTTTTTGGGCTGCTCTCCCGAAGGGGGGGTTGTGATGGTTCCGGGTCACCCACACCTTGCGCTGCCGGCGAAGGCGTTGCAGCTTACGGTTTCGTGATGCTTGAGAGATGTCGTTGGATTTAATGGCGGTTGACCACATTTCTGCCGCCCGCAGCGAAGCATCGTGACTTTTTTCGGCAGCATGGATTAGGCGCGCTAGGCGCGGCGCGTCTGGAAAGAATGTGGGGGTGCATCCCTACCCCGGCGAGTACGTACTTTGTTGAATGTTTACTCTTGCAACCTCGCGACAGGCACCTGCGGCGGGGGTCTGTCTGTCTTTCTGATCGCGGCAGAGCTCTCGACGGGAACAGAAAATTGCCAACACAGAGAGTCTGGCGAGACGCCAACCCGCCTTCCCGGACCACCCAAACCGCCTCAGCTTACGCGGCTGCCAATTTGGCGTAGACAGGCTGCCATGTTCGGCCTCCTACCAGACCTGACACCGCGAGACGTGAGCTCTCCTCCCTCTCCTCACCCCTCTGCCCTCCCCCTCCCCGTTCTTTTGGTATGACCCATCTAACCCTGCCGCGCGAGCAGTCGCACTCGATATGGTACACCTCCTCCCGCAATCCCGTAACCCAGGCCGCCCTCCTCGACGCCCAGGACCAGCGCGACAGCAGTCATGGCGGCCCCTCCCAGCAACAGCAACAGCAACAACACAACTCCTCCTCCCGCCGCGCGGGCCAGCTGCTGATTGAACGATCGGCGCTCGCGCGCCTCCGCGCTGAGGAGCAGCAGATGGACCGCCGCCGTCTGCACGTCCAGAATTTCGGCAGCACGTGGTTGAAGCCCCCGGGCGTGCCTAAGAGCCTGTACCAGATGCGCGAGGAGAGACGCGAGCAGGAGGAGCACGCCGAGGCGATGAGGCGGGAGCAGCTCGCGCAGGAGCTCGCCGAGGCCGAGGCTGCGGGGCAGGACGGGCTCGGCGACGTTGTCGAAGGTGAGGAGGCGGGCGAGGGGGGAGAGGAGGTGCGGGATCTGGACGATGAGATTCCAGACGCCGAGGAGAGTTTCGGGTTCGACGGCGGGGAGGATAGTATGGCAGACGAACTGTCGAGCAGCGAGGGTGGCATCCTCGACGACGACGACGACGACGACGACGAGGACAACGCGGACCAAGAAGATGAGGATGACGGAGATGACAGCGGCACGGTCGTCAACGAGGACGAGAGACGCGACGGGCTCGTGGCGGCGAGGATGCGCATGGCCGACGACGCCTTCAGGCAGGCCATGGCGAGGGGAGACGTCGACGGAGACGACATGTACGGCGCGGAGGAGGAGCTCGAGGCCTCGGGCCAAGGCCACATGCTCGACGAGGAGGACCTCCTCGCCCCTGGCGAAGGCGGCGGCGGCGGGGACGACCTGGGCATGGACATGGACGCCGACCTCGACGATGAGATCCCCGAGGCCGGGGAGCTGAGCGGCGTGTACGAGCACACGGATTCCGAGGCTGGGCTGAGCTTGATGAGCAGCAGCGACGCGCCCGGAGCGAGCTCCGACAACAATGAGGACGAGGACGAGGACGAAGACGACGATGAGGGCGACATCAGCTTCGCGCCGCGAGCCGCGCCCTTGAGGCCGCCGCTGAGTCCGACGGGCGATCGCGGGCGGGGCCCGAGGAGCAGCATGGACCTGAGCGGATTGCTGTCCGCGGATGGGAGCAGCATGATGGACAGCAGTCCAAACTTTAGGGCGCAGCGGCGTTGAGGACCCAGGACACAAGAGAGAGAGAGAGAGAGAGACGGTATTGGGCGGGATGAATCATGATACCCCCTTTTCTACACTGCATGCACACTACAGCATGGCCAACCTCGGCCCAGGGAAACCGATGGGGAACAAGAGACGCCTTGACTTTCAGAACCGCGCCCTGTCTGGCGGTGCCCCTTGCACGAACACCGACGGATAGAGGTGAGAGACGGGCCACAGGAGTCTCTGTACGGAGTGAGGGGAAGGAGAAAAAAGAAAGCTCAGCATTAGACGATATACACGGTAATACAAAACAGATTAAACTAACAGAAGGAAAAAAGAAAAAGGGGGGGGGAGGAGGTAATATCTTCTTCGCCTTTCTCTTCCCAATACTAGGACAAGTGAATAAGAAACACGTCGTCTCCTTTCCTTTCCTCCACCGATACATATACCGCGCTCCCAATTCGTGTCGGAGCGTCCGAGTCGTGTCGTCGTCGTCATCGTCGTCGTCGTCGTTCCTGCTACTCTTCCTATCGCGGGCTACGCTGATTGTCGGTAGATGGGGAGAGAGGCCGGTGCAATCAAGGCAGGGCGGCAGACGGGGCTGGACGACGTGGGGGGGGGGGGGGGCTTGAACGCCGAGCATGCGTGCAGAACAGTGCAACAACCAAACTCCTCGAGCATCTCGACGCAACCTGCGGATTTTGCTTCCAAGAAGCCAACACGACTCCCGAAACCGATAACAGCAGCCGGCCCTACCCGCTTGGCTTTGTTGTTCGTGATCGAGACCTGACACCGTTTTGTTCTGGCAAGCAACCAAGGCACGTCGAGAGCATTCCGGCCGGCTCAACCATGCGAGTCTTGGGTGCGAACCCTCCCACCCTCGCGACATCCTTCCCCGGCGTCTTCGGGATCCCGATATGCCCTTTCGGATTGCTCGCCCGGTCTAGAACAGCCACACATACATGAAGATGAGGCATACGGCCGCGAAGAAGCCGAGCCACACCTTCCAGCCGACGCCGGTGCGCTCGGCCATGAGCAGCATGCGGTTCATGGTGCCGCGGATGCGCAGGCGCGTCGAGTCGAAGGTGTCGTTCATCTTCTCGGCGAGCGCCGAGGACTCGCGGATCTCGTCACCGATGGCTACCGTCATCTGCGGAGCGATATGTCAGCGGGCTAGTTCGCTTGCCGAATGCTGTCCCGCGAAGCAAGATTCTTCGAGGCAGGAGCAGGGTTTAAGGAGGGAAGGGAGGGGGGAGGGAGAGACTTGCACTCTTCAAAATCTTGACCTTGCCCATGATGCCCTCGACCTGCGCGTCGTTCTGGCTCTCGAGCTCGTTCAGCACGGCGTCGCTATACTGGCCACTGTAAACGAATACGTGTCAGCTCGTCCACTCTCGAACCAAGCCCGCCTTTCATCGCTCGTCACCATCGTCGCCACAGCTCTGAATTGGCCTCTGTCTTCGAGTGTGGGGTGTTCGTACCGTTTGTTTGGCGTCGCAGGCCGGAATCCCCGGCCGGCATCGACGCCAAGGTGACTCGCGCCCGTGGGCGGCGCGGGCGAGGCGCGGCCCCCCGCGTATCCGTACCCGTACCCGCCACCGAGCCCCGAGGGCGAGGCGCTTGGGGGCCGGCGGCCGTTGTCGCCGGTGTAGCCCTCGAAGAGGGCGCTGCGGGGATCGCGCTGGTGCAGCGAGGATGCGCCGAATCTGTGCGTAACGAGATCAAGGTCAGCTTTATGTCTTGTCCCATTTGTCGGGATCCGTGGCGGATCGGGCAGAAAAGGACAAGCCGTCGGGGGCGAACCGGGGCCAGGAAGCGGGAGAGGCCACAATACGGAGACGGCATTGTCGCCTTTCACGTCCGTCTATCCCTCCCCTAGTGCTCCAGCTCGGCCATGGCTCGCGACCTTCAGGTCTCCTATAATGACATGCTCGCGTGGAAGGCGCACTGTCGCAGTTTTCGGAAACGGGGGTCGGCGGTGCGTGCTGTGTACGGGAGTTGATGTACGCACCTTGAAGACATGGTGTCCAGATTGTCGCGTCGAGGCGCGCGCTGCTACTGCTTCGGCGACGAAGCTCTCTCAAAAGACGCCGACAAAAGCGCGGACGACAACTCCTAGTGCCCGGTGTTGTCCTTTGAAGAGCGACGTCTAGTAGGGGCTTGAAAGGGGGGTGTTCGTTGATTGTTGGAACGCCTGGGAGGCAATTGGTTTTTCACTTGTTCGACTTATTCCCCTCCCCCTGGTCGAGTTGTCATTCAAGAGATCGGTAGCGTTGCTGCAGACCGGGGTGGGTTGGCCGTGAGGTGCCAGCTGTAAACGGCAAATCTCGGCTGGGGGCGATCCCAAATGATTTAGCGGCCGGCTGTGCCTGCTCGGCTTGCCAAAGCCCCCTTTTGACCTTTTTTTATTTATTTGTTTTTTTTATACCTTGTTGACGTTTTGCTTGGTCTGTCCGGCCCCTGTTCCGGAGAGAAAGTGGGTGGGTGGTACTCTATGTAGGGGTTGCGATTGACAGCTGGGTGGGTAGGCAATGAGAACAAACAAGCCGGGATGGATTTCATGCATGAGAAAGGGGAGAAGGAGAGAGAGAGAGCGCAAGTCAATTCATACTCAACCAGCATGAACGTTTTATGTGCCCGTGGATGACGAGGTGTTTGGGCCGTGGAGCGCGGACCAGGAGATGTTCTCGCGTAAAGCAGGTATGTAGTTAAAAGGTCCAATGCCCGGAATGGAAGTGCATCGTCTGGGCGTGCCTGTCCAGATAGTCGATTTTTGACACTTCCTAGGTGGTCTCCTGCCGCCGCTGCAGCCGCGCTCTTTGCTCTTTGGGCATGGGATTATCCTGGGGATACGTGTCGTTGCGGCATCCAATCGGAAACGCTGGTGAATCGCCAAAGGAGGAAAGAATATTGTTTGGGAGCCGAAGAAACACCTTTTCCAATCGGACGTGAAAACGGATGGGATGTCACTGGCTCCGGCGCTGACCAAAAGCACACTGCTGTCTGTCACAGCGTAGACGGCTCACTTGATTATTAGTGTAGATAGAATACAATGGCAGGGTTCTAGAACATCCAATGAGCCGCACTTCTCGGTCTCAGTTCGCCCTACCATCCCGCACTTCCCAGCCGAGACCTTGCGCTGAGAGCGTAATAAAACATCACGTTCATAAGAATTGACAATGGCACAACTACCACCTACCTAGGTACCTAGGTACGTGGGCAGTTTGCAGTGCACAGCGGCGGCAAATCCCCCCAAGGGAGAAAACAAAGTACGTACATGTTGCCAAGGCGGTGCCTGCTTCCAGCAGCTTTGCTTGGTGCATTGATCGGCGACCAAGCTGGCAGCGTCTGGATCCATAGCTCCGTACTATCGAGCCGAGGAGATTTTGCTTCCATCAATGTCGGCTAAGCACTGGTTGCCGCAAAAGTCAACAGTCCAATGAGATGCACAAGTACCGAGGGCCCCATCTGGTGTTGCATAATCTTCATTTCCACGGCACTCGTAGTCAAGATGATGACAACAGAGGCAGAGCGGCCGGTAGAGCAGACGTCCCACGCAACCAAAATACCGGTCCCGACCAGACGACAGAATAACCTGTCTCCATGCCGTTCAATACCAAGACTTCCACCGGCTCAAAACCACATGTCCAACCACCAAAGTCCTTGCCATCGACGACGCAGGGCATGTAAATCGATACCAAAGCCCTGGATTCTCAAAACTTTTGTGTAATCCCCATTTTCCATGTTTCTTCGCATGCGCATAAAGTGTGCCTTTTGCCGTTTCCCTAACAATTGTCATGATGAGCGGCCGTTTCCGTACGTAAAGGTGTGGGGGCGGCCGGAGGAACAAGATACGCTTTAGTCCTCGTCCATTCTGGAGTCGTCGGGGGCCTGGAAGTCGTCGTCCTCGTCATCATCGTCGTCCTCGGCAGGGTTCTCCTCGGCGGCCTTGGCGAAGTCAATGACACGGCCGCGAGTGCGGCGGCCGCCCTCGACGATGTTGTTCAAGTCGATCTCCTCCATGCCGTCCTCCTCCTCAACTTTAGCCACGACATGTTAGTCACAAAACGGTAGTGCGGTTCAAGGTGGCAGCTTCGTCTTACCAGGCTCGGCGACCTGCGGTGATGATGTTAGCTTCGGCGCAAAACGGTTTAAAAAAAAGAGTATGGCGGCTTCATCTACATACCTCAGCGTTCTCATCCTCATCGCTGGACTCCTCATCCTCCTCCATGGGGTCACTCTTCTCAATGGGCTCCTCGCCGGCAACAGCCTTGCCCTTTCCCTTAATCTCCTCAGGAACGGCAGCAGCAACGTTCTCGTTCTCGGCGGCCATTGTGTCAGATTTCGTTAGGCTTCGTTCGTGCGTTGTGTGGTTAAAAAGGCGCAGAGGTTTATCGACGTAAGACGCAGTCGCTGGAAATAAAAAAAACTTCGTCGTTGTGGTTGTGGTGGCGGAGGGAGAGCTGGTGGGTGTAGATGGGTGAAGGTTGAGAATGGAAAGTGGAGGCAAAGCCTGCAAGCAGGTATGTGATGGTTTTATCGGTTCGACCGTAGGTACCTTCCCCAGTTCAGTTCAGGTCCCAGCTTTTCAGACTGCGCAAGGCAACTGTGGTGTGCATGCCACTGCGGGTGGTGTCTCTGGGCAACGACGCTATTCTGTTATGGTGCTAGCACGCCAAAAACCTTCGTGCACGTGCCGTTTTCGTGAATGCCTGCGAGTACCTAGGCACCTACCTAGGTAGGTAGGTAGATAGCTATAATGGAGCCTCCGCACTGAAAACCATCCAAGACGAGAGTCCAGGCCAGAGGCGCTCAGCTGCCAACCACCTTACCTACCTGGGCACTATGCAATAACACATACCCAACTCTCCGGTGGAGAGAATCTGAGTGGCAGAGAGAGTCAAACTCCCGCGAGATGCAAAGCATTAAGGTCGTTCCCCAGAGGACCGAACGGGAACTACTTATCGAACAGTTGTTGCTTCACAGTTCGTGACAAGCCATTCACGTTCACATGATGACAACTCCAGGGCCCAATCGCCGAGAAGACAGACATGAGCTGGTGTGTGTAGCTTCATCGGACCAGGTCACTGCTGGCTCTTATGCGTAACCATTCCTGTGCAACAATGCAGAATCATAACCATGTCTGCCGGGCCTCGATCCCCAAACAACACTCATGAAATAGTGAAAAACGCAAAACATCGTCTATTGGGTATTCATCATGGCCCTCCTCTATTTTTCTTCTCCCCCACCAGTGACGGTCATCAACACAATAATGGCAATCACCCACCAGTACCTGCACAGACGTTAGCGACTCTTCCCCTGCTTTCCAGGCCTCCGACACCTGCAGGATGGGCTCGACATACTTTAGCCAGAGCGGCTTCTCCTCCGGCGCGACCTTTTTGCCCTCGGGGCTCAGGACAATCGGCTTGTTCAACTCGGGCGTTTTCCCCTGCACGCTGACCTGCACGACAGCCTGCGGGCCGAAATCCCTCGTCGCACCCGCGTCGATGCGTACGCCCTTGAGCCCGGCACCCACGACGTCCCCCGAGACGCCGTCCACGCTGAGTATGATGTTGGGCGCGTACCCCTTGGCAAAGTTCTCCGTCGACGCCACGGAAACGGACGAGGTCCACTCCGACGTCGAGGGGTCGAAGATGCCGATGCGGACAAGCTTCGGGGCCGGGCTGTCGTTGGCGCCGGCACTGAGGTCGGGCGCCTCGTAGGAGGCGACGCTCGCGTCGGCGGGCCGCTCGGTGTCGTACTCGATCTCTGCGAGGAGGGCGGGCGTCTGCGGCGTGGGCGAGACGGGCTCGATGTAGACCTTTGCAAGGCGTGTTTCGGCGGCGGCGAGGGTCGCTGCGAAGAGCGCCGACAGGAGGGTGGTCGCGCGCATGGTTGCGGGATGCTTTTTGTTATGTATGACCCGTTGGTGTGTATTTTTGTGGTGTATGCGCGCGCGCTCTGTCCCCAACCTGCGAGTTTGTTGAAAGGGGAGAGATACGGGTTGCAGACGAGGTTATAGTATTGAAATGATGACGGCGGAGAGGTTCGATGGGGTCGCAACTGCTGGAGGCCGGGATTAGCTCGGCTGATTGCCCTGTGTGTACATACGTATGTGTATGTGTGTGCGTGCGCCACGGCTGGGGAGTGAATCGCCAATCTGCTCGCTATGCAACACACCTCGGCAGGAAAAGATAAGAATTGATCTCAAAGCATAACCTTCCCAGAATGCATCAAATCAAATGGTGGGTATTCTACGGACATTTCCAGAAGAAATCTGGTATCTCATTGACGCTGTCACTCATGATGATTAAACAAGATAAAAGCATTCCCACCTGTCCAAACGCCGTTACCATGCCTCTTGAGGCAGCAGTGATGCCCGCCTGTTTTTAAAATCAGAATGACAACTAGAATACGCCTTCCTCATGAAAGCGGCTCACGCAGCCTGCGAAGGCTCTGCTTCTTCGCCGTGCGACGACTTGGCCGGACTCTCCTCGTCCGGCGAGTCGCCGCTATCTTCGCATGCTCCATCAGAGATTTCCGTCGAGCCGCCGTCGTCGATCACGTCGGAATCCTCAGCTTCGTCAACCGCACCCTCCTCCTGCAGCGCGTAGCCCGGGCAGCGCTCGACAAGGCCGCGATAGTACGCCACAAGGATCTCGGGGTTTGGAACAATCTTCCAGTCCACCCTGTAGAGAAACTCGAGCTCCAACAGCTTAAGCTCGGCGACCCTCACTCCCCCCACCCGCGCGTACGTCGTGTTGTTCCAGAACAAATCTGACAAGCCTTTGGCTGCTACAGTGGCTGCCGTTATCAAGAAGCGATGAACGGTAAGTGTATTGATGGTAAATTCAGGGTATAAGGCGCATAGACGGTCGATGTAGTAGACCATGGATAGTAGAAGAGGCGGCGTCAGCGTTGCATGTTTTGCTAGTCTGTTGAGGTATTCGAGAACCGAGATGCTCGGTGCGGTTCTGTTCAAAGGGCCGGTGAGCACTACAGCATCACAGGCGTTGGGGCAAACAGGGAAGAGGGCACTGCTCACCTCGAGTGGAACCGGGTTAGGCTCCCCGAACGCAGGGCAAGCGCGTCATTGGTTTCGATCAGCTCGGAGAGCATGTGCGATATCAAGACGACGATATCTTCGACGACACAGAACTCGTATTTCTGCGGCAATATTTTCGGGGGGGCGGCAGTGGGCTTGGGGCGCTTAGCCGCGCTCGAGGAGGAGGACGATGACGGCTCGCCCGCGGCGGATGCACTCGCCGCCTGTGCGACGGCCGGATCCTGGGAATTTCGTCGCTTGCCGGGGGACGCAATGGCTGCCGAGGCATCGCGGATGGCGGGTGCCACGACGGCCTGCGGCTGCGGGTGTGGTTGCAGTTGTGTGCCGAGCGGCGGTTGCGGTGCGGACAGCTCTATCGGCTGTGGATGCGGCGCTGGTGGGGGTTCGACAGGCGTCGCGGGCAGAGAGGCGCGCGAGGTGTCGGCGGCTTCAGCAGGAACATGTTCTGCGTTCTGCTGGGCCGGAAACTCCATGGGGGAATATTGGGTGCCAGCGTCGACAGCCACATAGTGTCGCGGGGGTGGTTGAGAGGAGGGTGAGGTCATTGAGGCGGACGGAGAAGACCTGGTTGCAGAGTGCCGCCGCGGCAAAGGGGCCGAAAGCCGGGCAGGAGACGAGTGCGGGGACGATCGCGTAGGGGCATAGTGGAAGCTGCTGGGCGAGACATTGGCGGGACTGGCGACGACGGGAGATGTTGTCAACATGGTCCCAGGCGCATCGTGGGGGGGTTTTTTTTTTCGGCAGAGAGAGAGAGAGAGAGAGAGAGGGAGGGAGGGAGGGAGGGAGCAGACCGGCGACGAGCTGAGAAGTTGAGGTTACCGTGAGAAGGCTGAGGGCTAGGCAGATTGGGCGGGATAAGATATAGCCGCGCAGTGTGTGCAGGTTGGTGTAAGGCGGCTATCGGGGAGGGGTTCAGATTTGCAGATTGCCACAAGTGACAAAAGCAAGCTGAGATCAGATAGATGCAGGCCCAGCGTGCACACGGCCGCACAGTACCTAGGCAAGGGAGGGGCTCTTCGTTGCCGACGTGATGGACGTGATGGATGTGAATGGGCACATACACTACTTGGTACGTAAACTCCGGTATTGGTAAGTCACCCACTCACCACCCTCTTACCCTTGGGTTAAAATCTTGGCCAAGGTACGGGGGCTGATAAGAGTCTGTCTGGACGGCAGTTCGGCACCAATCGTGCAGCAGCAGCAGCAGCAGCAGCAACAACAGAAAGAGGTGACGGGAGTATTAGCACGAGGCCGTGGAGAAGAAAAGCAAGAAGAAAAAAGAGAAAGAGAGGGAAAAGTGGACTGGGACGAGTAAGGACACCGCCACGAGTCCCTGTGCCATGTCTCTCTGTGTTCTGGTTCTGTGCCTTAAATATCATGGTTTGGTCTCCAGTGTTGGGGAAGGAGTTGGGAATGAATTATGGATACACTAACCAGCAACCTGCTGTCCCACCCAGGGCCACGTTCTCCCGTCATCAGGTGCAGGCATTACTATGCACCGTCTGGCCAGTAGAATGTTGCTGAGGAGGGATGGAAATATATCCGTATTCCAAATGCCAATGAGGTGGGACGTGGAAAGGGGTGAGGGAGTGAATTGGATTCTCTGCGGTCTCGGCACAGAGCCCAATCTTACTTACACTATTATCCGTACCTACTACCTACCTAGGTACGCTTGCGCCTCTTGCTGTGAGTTAGTGGGGAAGATACCTACCTATACTTGTATCCGTTCAAGTCGGTATTTCACTGACACCCCGGCTGCTTCTTCTCGGGGGAGACAAACCGTGCCATTGCTATTCGAATGTCAAATCTCGTTATCGGCGACAGCGCTGTCCGCATGTCCTGCAGCCCCCCCCCTTTCCCTTCCCTCCCAGGCTGATTACACCATGATCCTCGAGGCCAACGATTCAATGTCCAAAAGGAGTGGGGCCGCTCTTCTACCTACGTAGTATTTAGATTGGGACACCGAGAGGAATGCCGCTAAGGCTGCTCTGGAGCCGGTGCTGCAACAATTTACGATCCACGAACCAGGTGCCCTCTTGCGCAGATGCTAACAAGGCAAGGAAGGTCTTGGCTGGGTCGAGGCCCATCGGTGACCGGAAGCGCCGTCCGGAACGGCTCAGACTCTGCCGCCGCCTGTTGGCGTCATTCGATTTTTAACCAGTCCGTACACGTCTGAATGATGCTCTCCGAGACGCGGAGGAGTAGCATCGTGCATCGGGAGAAGGCCCCCTTTGGCCATGATCTCCGTCATGGGCGACCATTCGTCGAATGCTACTTCTCTTGCGCGAGATAATTTATCCCTCGTCTTCACGACTCTGCCCCCGTGGTGCTGATAACGATGCAGCCAACGTCCGTGGCTTATCTGGGAGTCGAACGGAGTGTGGATAAAGGCACCTTCATCCGCTCGGTTGCAGCAAGTCCGTATCTCAGGCACGTACTGCTCTTGTCTACAGCCGAATATCTATCTGCAACAGTGACCGTTCAGAGAGCACATGGGTCGCCAGTCATACGCACTCGTAGAGCAAACGTCACGTTGGACGCTGAGGAATAGGAGGAAGGCCCTTCAGCGAAACCCCGGAGCGGAGCGACGAAGCTATAGGTAGGTTCCTTTGTTGCGCTCTGCTGCCCTGTCTCCCTCTGCCACCCTCTGACCCTCTTCTTAGATGCTGTAGTGTCCCACTTGGGTACCTAGATTAGGTAATCTATTGTACCTAACTTCGTCGTTTGCCAGGCCACTGCTGTTCCGGCTTCGCCTGCCTCCACAGTCGCTTCGCTCCGGATAACGGAGGCGGTTCGTTCTCATCGAACAGCTTGACTTCTGGCTTCACCCACCTATGAGAAGTCATGCAACGCAGCATGATTTACGCATTTCCCGGTTAGCTCAATTGGTCAGAGCGTCGGACTTTTAACCACAGGTTCTTCGCGGGCCCTGCTGTGGACATCCGAAGGCTGCGAGTTCGACCCTCGCATCGGGAGCATTGGTTTTGCTGGTCTTGGCCGTTTTGTCGTAGGATTTTGCTGCAAGCAGGGTTTCTGCACCAGCCTGGAGCTGTCCGGCCCCTCATAATGAGTTTTTGAACAATCACCTACGGGGGGACAAAGGGAATGTTGCTCTCCGCCATCCAAGATTTGAAATGTTTGCCATTCATTGTTTTAGAAAAGTCGCTACCAACCGGCCAGAGGGTTGATTAATTAATGCCTTGTCCTTTACGGCATATCAACTGGGTTATTCCAACACGTCACTTGGAATACACACCCTACATAGGAGTTGCTCGTCCTTGTCATGACATGTCGAAACGCCACGAGTTGCGTACTCAACAAAGGCCTTACGGTAGTCCATGCTGCACTTGTCGTGTGTTCTAGCTGCTTTCTGGCGCAATTGTAAACCTGTCGATATGTATACAGCGGCTGAACAGGAAACTCATATTGGGCCCTTGGAACGAGGAACCCATGGAGCTGAAGGAGCACCAAAACACAGATTCGTATAAGTCACGATATGTACGGGTACGGTACGTGTCGACGTGGCGGAAGGAGACAACACAGCAGAAACAGCCACGCAAGGGGGGGCAGCCGCATGGCGGCCCCTACCTCCAGTGATGACTGAGTATACAACACAATCAGGCGAGGCTTCTACTGGACGCCGAGGTCCCGTCACAATTTTGAGAAACTTCCATGGTCAATTTGGTTATCGAGGTTACTCTGTCATTCGAATGGCCTGGTTTAAATCGACAACTTTTCTCATGTTGCCGGTGCTGTTACACTGACACTGGCGGCTGGTGCTACCCCCCAAGCTTCAGCTACCTTTGTAGCATGTGAGAATCCTGAAACCGGCGGGTTGCGATGTGGAAAACGCACGTGCCTCACCCCAGGTTTTCCAGAGCCGATACCTACCTAAGTTTACCAGTTGCCCAGTTGCCCAGTCGCTCAAACCTTCGGTCCCGACGTGATCATCCACGATCTATTTCGTGGACGACATCCATCCCCGCCTCCTTTTGGTTCTAGAGGAACGGCCCTCGATACTCGATCCAACCCCCCGACGCTCTTGGATAGCATTTACGAATCACGACCGTCAGGTATCGCCACACGCGTTGGGGAAACGTCTGGCCACGCCTGTCTACCGAGCACAGCCCACATTTGCCCTCCCATTGACCGGTTGCATGGACCTTGGCCTCTGACGCACGCAAGATCCGTTGCCGCAGCCGGACCACTTCGCCCTTTCAAACACATGACGGACGCCTTGGCCGAAAGACGATAGCAGACGACAGAAGCTTCCATTTACACACCATATCGAGCATCCCAGCAAACGAATCATCCGCCATGACGCGCTCGTCGAATCCCCCGATTCTTTCCCAACTCTTGAGTGCAAGAAGCTACGCCGAGCAAACGGGTGCGCTACGGGCACTCAAGAACGATATCGTCGGACATGCGCAGAAGAAGGAGATGTGGGCTGGGCTGGGCGCCCTGGACCCCATCGTCCAGATACTCAACGCTGCCCGGCCGCCAGCCAAGGTCAACGGCAAGGACACTCGGCCCAGTGCCAGCCCTCGATGGGTGAGCGAGGAGGAGAATGTGAGGCTTCAGGCGCTCCAGCTGCTGGCGAGCTTTGCCAACGGTATTTCTCCATCTCATTGCCATGGCTCCCAGATCGCCTACTGACCGACGTCTGTCCTAGGTGGAACCGCCTTTGTCGAGCCTCTTCTCGCTGCTGGGGCGCTGCCAGCTGTGCTAGACAACATTTGCCCCGTATCGAACGCTCCCTTGCTCGTGACGACTGCTCTACGCGTTCTGCTCAACATCATCGAAGCCGCCGCCCTGGCCCAACCGACCTCTCTGATAGACACGCAGGCTTTGGCCGAGGCCATTTTTGCTTCTGAACACATCAATTCCTTTAACAGCATACTGTCAAGTACATCTACCGCGCCCGAGCAACAAACACAAGTCGTATTGGTAGCGAACATAATCAGTCAATCATGTCGAGACGAGAGGCATCAACTCGCCATGGCAAGTCAGGGAGTGCTCGATTCACTCGCAACGCGGCTAGCGAGCATCGCTGTCGCCCAAGGACATGTCATCCCGTACGCCGAAGTACTCGGCCGGGTGGATCGGATGTCGGACTTCATCCCGGAGCCGACACCGTCGAGCTCTACTCTGGCCCCGGTCCTGGAGGCACTGGCTACCATAATCTCAGACTCTCGGTTCAGAGCTTGCATGTTGCTGTGCTCACCGGCCATCATGGCCATCTTTCCCGCTATCAAGTTTACGCCATCAAAGGAAGTCAGGGCTCCCTGGAACTCTCTTGATGTTAGCGGCCTGGGTTTTGCAAGGCAGCAAAGTCTCAGCGCCGTGGACTATCTTCTCCCCGCCGTCCCTATCCACCAGGGCCGGGTTTCTGGCTCCCAGCAATCGCATTTTCCCGCTTTGGGTTCCTCCGAGGCACGAGAGCGGGCTCGCTCGGCAGCGACCAAGTACACTTCTACAGCCTCTGTCTGGGAGGCTTCCCGGTTCGAGTTGTTTGGCAACGAAGGGGAGCCTGAAGAGGAACAAGAGAGCCCCCTCATTCCATGGTTGATTGTTTTGGTCAGATCACGGCAGAACCTGGAACGGCTGATGGCCGCCAACCTTCTCACTTCGCTCTTCCGGTCTGGGTTCGGCATCAAGTGTTTGAGAGAAACCAGCCTTGGGTTACTGGTCGTCCCTGTGCTCATGGATATGTTGGAACAACTTCAGTCAGCGCCGCCCGTTGTCAAGTCGCCCCTTGTCGATGCGGATACGGCATTGAAGTGGACAATGCTGGAAAGGACGCCAGCGATACTCGCTCGAATGATCACGGACTGCGAGCCGCTCCAGAAGGCTGCTTTTGATTGCGGAGCCGTCAAATGTTACAGCAAGCTCCTGAAGGATGCGTATGAGCCCATTCCTGCGTCGGCGTACGCCAAGGTTTGGTCGCCGCAAGTGGACACCGCCATGGAGGCGGAAAATACTTCCCCCTCGTGTGCTCTGGGGCCAGAAGGGCAGCCGCCGCTCCTGGCTCACAGAATTAGGATGCGCGAAAGCGCTCTAAAAGCGATAGGCGCTCTTGCGGCCGGCAAGGACGAGTACCGTAAGGCTTTCGTGGAGCAGGACGTCGTCGCACATATTGTGCAATCACTCTCGCCTACGCCTGGCAAGCCGTCAAATCCCAAGGACCGCAGCAAACCCAACGAGCCGGATGGACCCGTAGGCGATGGATCTCCATCCGATCATAACTCGGGGTACGGCAGCAACCCGGTGTCGGTGCTGATTGCGGGATGCCACGCAGTCAGAATGCTGTCGCGGTCCGTAAGCATCCTCAGAACGTCCTTGGTGGACTACGCCGTGTTGGTTCCCCTCTTCCGTTTCCTCAGACATCCCGACGCAGATGTGCAAATTGCCGCCACTGCAGCGATATGTAATCTGGTCACCGAGGTCAGCCCCATGAGGGAGGTGAGTACCAGCATGAGGCCCCATTTTGAAGACCATGAACGACGCTAACGACCGCAGGTTTTGGCCGATAGGGGTGTCATGAAGATTCTCTGCGAGCATGCTCATTCGCTCAACCCCGCGCTACGCCTTAATGCCCTCTGGGCCTTGAAGCATTTCGTCCATGGGGTTGACCCGGAGACCAAGAAGCACTGTCTGGAGGAACTCGAGTCCGGCTGGCTGGTGCAGCTCATCTGTGATGACACGGAAGACGACGCACTGTTCCTCGCGAGATCCAAAATGGACAAGCAGAATGCGGCCGACAGCGGGGACGACACGGACGGTGACGTCGAAATGGACCAGGCAGACCCGCTGTCCAAGTCATGGATAAGCTCGACGATGCCGCCGCAGGACGCAGATGGCAAGCGATCGGCCAAGCTACGACATGTAGAGGCCAGGCTGGCAGCTCTTCGCGAGGCTGAGATCAACCCGTTGCGAAAAGCAAGGAACGACGACCTCGCCATCCAGGAACAAGGCCTCGACTTTATCCGAAACATGATAGGGGCGGCAGGCTCTGGGTCGAACTCTGAATCGCCCAGCGACACCACGGAGATGATTGATTACCTCTTCAACGAGCTGGGACAGGACAGATTCTTCGACATACTCGCCGGGAAGCTGCGGGCCAAGGTCCTCCACCCAACGCCCAGGCGGTCCGCGGGGTCGGCGTGCGAAACTCGGGTGCTCTACCCACAGGCCAAGATCATCGAGGCCGTGGTTTTCATCCTGGTCCACATAGCGGCTAGCATCCCGCGCCACCGGCAGCTGGTCATTGCACAGACGGAATTGCTGAAGCTGCTGGCGAACCACTTCCACAGCAAGGATAAGGAGGTGCGGGTCGCCCTCTGCCACCTGATCAGCAACCTCACATGGCAAGACGACGAGAGCGATACACGAGCGTGCGCCCAGCGGGCGTACGAACTGAAGAAGCTGGGTTTCTTGACCAAGCTGGAGGGACTAGAAGACGACTGCGAACTGGACGTTAGGGAACGGGCTAAGAGCGCGGTATGGCAGATGAAACAGGTCAGCAGTTACTAGACGACGGTTCAGCCGGAGGTGTTGCCGGTCGGATGGGGGTCTCATGCATGTATGATATAGATGTACATGGAGTTTTTGCTGTAGGGATACGGTACACGGTACAACAGTACATGATGAATCAGGTACAAACACGGATTGGCCAGACGTGCTTCAAGGATTGTCGTCTGTAGAACTACATGTGGTCGAGAAGCAGAATGCCGCGGGTCCACTTCGCTTGTCTCCCGGAAGCGGCGGATGGGCTCGTTCCCCTCATGTGATGTGTGATCCAATGACTGTGATGGGAACAATAGGCTCTGGAAAGGACAGAGGCCAAGTACGTATGAAGGCGAAGTCCCGCTAGGGGGGGGGGGGGAGACGAGTGGGAGGAGGGGATAGACGGTGGCGGGAGGTGCACTAGAGGCTCAGTGAGGATGTGGACGTCACGGCGTGCGGACAGGGGGTCCAGCCCAGATCACGATCGACGGCCGGGATCGCTCGGTAATTTAGTCTGCTGGTGGCATGATGCCCCTCCCCTGGGGAGGGGTGGAACCACTTTACAGCAAGGGTGCCGGTAACCGACGGCATCACGAGCGCAGGCTGCTGGATCGCCCTGGGCGGGGTGTTACCGCTGGCTGGCAAGAGCGTGATGCTGCGATGCTTCTACACGCTTCGTGGAGGGCCTGCCATGGCAGAGAGACAGCGTGTGAAGTATTCTTCAGTGATGTTGCGCGCCAGCGTACGACCTCCGACGGCAGAAAACGCACAAGGGTGCGGGAACACGAGGCGGTGGTTGGTCGGTCGGTGCAACGGACAGTGTGACTGGGACGGGATTTGAGGCTGAAGGGAACGTCAACCCTCCATCTCGAGGCTGGGGCCACCACAAGACGCATCTGGGAATCATGGAAACGAGTAGATGCTTAAATACTATTTATTGGGTGCCTTGCTTCGGAACGACTTCCATCGGCTTCTTTACATACGATGTATGTACATCGTATAAGTGCCGGCAAAGGTAAGTATGCAGGTAGGTAGTAGCCAAGGAAACGGCACGTTCAATCTTTTCCTTCCGTTCTTTTCGGGGTTTTTTCTTTTCTTTTTCTTTCAGCCCTTGCATTCACCATAATAATGATGTACCTCGCATGGAGTATCGTTTTTGACGGGTTTGTATTGCTTGAGCCGTGAGTCGATGCCGATGTGATGACATCCGTTGAGCGGAGGCCCTTAGTCATCGTCCTGGCGGCGACGTCGACCGTGAAGCCCGGACCGGGTCCCGAAGCTTAGCCACTAGGATGTGCCAAATACAATGTACCTCTTTAAGACTGGGAAAATGATAATGTTGACGTAATAAACCGCCGGGATGCTGGCGATCTAGACACCAGTTGTATGTTGTACATTGTACAACTTTCAATATTTAGCGTTGACAGAGGCCTCTGGCAGCTTTTGCAGAGCAAGTGTGACACCCACCACCTACTCCGTCCGTCGGCGTACCCTGAAGTCCCCCACCCGTCAGGCCATTTTCTTGCATCTTACACTGTCGATACCGACAAGGAAGACCTCGTTGGGCCGCGCGAGTGGAGGAGGGTGGACGAACGGCGCGTCTGTGCATGTTCCCCGGCCGGCACTTGCTTCTCCTGCCCGTTGTTCGGCTGCCGGCATTGGCCGCCACAGGAATGAATGAGTGAGCAAGCTTCCGGTTGATCGTTCTGGACGTCTGGGATGGCGTATG
This sequence comes from Colletotrichum falcatum, assembly GCA_019425465.1. Lineage (NCBI taxonomy): Eukaryota > Fungi > Ascomycota > Sordariomycetes > Glomerellales > Glomerellaceae > Colletotrichum > Colletotrichum falcatum. The sequence continues at coordinate 111,826 of SWKJ01000114.1, read as the reverse complement.
TACGCTGCATGCAGTCAGCAGAGGTCGGTAATCAAACGCATCAATCCCGGGACACGTCGGGTCATGTTTGCGTCGAGATGATGATGTAGGAGGCTAGGGTGGCCTGCCCTTTGCACATTGAGCTCATTGGAAGAAGGGATGGGGGAGTTGTTTTCGAGGAGAATGATTGGGCGCCAATGCTCTCTTCCTTACCAATCCGTATATCCACACCCTCTTCGCGTAGCGTCTTCCCAGGTACGAAGTACACACGACCGTGGATAGGTATGTACCGGGGCGGTCTCCGGCCTAGGCGGCTCTGGTGCTCACTTAACCTCAAGTCATGACAAACCGTTGATGATCCCATCCTCGACCGATCGATTCCCAGCAATACCACCTGGTCCCGCCGCGTCTTCGTCTCCCACATTGGATTGGAAGGAGGTCACAAACGAGGTCCGATCTTGGCCCAGCATTGCTCTCCCGGCAGCCCTGGGAGCAGGCCTATCCAAAGGCGGCCCCTGGCGCTCACGGTTACTCTGCACACCCTGGCCAACCTTGCCTCGCCGTGGTTCGCCAGATAAGGTAGGTCTCCTGACTTGAAGGCTTTGACAGCGAGATGTTCCTTCGGTTTCCGAGGTGGGTAGAACCTTCTGTAATTTACCCTGTCTTCCGGTCCGCCCCATCCGCCCTTGATCACATCTGCGTGCCTCACCGGAGGGTTGACAGGGTTGTTTTCATCGCCAAATCGCAGGTTTGCATTGTGCTTGCCAAGTAGGAACAGCCGTCGGCGGGCTCGGGCTTGAGGGTGGCATCCAACTTACTGCTACGACATCATGTTATCACATTCGGGACCAATGGTTACATGCTGTCATGAACTGTATGGAGGGCACTTGTATCGCTCACAAGTATAAGACCATCCTACTCTTCTCTCCCTTCGACAGACCTGTTATGTGCCGCCACAATCGCGCAAGCATTTCCAATCAACTGCAACTATCGCAGTGTTGCCGATATTGACACAACCTTCTGCCTGTTGTCCATCAAGCTTCTCTAAATACACGACGTTGACAATACTCCATTCAGACAGTCGCCGTCATGGGCCTGATTCTCAAGCGAGAAAACGACGCACTCAACATCAACCCGCTCCCAGGGATCTACGATGAACTCAGCGTTAATGGCTCCGACTGGCTCTGGGCTTGCGTTGGAATTTACTCGTTCTTCTTTGTACGCCCCCCCCCCCCCCCCCCGGAACCCGTCTTCCGACTCTGCTAACACGCGCCAGATCGGTGTCTATGTCCTATCATACAAGCCCAGGGGCAATGAGAAGATATTCCACTACCTCCTGAGCATCGCCCTTCTCGTCGGCTCCATCACCTACTTCGCCAATGCCTCCAACCTCGGCTGGTCTCTGGTGGTTCAGTCCCACTCGGGCGGTGCCCCGCGGCAGATCTTCTTCAACAAGTACATCAACTGGGTGGTTGCTTTCCCCATCGTCAACATCCTCCTGGGCCTTGTCGCAAACTCCTCGTGGGCCACCATCGTTTGGCACGTCTGCCTCTCCTGGGTCTGGGTCATCAGCTACCTGGTATCCGCCTACACCTCTTCCGTCTACAAGTGGGGTTTCTACGTCTTTGGCACCGTCGCGTATCTGGTCATGTCCGCCTCGACCTGCGGCGAGGGAAACGCCAGGGCGAAGCGTGTTGGGACCCAGAGAGACTACTATATCCTCGTCGGCTATTTCAATCTCCTGTGGCTCCTTTACCCTGTTGCCTTTGGTCTTTCCGAGGGCAGCAACACCATCGGCGTCACCCCCCACTTCATCTTCTTCGGCATCCTGGACGTCCTCATGATCCCCTTCGGTGCAGCCCTCTTCTTGGCGCTCTCCAGGAACTGGGACTACAACGCTTTGAACCTGTACTTTACTCAGTACGGCCGCGTCCCCCAGGGCAGACAATTTCCTGAGAAGTCGACGGCTCCTGTTGCCCAGCCTACGACGGCGGCCCCTGCCGGAACCGGGCAAGCCTAGGCAGCATCTTTGTCTTGAGAGCACCGCATGGTTCCAAAACGGCTGCCGGTTCTTACCTTAATATGATTCAATGCCCTCAAAATCTCATAATTTCAAAGTCTCGTCATTACGTACAAAAAAGAGAACACGCTCATTTGAGAATGGTCGTTGAAAGACAAGGTCACTATAGACCGGGTGGAGTATGGCTTGGAGATACCCTCACTCGTTTCGCTTTGGTTTAGATTCCCCTTGATGTTCTGAAAGTCGGATTTGAGTAATGTTAATGGATGATGGTAACATGTTTTCGAAATACGTTGTCTTGACAGGAGCGTTCGGCTAGGTTTAATCCCCAACTAGGTACTTTATGAGCCCCCCCCCCCCCCCCTGAATTGGACATGCCTTCAATAATACCCAATCTACGAAACCGCCATGAGAATCAAGGATGGTGCCTTGGTTCAAAAGAGACGCGAAGCTGCTTCAAGATCAACTGGCAAGCAAGCATTCATACACTAGTAAATCACGAGGAGACCCGCAGCGAGCAGAGTGGCGGCCGACGAATAATCCATTTGCCATCTCACAACAACCAACGATTAACATTTACTACCTTGCAGAAAACCACGAACCTAGTACAGTGGCCTAGAGTGAGTGTTGGTATGTGAGAAGTGCGGGCGGTCTTGGTCTCAATGGCATGTACAGCCGCACGCCAATTAGATAGCACTACCCCGTTCTATCCTGGATGTCGAAATCAATAACATAGCCCCTGAGCACGTCGAGGGCATACAATGGTCCACTCCTAGTGGTTTTAGTCGACATATTCACCGGCCAGTGCAAACATCCCAAGATACCCACGCCACGGACCGTGTACCAGGCGAAGTGTCTCCGTCGCTGGCTCGGCGTCGACCTGAACGGCGAACTGGAATGTCTTTCCAGCTATCAACTCCCGTAACATGCGAGAAAGAAGAGATTGGAATGTCGCAGGTGCCCTGGATAACAATCGTACGACGCTGGAGCCACATCACCCGGTGCCGGCTCATACAAGTAATTGGACCTAGAGAGCAACAGCAGGATACCGGTTTTCTCTTCTTTCTTTTTATCAATACTGGTTTCTCTCTAGCCCATCGATACTTGTCCGCTGAAAGTGACAGTCGTAATGACCTTGAAAGCAGTGAGATGCACAAAGGCGGCCCCGAGGAGCCTCCCAACCAAGTGAAACGACCCAACAAGCCTGGGTTCCGTGCTTCGTTTCCCTCCACTCGGGCCGAGGCCCCGAATGCATTGGAGGACATGAAGAATCGGTGCAAATTTCCAAGGTTTGCCAGCCTCTTGTCATTATACACGCGACTCTGCCCACGGTCAACCGCAGCACCGTCGAGCGCAACTACAAGCCCGCCAGACTCATACATTCGACGATGGAAACCGTCGTCTCCAGCAAACCCGCTCTCCTTCGTATCCGGTCAACTGCGTTCCAAGCAAGACATGCATGAACCATTGATCTCTCTTGTATTACCCCAGAGAACCAGTCAAGACATTCTCTCGTTCGCAATCAAACAAGAAACCCACGAGCCATATCTCAGCTAGCGTCGATACAGGGGGGGGGGGGGGGGGGGGAGGCCGGAATCGGCGGAGACGGCTTCGCCATCATCGCGCATGGCACTCCCTATGTAAATTTCTCCTGGGCCGACTTCAGAGGCTCCGAGACTCGCTACACAATTCACAATTGGCCATCCCACGTGGTCTCACACGACCCTGTCCGTGAAATCACACGGGTGTCTCTGGTTCCCTTTGCACACGGTCTTGGCCGGGCGCTGCGAACGCCATACAGGGGCAGCGCCGTGCCACAGAGCGCCTTCGCGCGCGAAGGCAGGCCGCGGCTCTGTGGTCGAACGGCCCGTGATTGCTATACGTTGCGTACAACATTCCCAGGCCTGTCCTGCTCTTCCCGCTCGCCTCACGGGTGTGATGTAATGGGTCTTGCTACGGGCATTCCCATCAGCAAGTGACGCTGGGTTGGGGGAACGCTGTTGGGTCCAAAGGATTCATGTACCCTTGCCAGCGCGAAGGCGCTTTTATTTCAAGTTATATTCGAGACTCCCGAGTGCCTGCACAATCGAGCCTGGACGGGCTGAACGGGGCTGGGTGCTAGTCCGAGAAGGGCATGTACCTACGTAGATTGAAACGGGACACGGGCAGAAACGGCAAGGAATCACGATATCTCGTTAAAATTCATCACCCCCGCTGCGCGAGGAATCCGCGCCAGCCGCCAAACCATGAAGGGCCTTGTCAATTGCCAGACTGGCCGGAGCATTCGACTGTCTCTTGGAGCCGGGTCGTCCAGGACCTGGACCCGAGACGAGGTGGGAAACAGCCTGCGTAGAAGTCTTGGAAAACAAAACCGTGGACCGGAGAGAGCGCGCACGCGCGGGGGAAAGCTCCAAGGACGGCTGGCCACGGGAGACGAAAACCGGACCTGCGAGGGGGGGCAAAACCCGGAGGTGGCTGATCAAGGGACCGCCTCTTTGACGGATTTTCATTTTGCTCTTTTCTTTTGCTCTTTTGGTTCTGCCGGAGGCCATGTCCGGCGGACGCCTCCCGCAGATCGGGCCGGCGACCCGTGGCGCGCCCGTCGCCCTCTGATGTCGGGTTCCAACGACATGCGACGACGGGATCTCACGAGCCGACCTCCCAATGGCGGGCGGGCATCCGATCAGTCCTTGGAACGAACGGAAAACCGGCCGGCTGGGTTGCTCAACCCCCCCCCCCCCCCCCCAAGCCCCCCAGAACAGACGACGCTGATCTGGGGCAAATCCGGGATCGACAGAAGGTGAGCCCGCGGCGCCGGCCGCCGGGTCGACGGTGGACGGGCGGCAGTCCACGCAGCCCTGACAATTTCGCTTGCTTACCAGCGAAGAGGAGGCACTTTCTCCGAAGAAGAGGAAAGAAAACAATAACCCCCCCCCCCGGCGTGGTTCCAAAACCAAGGCGGGCATCTGTTGGGCAACAGCTGTAAGTGATGATCCAAGAGGGTGTGTTTCCTGAGGCAACCGTGTTTCACTCCGTCATGGCTAAAGAGTAATACGCTTGCTTCGAGGGGGGCCGGGAAAAGTCGTCGCAAGTAGAGGCATCACGACGTCTCGCCCCGAAAGAAGGGATCAGTCAAACGAGGGCCCCGATCAGCGGCTGGAGTTGTAGTTGACGACAGGCGGATACCTGGAAGCTGCACGTTTCGTCCCAGGGGGGTTATGCCACCTGTTCGAGCTTTTCTTCTTCTTTTTTTTTTCATCCCGTCTGTAATAATTGGTCTGCTACTCGGATCATGAGCCATGTGGCTGGCTTCCGAGTCAATATGCATAACGAGTAGCCCCCCCCCCCCCCCCCCCCCCCCCCCCTTCAAGCGCAAGACAGCCATTCCTGGGAAATCGGGGCATAACACCGCCCCGATTCCGAAACTGGCCGGGGCACCGGGGGCACTGCCACCATCTGCCGTCTGACTTTCCATCCCTCGCCGGGCTGTCGCAGGCATGGCAGCAGGGTGAATGGCGGCAGAGGGGGAGATCTCATCGACACGCGACTCTTCGGACCGGATACCCACACTCGCGTGGACGCACACACACACACACACACTCTCTCTCTCTCTCACTCACACTCTCTCTCACTCACTCAACCCTCGAAGATCAGCTGGCTGGGACCCTGGGGCATTCGGGGCTGTCCATGTCTTGTTTCCTCTCAGGCCCCTGATGGGGGAAAGTGTAATCGAAAGGCGGAGACGCGAACAACCCAGGAGTGCCGGGCATACACACGTGCGAACGCCGATGAGCACAAGACCGAGAGAGAGAGAGAGAGAGAGAGAGACTTCAGACGTCTCATGCGTTGGCGGCGCACACAGCGCGGGACGAATATGTAGTGTGCCTCTTCTCGCTTTCTCGGCACGTACCTATTCTTCACGGTACGACCGACCACGCTGCACTCCGCGAGTAATCCTCATCTGCAAGTCAGTGTCACGAAGCAAAAGGTTGGGGAGAAAAGAAAAAAAAGAGGGAGGGAAGGGGGGATAGCGAGGCGAGACGGACGACCGACCCATTGGTAAGCTGCTACCAGTAGCCCCGAGAGAGTTTGCGCTTTTCTTCGTGGCGTGAGCCAAACCTTTCGCCCCCTCTAGGTACAAGTCTTTATTTTTTTTTGAGACAAACGAGACAAGTTCGGACACACACACACACACACACCACAACACAAGGTTAAAGCCTGCCTCATGTCCTCGCCCTTTCGCGCCTTGGTGGTTCGACCGAACGTTTGTGACCCGGCCTCGCAGGCAACGACCCGGCTCTGGCCGGATTTTTCTTGTTTCAACGGCCCAGGTCCGCACGGGGCAAGAGGAGCAACGATCGCGGGCAAAAGGGATTCCGGTATTGCTAAAATGGACGGACGGGGTGTCGAGGTCATGAACCGAACGGCCTCTTGATATCACGGCCTGGAAATGGGCCTTGTTGGTTTTCGGGGACAAGATGTAGTCGCCCCGGTCAGCCCTTTTCTCCTCCTCTTGTCGTGAAACACGGGCTATCTGGCTGCGATGCCACTATCCGACAAAAACCAACCGATGCCGGGACATTAAGCTTCCAATATTTAAGAAAATAGTTCGTCACAGTAAAAGTGGCATGCCCAAAGGTAAAATAAGATAAGAAGGAGAGCCCGCGCGCCGAGTTTGCGCCGGTGTCATGCCCCGTCCAAGACTGCGTGGAAATATGTTTCTGCCCACCCTCCCCTGCAGCCTCAGATGTTTGAATGTGTTTGTAGCTCGACTATAAAAAAAACAAAAAAACCAAAAAAAAAAAACCAAACCGAAAGTCAAGGTTGAACTTGACCGGTTTCAGAGAGGCCTTGTGGAAACGACGCTCAGGAACGGCGCTTCGACAGTTCGACGGCGCCAGGGATGCACCCTTGGCCGCAGAAGAGTTCGCACAGCAGCTGCATAGCGCTGGCAAGAATTACTTGGGTGCCGGTATACCAAGATTCAAAGAGTGGGAGAGAGGGAGAGGGAGAGGGAGAGAGAGGAAGAGAGAAAGGCTGCTTCGGCTACAGCCATGAGGGCAATATCAGAGAGTTACAAGTGCATGGGCAGTTGACTCCTCAAGCCGTGAGGCATGCCGGCCCTTAACCACGCTGCAGATGAAGCAGAAGTTGGACCCAGCGACAACACGCCGAGTACATAATGGCATGCTCGGTGTGGATATGCCATAATATTCTGAGGCGGCGCTACTGCATACATGGGCGGCCTGGGCCAATGTTTGCTCGCCTCGCGTATGACTCTCGGAGCGTGCTGATAGCTTTGCGCCATGCTGTACTACCATGGCAAGACAGTCTGAGGCTTCGATGAGGCAGGGCAGTCAAGCCTGGGAAATACGAACTTGCACGATGGCCGGAGCAGCAAGAGCTGACGGAGGATGACCCGGGGCATGCCGCCCGACGGCACACAGCAGACTGGATATGGGCCACCCCAGCAGCTCTTGCTCGTCCAGGGACACGGGCAGTGATGTTTCTGTGCTCTGCATCCTGCTACGCGTCATTATCATCTCACTCGGGAGCGCGCGAGCCCTGAGACGACGGGGGAGACGACATAGAACCGAGAATGGAGATGGCGTTGCCGAAAGATAGAGCCCGGACAGATTCCGGGACGGATGGGTTTGGTTTGACACTGCGACTCGGCGGCAAAGTGTTGCAGTGTCGTTAATTTGAAGCCCAGCTACAGAAGAAGCCTTCTTCCAGGCGCACCTCGTGGCTGGGCCCGGAATGGGGCAGCCTTGCGGTCTCGTGGCAAAACAGAAACTGCGACTGGTCAGATCAGATCAGTGCATGGTAGCCAGCCAGGAGGCGCAGGTATTGTAGGGAGTAACGGCGGGCGTCGACTGTGCCTCGTGGTGCCTGTCTAGGTATCTTGGCTTCCCAATCGTCGCGGCGTGATGCAGGCGGTAACTGGTGTTTGCTTTCCTCAGGTTGCCATGATGGCGTAGGTGCACGCGTTCTTGAAAAGAAAAAAAAACCTAGCATGTTTGCCACGCGTCAAATGTCGTCGTCCATCGCCCCGATGCTGTCGGTACGCTTGCCTCGGACTTTTCTTGGCGGCCTGGTTTATGCTTTTACATCGATGTGAATATGTCAGTCATCAGCTGGCCTCTGGGCAACAGGCAAGAACCGAGCGCGGATGATTTCGAGGTGGTGTTAGGAGAGGGACGAGAGGACCTGAAGTGAGGAAAAGCCGACGTGTCTATGGTGTCCTGATTGCTCGTTGTCGTCGGCAGGCGGATGATTATGACGACGACGACGACGACGACAACCAGTACGCAGTACTCCGTACGATGAATGAGGTGCCGACGATTCTGCAGCACGGGCCACACGAATACCCAAGTGGCGTGTACTAGTACTCGGTACGTGCGGATGGATACTGGTAAGGCAAAGAAAGCAACGAACGGTGCAGCACAACTAGCCGGGCGGCCGCCGGATGTGGCCCGGGACGGTTTTGTGCAGTGCCACGGGGTGAATTACAGCGTGGAATTGAGCATCGGATCATGGGAGTGGGCCCAAATTGCTCTCGCTTGAGGGGAAGGTGGCATCTGAAGCAGGCAGGTAGGTAGGTGCGATGTATCCGTACGATGTACGAATACTCGATAGCGGTATCCGTACGGATACGTACTACGCACCTACTGTAGATAAATGGGAAGGAGGGAGGCAAGGATGTAAGCGAGGGGACGCAGGTACAGTGCCGGCACTGTCCCCGGCTGGGCCGCGGGCAAACCTCACCAAGGAAAGAGGGGGGCCTTTTCTGATTGGAAGAAGCGAGTGGGGGCCGACCAGGACCAGGACCAGGATCATGACTGGGGAGGCAGTGACGGGTCCACGGATGGGGCAGGCAAGGCGCCACATCGGACACATAATCATGGGTTGCGAATAAGGCCCAAAACCACTGGGGTCGAGCAAGGTCAAGGGCACTTGAGGTGCGGTGAATGAGCCAGCCAGAGGTCGTGAGTGACCCGTCGCCCTCCGTCCCTGTTTGAGTCTGGCACCGGGCGAGACGATGGGGTGGGTTCCCGGGGCGTGCAATCGTTGCAATCGTTGCACCAACAATCGCCCAGGTGGCTCCTCCTATGCAAGGGTGAGTGGTGGGCTCAAGACGGGAGGTCGTGCTCGTAGTGGACTGGCGCAATCGTCCGCCGTCGGCTAATTGTTGCCTACGGTACTGGCTACTGCTGTATCCGTATGCCACTATTCGTACGTACATACTACGTGGTAGTAAACAGGTAGGTACGTAGCTACGTAACTGGAGGAACTAGAGAGGACAAGACTGGACGCTCAGGCCGCCGGGTGAGCGACGTTTGCAGCCACACATCCCTCGCCTTAGTCGTGTTCTGAACATGCGCTCGATGGGAGTTTTGGTTTACACTCTGTCGATAGAGAACACAATAGATGAAGGGGGAGGGGGGGCAAGGCAGAGAGGGACAGAGAGAGACCAACAGGCATATCCGTGAGTAGGTAGGTATTACTACGTAGGTATGTAAAAAGATAATTTTATTTCCGTACGATGCTTGGTAGGAGGAGCGAGGGAAGAGAGGGGGGGAAAGAACAATGGAACCCAGCGGCAAGCCCCCCCAGGGATGTTTGCAGGCTCGAGCCAACGCAGGGCTCCCAAGTCCATGGTCAGCAAACCTTGTGGATGCCTTGCGCTGGCGGGGAGGGGACGGCAAGTAGGCAGCTTGGTTCCGTGGTGGGCACTGCGAATACCTGTACATACCTTACCTTGGGCCTGACTTGCGCTGCGGATACGATACTGCCCGAGTTCCCGACTTGCTACGGAGCACGCATTTGGTTAATCTCTCGTCGGCGCAGGGCGTTTCTGCTCCCGTCCACCGCCCATCTCAGTCAGACTCGGGTTGTGGCTCAAACATCAGCAGCACGCATCGTGTCGCGCATCCGCCTCGCCAATGGGAGACGACGCCTTGGGATGACAGTTACCCGATCTTGTGGATTGCATAATCAAACAACATAGGCGACCCAAGACCGTAGTAAGCCGCCTTACCTAGCCGCTCTTCCTCTCACTCCCTCCCTCCCTCTCTCTCTCTCTTTGACCACTCACCTCATCTCACTCTCCCGAAGCTACGGTACTGGACACGGTGGATGAACAAAGCGCCCCCCCCCCCCCCCTTACCCCCTTCCCTCTTAAACTAGTCTTGAGAGGGGCCGAGAAGAAACAAGGATCCATGTCTATGGCACTGGAAGTGGCGAAGCAATTTAGCCTCTTGTCACCTTCTCCCAACACGGTCTAACCTTTTTTCCCCCTTTCTTTTTTTGTTGCTTTCGGTCTGGTCCTCCTCCCTGTACGAATAGCAATTCCCTCGCTCTTCCTGCCTCCACCACCTATTCCTTCCTACCTACCTACCTACCTACCTTCGTAGTACCAAGTAGGCATACATTGTACCTATGCTATGCACTGGGGCAGCAGATGGATGTCGCTCTCACACTGCACAACACAAAGGAATGCTTCAATTTACTTGTCCGAGAGCCGTCTGCTGTCTGTTTGCGCGCTGGATTCGTACAGTACACTAGACGCTTACCGTACTGTCCGCAGTCTACCTCTCTCCCCAGGTACCGACCGTAAAGACTTGCTGCGTACCGAAAACGCGGTAAGTTCAGGCCCTTACGAATACCAAACACCCGACACTATGGACGTTGGGAAACGCTGAGCACAAGACTAGCAGACTAGCTAGGTATTCGTACCTACGTAGTAGGTAGCTAGCGGCCGCTCTCAATTGCATTGCATTGCATTGCCATTCCCTCATTTCAGCCCTCTCTCTTCAAAGCGCCGCCCCGGTCGAAACCCGAGAAAGACGGGACGAATCCGTCATCTTGGCTTGGCAACTCAATTCTGTGAACACTTTCGGTCCCGACGAACCCACTTCGCTCCGCCTGCCAAACAATGCCAGTGTGCTGCATTTTTTCTTCTTCTTTCCTTTTCAATTCTTGTCTTTATCTTTTATTCTATTCTTGCCCTTTGTTTCTTTCCATTCTTGCTTTTCTTTCTGCTGCATATACGCGCCGTGCATCCTATCCGTACGCAGTAGTGCCAACACCTACTCATTCGAGCAACAGAAATACGGGCCGAATGCCTGACTCGAAAATGGACGCTGGTGGCTCGCTGAATTTTTGTAATAGCGAAGTAATCACCTCGGCCGGCTGGCAGCCTCTGGGTGCCAAGTGCAGGCCGCCTTGGCGCCGGTTGTGCACTGCAACCAGACATGCCGCCGAGCATCCATCAATACTTAGGTACCTTGGGTATCCGTACTACGGATACGGATACATATGTACGGATAGTTTCCCTATAGCACCCAACTGCGCGCCGCATTCATTCATTCATTCATCTACTCATTCAATTACGCCGTACCATGCTGGCTGGCGCTTTGATCTCCATCTCATTCGAGGACCCGAGCATGGGCAAGATCATCCCCACCCTTTGCCTTTTCCGGCGTCTGTTCTGCCAGTCAGCCCGCCGTATCTGGCACGGTGTATCCGTACCTAAACTACCCAGGTACGACTTGATACGTTGTATACTTTACCCCCCTTCCTTTGCCCAAATTGCCCATCCCCCATACATCGTAGTCCCCGAGTGCCATGACCCTGACCAGTGTGGATTGCCCGTCACGGCCGCCAATACCAATATAAATAAATCTCCTCGGCGGGGCCTGGGGACTCGGTAGATGCTGATCACTCGGAAGAGCCCTTGGGCTAGCTTTGACCGAATCAGCCTACTGTGTATGGGCTGATGCTACGCAGCGAGCCAGCCTACTGTATCCGTACTGAGTGAACCAAACGGCGTTTCTGTCATCGGCTCATCATCGCTCTTTGGGGGCCATTAGTTGAGTTCTGTCCATCGCCCCAAATGCCGTTCCAGTGCCCGTCTCGGACGCTGCAGCCCATCCGTCTACAGACTAGGCACACCCGCCATGCCGGGTCGTTGTCGGCTGAGGTTTAAATCATGTTTGATAGAAAAGGAAGAAGAAGAAGAACAAGAAGAAAAAATAGAAACAAAAGACGCACCGAGGACCAGGAATGGCTGTTCGGGTTCTACGGCGTGTTTCTGGGGCCGACAAAGAGAGTTTTTTTTTTTCTTCCCCCACGAATGTTTTGGCCGAGCCAAGCTCAATCTGAAGCACGCAACAAGAGACATGACGTCCACTGCTGCTGGGTTTTCCGGGGGGACAGCGGCCGATGGGACGAATACCTACCCAGGTTGGCCAGGCAGGTAGGTACGGAGGACTGTGTATCCGTAGAGCCACGAGCTATTATCCGAATTCGGAATTGTCAGTGCTAGCCGGGAGCGAAGCAAATGACGACCGGCCTGCTAGGTATGTATGGCCTAGGGGTCAACACTCTACGAAACGCCCGCTTCAACCACCATCGTTCGACCTGTCCAACCCAGCCGGGGTAGGGGTAGGGGGTAAGGGGGGGATACATCACACATCATAATCGTACAAGCATGGGCTCCGAGGGTGGGCCATCGGGCATGCCAGAGACGACCGTCTAATTGAGGTCCACGAAGTACTGCCTGCGTACGGATAGACAGGCCGGCTCTGTCATGTGTGCGCATGGCTCGTGAGGGGGGCGGCGGCGGGCGGCCAGGGCTTGAGATGCCTTGACACGAGGCTAGGGTGCTTGGTGTGGTGAATCTAGGTACACTGCGTATGGATCGCGTCGGATATGTGAGCCTCTCTCATGTGCTGGCCGAGCGCGTGACACAACGGCACGAGACAGACAGACAGAGACAGAGAGACAGACAGTGGGCTCGATCAACGACTTGGCAGACGGGATGATGGGTGGTGCAGAGAAGACTGGCAAGTCCGGGGTAGTCGCTTTCCACCACCTACAGTCTACGTAGTACAGAGTACTGCTAGTATACTACGGATACCAGGTAGGCAAAAAAAAAAAACGCTCGCCCTCGTCTCGTCTCGCCTTGCCTCGTGTGCGCCAGACAAGAAGCGCGGTGGCTGCTGTCGGCCGAGGCGACTGCAACGCAAGTCTCGCGGCGTACGCAGAATGTCTCACCATGGCGGGCGTAATTTTTTTTTCCTGTTTTGTTTTTGCGGCACTGGTGGTGATGCACTGTGGCCAGTCTGCGCGACGTGAAGGCCCTCGACCAATATCACCACCGGCGAGCAAGCAAGCAATCAAGCAAGCAAGGCAATCACATGGGGGGGGGGGGGGGGCTCGTTAGCACCGAAGAGTCGGCTACCCCTCTCGCACTGTAGCCGCAGGCCTGCAACCCGAGTGACAGGCCCCCCCTCTCAACAAGATGACCTCTCATTGGTAGTGTTTTATAGATGCTGGTATCTCGGGGCTGGGTGAGCATCTGGGCACGAACCAGAACCAGGACCAAAACCAGAACCAGGCAAGGTCCGCGTTGGGACAGGCATGGGTGGACGGCAAAAAGAGCTGGGACGGGTCGTGGGACGGGATTGGCCCGTCCGGTCCTTTCTGGTGGATACCCGGCACCCATGGGGACGGGCGGTGACAAATGGCAGACCGGAGGGCCCATTGCCTTGCATTGGGGTACATCGCGCGAGGGTCGAGAAGCGGGCACAATGCGCCAAGAAGGCTGCGTGGCTGCATCGAGGTCGTGCGTTCTGCGAGGGGGAGGGAAAAAGCAGCGCCTTACGGAGTACAGTAGCTGCAGATGCATCCTTGGATTAATTGGCTGGGCGGGTTTGGCGGGTTTAGGCCGGGCCCGGGTAACTGAGAGGAACCGCTGACCTTTTTTTTTCCCGTTTCTTTTTTTCTCTTTTCTAGTCAGGCGTCTTTTTTTCTCTTCCCTGCTTTCTTGTTTCTTACCTTGCACAGACCTGTCAGACTGTCAGGAGAGAGTGGCTTTGTGACGACGGATTTTAATGGCACAAGAGTCATTCCGTTGACTGGACCGGACCGGAAGGTTTTTTCCCCCACCCGGGCCAAGAATCTAATCAATCACAAGGCTTCGCATGCCCACAGTCCCAGTCACAGTGGCCAGTGACAGCCTTTTTTTTTCTCTCCTTCTTTCTTTCTTCAGGCCGAACCCGAGACTCCGGCTCGTTATGCGTCCTTGGGCACTGACCGTTTTCCATTTGACACGGCGGGAGAAACAAGACCAGCAAAGGGGGGGGGAGGGGGGGAAAAAACCCCCCAACGTGAAAACTTCTGCCCTGCCACGGAGACGGTCGGTCCTAGAACTCTAACCCAGAGACTCGTGAGTGACGGGTGGGCCCAATGACGACTGGCTGGTGTACGCACGCACGCACGCACGCACGCACGCCCGCTCGCTCGCTTGAACCGCCACGCCGGGAAAGATGGTTAGCGGTGATCACCGACGATCGCCCAAAGGCGCTCTGGCAAACCAGTCGTCGAATTCCAGTCTAGTGTATCCGTACGGACACCTGCAAAGTGCTACCAGCAATGCGCGAGGTGTCTGTGGTCTGGACACGAGATAAGCGCAGTAACCTTTTTATTTTTATTGTTTTTACTTCTATTCTTTAGCGTGCCTCCGCCTGGGGTCTGGTCCGGGCCCAGCACTCATGTCGCCTCGCTGCTTATTAAAGGCGGACGGACGAAAGACCATTCATCCGCCTTGCTGGGCACCCGATGCACCGTCACCGTCGCCGTCACCAGGCGGCGGGATGCTGACTAACGCCATCTGCCGATACCACCACATACACACGCACACACACACAGTCACGCATATCTTGGGTTCGACACGCCAGCAAAAGAACCCAAGCCCAAGCCAGCGCCTCGCTAGCATCGCTTTTTTTGTGTGTATGTGTGTGTGTGTGTGCAGTGTATCCGTAATGTGGTGTAGGTTGGCCCCATGTGCGGGCGACGAAGCGCTCATCGGATAAGGACTAGATCTGAACCTAGCGTCCGCTGCCCTCCTCCTCCTCGTCCTCAGCCGACCACGCTGAGTGAGGTACGTATCCAAGGCGGCCAAAATGTCTTGGTTCATCTTCTCGCCCGCGCACTGGGTACACAGCGGCAAGCCCAGGAATAGGCGCCTGTCAAAGGTATCCCGTTGGGTCGCTTCTCAGCTACCTACCTACTACGATACTACGGACGGGCATCCCTTCTTCCCCCTGTCTGGATTGCGTGCTGTCTTGCCTCGCGGTTTCGTGCTAGTGGTAGAGTTGAACGAGACAGGGGGAGAGGGATCGAAGCAATCATTTAGGTTGATGAGGGTGAGAGAGAGAGAGAGAGAGAGAGAAAGAAAGAGACAGAGAAGGCAGCGTACACTATCCGTACACCATTCACCCCTCGCTGCACAACATGTGGAATGAGTGCCTCGGTTGAGTCAGCTCCGTGTAGTTTCGCAACAGCGCCGTCAGCGCCATCGACGCCCCCCCTCCAAGCCCGACGAAGGTTTTCCAGAGCGGTACACCATTCGCATAAAAGATTGAGTGAGGACTGTACAAAATGGATCAAGCTCTCGTGAACCGGCGCTAATTATGGATGTGCATGGCCGATACGATTGGGGGAGGGGGGGCCCTTCACTGAAGGAGGGACTGGAGCAGAGGAGGACTGAGCACCATACATATTCGTAGGTACACTCTGGCTCCGTACCTAGGTAGTACGATGGGCAGTTTACGCTATTCGTAGTATCGTAACCTTCCTCCCCTACCGACTTCACCCACCTGGGTTAGTTGGGTACGGGCAGTTCTGAGTTTGGTCTCGGAGCCGCCACCTTTGTCGTCTGCCCCCCCCCCCCCCCCCCTACGAATACTGTACATATCGCATGTACCGATTATCGCCGAGTCAACTGGGGCCCCAGTCCGAGGCGTTGGGTCCCTCTCCCATCCACACCCAGTGCCAACTTACGGTACGAGATGCGCACCCCTCCCGTGTGGGTGTGAGACTTTGCTCACTTCTCCACCCTCGCCCGCCCTTGGCTGCTCCAAAACCCCCAGTTCATGTCGTAGGCTAGCCCCTGCCATTAGTCCCTTGTTCGCGCTGCTGGGCTCCCCTCCCCTCCCCCGGTCCCCTCCGTATGGCACACTGTCTACCCCCCTGGTCGTGCCAGATCTACTATGTAGATAGTTAGGTAGGTAGGGTAGACATGTACGGAGTAGTGTACAGGTAGTGTACGAATAGGTTAGGCGGTTTACCCTCCCCGGTCCAGCCAAGTTCCCAGCCATCAGAACCTCTGACACCCTCCCAAAGCCAATTGCGTCCCTTCGCTTCCCACTTCTTTTCTACCCACCCTGTCCCACTCTCCATCGCTCTCCTTCATCAAACCCCCATTCCCACCCGCCGCTCCCTCGCCCTTCCTTCTGTTCACCAACCGCACCAAGTCGCCTGCGATATTCGACAACCTCGCTGTCGCAGTCGCTATTGTCGACATCGCCGCCCGCCTCCCCTCGACTCTCTACAGCCCCGATCCCCGACCCCGTGGGAAGCGAACGACTTGCCATTTCCAACCGACGCCACCGTATACCGTGCTTCTGCCTGTCTGCCTGGTAAGTCGGTCACTGTTGGTGGAAACGGCCTCGCGCGCTGCGTTCCGTCCTGTTGGGTCAGCATTCAGCTTGCCGGATTCTCCTCGAATCCATAAAAGAACCTATAAAAAAAGACCAGCGCAGGCGTCGTTGAAGCCTGCATCACGCATGAGCCACTGGGCCGGCCACTCGGTTTCTAACGCTCGACCAGACTGGTGCACGGCTATCGATCGACCCCAATCCGATCTTGCGAGGTAGATCCGCATCGTCGATTGCCACAAACACCACCACCACCACCACCACCACCCGACTACCCTATCCTACCTACGCATACCTATCCATCCACAATGACGCCCATAGTTGAGCACCGTCCGCCCGTGGATACCATTGGAGAGTCGGAGACGTACACGGACAGGCCGACGAGATGCGGCCAGAGAATGTTCTACGAGCTCAAGGTCTTGCAACAGCCTGAGCGTGCGCGTGCTTGTGGTTCCGGCCAAAAGTGTAAGTTGATGCCTCCTCGATGCGCCTGCTGCTTGCCGTCTTGCTGTTGTTTGAACCGCCTTCTGACCCTGATGGATGCGCAGCCGCCGCTGATCGTCGCCCCGTCGACCCCCCTCCCGTCGTGCAGCTGCAGGTCTTTGAGGGCCCTACCAGAAAAGAGGCTCGCGATGTCACCTTCAACTACAGGGCGAACTTTTTCCTTTACGCCGAGCTCTGCCCTGCTCGCCCCATGGCCCATGGACGCGTCAACACTCCCGCCGCCACCTCGGCTCCCGTCCTGACCGGTATGCCCGTCTCCGGCATGGCTTATCTCGACCGACCTACCGAGGCCGGCTACTTCCTGTTCCCCGACTTGTCGGTTCGCCACGAGGGACGCTACGTCTTGGCCTTCCACCTCTACGAGGACATCAAGCATGAGGATGACCGCGACCCGGATGGTGACGCCGCCGACGAGGCCCTCAACCCGGCTTTCATGTACAGATTGGCCGTCAAGTCGATTCCCTTCAACGTATTCAGCGCCAAGAAGTTCCCTGGCCTCACGGAGAGCACAAATCTCAGCAAAACCATATCGGAGCAGGGCTGCCGTGTGAGAATCCGCCGCGACGTCCGCATGAGGAGACGTGATGGCAAGCCGACCGGGAACGAGTTCGAGACCAACCAAGAGAATGAGTACAGGAACAGCAGGAGGACACAGACGCCCGAGATCCGCAGCAACGCCGAGCAATTCCGAGCTCGCTCGACAAGCAACAGCAGCGAACAACGCGCCGCATACCCGCCGGCCCCCGAGCGGAGGCCCTCCGAGTCGTTCCAGGCGCCGCCGCCTCCGCCGCCGCCGCCGCCCATGGCATACGGCCCGGCACCGTCGACCAATGTCCACCTGCGATTCGGGTCCGACACGTCCAGCGCGCCTTACCCAACCCACCAGTACCCCCAACCCTCGGCGCAGCCACCGCCCATCTCGCCCACTACGACTTCCTACCAGTCCAACCAGCCGTCGCCGTACCACTCGACTTCGAGTTACGGCTACAGCCGGCCCGGTTCTCAATACGCCGCGAGCAACCCGCCTCCAACGCCCCGTGATGCGTACGACAGACGCCCTTCTGCCATGATCGTGCCGCCATCTCCCTCCGCCTACGGCTCGGCGCCCGGCGGCCCCAAGGACATGGACATGGCCAGGCGCGAGTCGGACTACAGGAGAGACTCTCTGCCTCCCAGACAGTTGGCTGCCGTGTCGGACGCGCCCCCTCAGATGGGCACCAAGCTGCCGCCTCTTGTCCTCCCTCCTATCGGGACGCTCAAGTCGGCTTCTTCGCACATGACCAGCCGCTCGGACTACATCGAAGCCGCCCCTCCCTCGATGTACAACCCGGCGCCTGAGTCTGCCCATGCCGGCGCCAAGCGTGGATACGCAGAGACGTTCCCCGAGGACACGCGTCCCCTGTTCGATAGACAACGCCCGCAGGAGCCCCACCACGGCGGCTTCGCCCACCGCTACCATGCTTCGCAGGACTCGATGTCGTACAAGCGTGCCGATGGGTCGGAAAAGCAGCGGCAAAACAACCCGTTTATGCCTTGAGCCAGATGGGCGGCGGGGCGCGCGTTTGCTTGCTTCAATGGCGTTTCGGCAGCTTTTTCTGCCTTATTTCTTTTTCTGTTTTCGGAATGGATATATCCGGCATCTGGCGTTCTTGGGGCATCCGGGTGTTTGGATGGGCGGGAGAGTGGGGTGGGGGGCAACAAGTCATCAAACTGTATAAACCAACGAGAGCCATCATCCCCGCGGCCTGCGTCGGCCGCTTTTTCCTATGTCGTGTGCCAGGCGCAATAACCTCTCACCATCATCAACAACAAAACAAACGACATTCTCTATGATCATGACGGCTGTTTATTTAGCCACAAGCGATCAGAAATTTTCTTCTTCTTTCCTTGGTCCCTTGTTTTATTCTCAGCAAGAAGACGTTGGGCGAGGGGCCCTTGCTCTGATTCAAATTGGGGTCGAAAGAAACCCTGGTGGTTATGTTACGAGGACATGTGCATATCAGATTTGGCTGTAATGTGTCTCGTGCTAGATGTGTGTGCGGGTTGGGTACGGCGGTGGTTTTTGCCCATGGGCCCTGAGGGCCGGGGACGAATAACATACCTTGGGTGTTTTTTTTTGTTTTTTTTTCTTAGCATAGGAAAATGGGAAAGGTTTCGACATGGAAGAGCGGGGAACCCGCGGATTGCTGTGTGCGTAAGAGTATCGCGTGAACATGCGGCGTGGTACAGTTACGATGAGCGAGGTGAGAGATGGTGAGAGTGAATGAGTGAGTGAGACAGGGAGAGAGTACGGGTGGGGGGGGGGAAGGTGCCAAGGTGTTGGAGACGGCCAAAGCTCAAGATGGGATTTTTTAAGGTGAGGATGCCCGACGAGGGCAACACGCCAAGTGGAGCGTGGGAGGGTCGCGTCCAGGGGACGAACAAGTGTGGGCGGCTGGGCCTGTTTTGTTGTTTGCCCGAGCAACGCAACGCGCGACAAAGGGCCATTTCCCCAGTTTGTCACTCCAACCCGGCAAGCAAGTGATGGATGGGTACTACTAGGTGGATAGTGCAACTGCGAGTACCTTAGTAGCCCCCCCCCCTCCCTGTCAACGCACGCCTAAGGTAGGTAGTCATCATCGTTGCCCTTCCAATCCCCCTAGTCCTGCAAGATCAACACGCCGGCCACGCGACGGCCACCTTGGTTTACACATTCCGTCCAACTTCTCCCTCGATAACCTGTTCGTACCTACTACCTCCGCGAATCCCCATCTACCCCTTCCCCCCCCCTCCCCGTCTCTATCTCTCTCTCTCTCTCTCTCTCTCCCTCCGTCATCTTTTACCTCTCCTCATCGCCGTGTTTCATTATACATCGCTTTCCATATCTGCAGCGGTACAGGGAAGAAGCCCGCGACGACACAGAGGTTGTTGTGTGTGGTACGGGTTGCGGGCATGTGGCAATTGTAACGTCGCAAAGTAAACAAACTCCCCTTCGGTCGCAACAGCAGCATCTCCGCTTCCTTTTTTCGCCCTCTCACTCATCAAGGTCGGGCGACACCTTGCAGCACCTCTCTCTCTCTCTCCTGCTTCGAAAAACGAGGGGCGAAACTGTCGCCGACCCTTTTAAGCTGACGAACCGCCAACACCATCCTCGCCATCACCACCCAAGACACGCCTCTCGAGACGTCGACCCAGGGGCAATGGCTATGGGGGGCTCGTCGGCCCCGGGTCCGCTGACCTCTCACCCGATCGCGGGCCCGCCATCCAACATGTCGGCGGCGGCTCAAAAAGCCCACCGACCTGCCGCCAAGCGCGCAAACTCGATCCAGCGCGCTAACTCCCGCTTCGTCGAGGGTTCCATGAACGACCGCGCTTCGGCCGCGCCGCCAATCGATTTCCTTGGCCCCGAAGACTCCACCGAGATTGCCCGCCGCTTCCACATGGACTTTTACGTCGAGGCCCCTGACGCCGGAGTCTTCTCCCCCGAGAGGATTCGACGCCAGCAGCGGCAGCAGCAGCAGCACCACCACCAGCCGCTGCACCAGCAGTCCCAGCCGCTCCTGCACCAACCCGCCGTCACCTACGGCGACGTCAAGAGACCCGCCAGCTCCTCGGGAAGCCACGGCAGCAAAAAGGGCTTCTGGGGCGGCCTGCGTGAGAAGCTGAGCTTCGTCAGGGACAAGGGGGCCAAGCGTCCTCTCAGCCTCGACAGCAAGCTTCTCGTCGCCCAAGATGGCGGCGCCGGAGGCTCCGGCAGCGACAACCACCACGTCGCTGCTGGTGCGCCGCCGGCCATGGCCCCGGCGAGCAGCATCGCGGGCATGCCCAGCAGAGACGAGATCATGGCCAGCTACCAGCAGCTGATGAAGGACGGCTTCTTCGACGCGCATGCCATCCGCTCCACCCGCCAGCCGCCCCCGCCCTCGATGAACCCGTCGACGACCATGTATTCCATCAAGCCGCCCGTGGACAAGAAGTCTTTCGCAGAACGCGTCTCGGGACAGTGGCCTCCACTGGTGACGGAAGAAGAGGTCGGCCCGCTTCCGGACTCCCACGACGGAAACAGGAAGCGCGGCTTCCCCCCGGGATGGGACTCTCTCGCCGCCAAGAAGTTGCGCAAATCGACCTCGCGCATGTCCGTGGACCTCAACGAACGGCCCCACTCCATGGCTCCCCCGCCGCCCAACTACCTGCCCCCTCCCCCGCCTCCTCGCGCCGTCGGCGGCGGCACCGTCTTTGTGCGCCGGTCGTTTAGTAACTCGGCACGGGCAAGCAACAAGCTGACCAAGCAGCCGCCCTCGTCCTCCCTCGGCCCCGTCCTCATGGATACCGACCTCGAGCCCCCGAACCCGCTGTACGCGACTAGCACCCGCAGCAGCATCGACTCCAACGGCTCCCGGCGCTCCTTCGCCGAGGCTGCCCGCGCGTGGACCTCGCGCACCGCTCGCAAGGCGGCCGAGCCGCTGGGTACGAGGCCCAACTCGAACCACGGCACGGCTATGCAGTGCGGACCTGATGAGTTTAAGGGCCGCGGGTTGGCCTGCGAGTGAGAGAACCACATTGCCGTGCAGGAGCGCGAGTTGCCCAGCCGGTGGAGGGGTATACGCTTCACATAAGGGGAGTGCGAAGCGGTGTGTTTTTTTTGTCGCCCTTTTGGCGGATCGGCATCCATGCGATCTACTAGCTCACGCCGCATATATCCCCGTGGCTTGCCGGGCTTGGTAGATTGCAGTGGAAGGGGGCGGGGGGTGGTGTGTGTTGAGCACAGCGCACCGACTTCCCGGACGAAGCTCACGACTTTTGACGACTTGTACGACCTTTGTTTTTTTTCTTTTGCAAAATCGGCATCGACCGCGCAGTACGACTTCTGTTTTCATCTCCTCACGACGGAATCTGGCAATAATGGAAGAACCAACGACTCGCGACAACTCGGACGACTCGGTTGCCCTAGCAACGACCGCAACCCCATGGGGGGGGGGCGGGCGGCGTGGAGACGCGGGCACCAATCGACGTCAGGATTCTTCCACACCAACGACAAAAAAAGAGGGCGCCAGTGAGGAAGCACGATGGACTCGGAAAGGGAACACACATAAAAGAAACACGATCAATGATGTGGAAACAGAAAACAAAGAGAGAGAGAGGGAATGGGTGGGGGTGGTATGATTGAGTGAACGGCGGGAGGGGTTCTTGCTCGACCGGGGCGTGGCCTTTTTGCTTCCCCTGACGATTGCGCGTTTTTGTATCGTTGAGGAAGAAACCTTGGTTTTTGCGGTTCTTTTTCGCTTCTCTTTCTCCCCCCATGTATGTAGTGGACATCCTGTGCGGCTCCCTCGCCCTCCGTCCCGTCTGCGTCTCCTTCACAGGGACACAGGGTTAGGGTTAAGGGACGAGGGGTCCCCCCCGGGGATTGTCCTTTTTTTTTTCTTGTCATTTGCGCTGCCACCGCCCTCGAGGAGGGAGCCGCGTGGCCTGCGCAGTATAGATTGGCGTAGATGTGTCGATATGGGACGGCTGGCTGAACCGCCTTTTGCCCACTTGTTTGGAGTTATTACGCTTGCTTGCAAGGGCCTGTCTGCGCTACGGCACCTCTGGGGGGGTTTTATCTGTCCGTCTCCGAGCAGGGGAGGAGGTTGTGGTTGAGACATTGACGACGGGGCCATGGAGGATAGGGAATAGGAATAGGAATAGGAATAGGATACGCCCAGAGGGAGACCCCCCTCCCCTCCGGGCGCGCGCTTCCTCCCGACGTGACGCCGCGCGACGTGGACAAAATCAAACAAAGCCCTGGCTCGTCGAATGTGTCCTCCACCCTCCTCTCTCTCTGCGTGACCGGTTAAGAGAAGCTAGTTACTTATATTTACTACTAACTGTGTGACGATGCGCGTGCCCCCGCCGGGGATTGATTGCCCCTACAGGCGGGGGCAAGGACACGAGGCTTTCGACTTGTCGTGTTGAACAAGGGGAGGGAGGGAGGGGCATCTTCGGGCTCGGGTCGTCTGCCTGCCTGCTCCCCCCCCCTCGGGAGGTGGAGGCGCAGCGACCGATACCCATCAAGCCGGTCCTTGGATCTCGTCACGACGCAGAGGCGTCTTGGAAGTCGCGAGAGCCGCCGCATCACACGAGTCCATTATCAACTGGGAAATTTTGCGGGGTTTTTTTTTTGTTATTGCGATGCTGGTCATCGCTGTCATGTCGGAGATATCGGGTTAACGCCGATATCTCGGCCGCGGGTTTCTCCGCGGTCCGATCGCGAATTCACCGCGCACCACCGTGAAATACACCGCCAATTCAACCTAGCGGCCCGCGATAGTTGCTTCCTCTTTACGCATGATAGACCCCATTTTTAGACCCTTTATTCGTCACCAAGACCGCGTTGATACCACGGTTAACCGTATCATTCACTACCTGTGATACCAAAATTTGGGGTTTTTTTTTTTTTTTTTTTGCCTTTTCTATTTCTGGTTTTTGGTCTTCATTTGGTTTTATACATGTGAAAATATGCCAAGTTGCCTTTTTTTCTTCTTTTTTCTCGGGCACGCCATGAAACCATCCATCCACACAACGATCCAAAATATGTTTCAAGGAAAAACCGTACAATAACCAAGGGAAACCCGGTGCTTGGCTTACATCCCGGGAGTGAGGACGACGATACTGCTGCTGCAACCCCCGTCGTCAGAGCGGGTTCGTCCACGCGGGCAGCCCGTTCCACTTGGTCTCAAAGTCCTCGATGGTCTTTATAAAGGCCCGGTGCTCCTGCTTCTCGGCCAGCACCGCCGGCGAGTCGCCCGGGGCGTCCTTCCACCTGTCCTTCACGGCCTGTGTGGTCCACGCGGCCACCATCTTGGGCAAAAAGTCGTTGACGAGGCCCTCGGTCTTGGACTGCATCGCCGTGTACTGGCCCTTCATGTAGCGGAGCCACTCGGCCTCAAGGTCCTGCTTCACCCACTTCTGGTAATTGCCGGCGCGCTGGTTCTTGGGCAGCAGGTCCGCGTCGAGGGCGCCAAGCACCCTGCCGATTCGCTGCGTCTGCGTCTTCATGATCGCGCCAATGGTCGCGTGGCTCTGGTAGATGCGGGAGCCCATCGTGCTGCGCATCTTCTGGAGTATCTCCCTGGCCCTTGCGTAGTTGGCGAGGTCCCTGGCCCAGGTGCGCGTGTCCCAGGGGTTGCCGGACCGCCAGGCGCTCGTCTTGGTGGGCGTGTTGATGGCCGACTCGAGGGCGACGAACTCGGACCTCTGGAACGTCCTCGTCGGGTACTGCGCCGCGACGTGCATGATGGGGTTCCACGCCTTGCCGACGCCGCCCGTCGTCGCCTGGCCCGGCCACACAAAGGCCGGCACGTTCCACAGCGCGTCGACGTAGTCGCAGAAGGAGACGGTGGCCCCCGGCGCCGCGCCCGGCCGAGGGTCCGGCAGCTTGGGCTTCCTGCCGTTGAGGTGCTGGAAGAACAGGTCGATCATCTGCGCCTCGAGCACGTGCTCCGTGTGGTACTCGACGTTGGCGGCGCGCGCCGCCAGCGGGCTGCCAAAGCTGAAGTCGCCGCAGTTCTTGGGGTTGACCCAGCCCCAGTCGTCGCCCTTTAGCTCGCCGCCCGGCGGGAAGTCGTCCTGGATGTCGCAGATTTGGGTGCAGGCCTTGATCAGCTTCGGCTTGGCTCGCTTGTCGAGCACGTTCGGCGCCTCGCCTCCTGCGTGGTGGCCGTGCTCGTTGCCCCGCTTCCGATGGGCGTGCAGGTGCGCCGCGACGGCGTTCTCGTCAATGGTCGACGTTGGAGCGAGCTTCTCCCTCTTGTGCTTGCGCTTGGTCGCCCCGTCCCTCCACCCGTCGCCCTCGTTGCTCGCCGCCATGGCATCGTATGCTTGCTCGCATGTCGTGCCTTGCTCGCCGTCTAGAGAAGGACAGAAGAACTCGCCGATGGGGAGGCTGAACGCCGGGCCGTATACACCGCCTCTCTTGCCCAGGAGCGACATGTGCCCGTCCGAGACGTGCCGCCTCGTGCGCAGGCCGGCGCCGTGGCTGTACACGGACTCCGCATCGAGGGCCGCGTAGGCTACGCGGGGCGAGGCGGCTTCCAGCCCCGACGTGTTCCTGGTTGCGTCCTCGTCCTCGGCGCGGCCCTCGACGAAGAGGTGCTCGAGACCCCGGAGGCTCCTCTTGGAAGGTATCGGGCCCAGGTCGGGACAAGTGCCGCCCTTGACGATGGTCTTCTCCCACCTGTCCGTCAGGTCGACCTCACCGCCGCCCCAGCCAAACACCTGGGGCGCCGTCGCTCTCGCAAACAAGCGAGCGCCGACGTCGAGACCGTAGGTAAAGGGGCACGTTCCCGTGGTCGAGATGCCCGCCGCGAACTTGGTCGTCAGGCTGACCTCGCCCACGACTGCGGCGGCCGCCGGGTCAACCTTCCACTTGTCGACGAAGCGAACGCCAAACTCGGCAGCGGCCGACAGCTTAAAGGTGACGTCTCCCGAGGCCGTGACGCCTGCGTAGAATTCGGGCTTTTGGATCCCCGAAAAGTCGCCCGTCCGGTCAAGGCTTGGCTTGCTGTTGTCAATGAGCTCGGGCTTATAGGAGCTGGTGTCGGGCATGACTTGGCGGACCTGGAAAGAAGCATGAGGGGGTCAGCAAGTGTTTTTGTTGGCTGGTATTGACAGAAAAAGAAAAGAAAAAAAAAGGGGGGGGGGGGAGAGAAGAAACCGAGGCAAAAAGGGGCTAGTTGCTAGAAACAAGGGGGGGAGGGCTTCGCTACTCACCTCCCACTTGGCAATCTCAAGCTTGGTCTCAATCAAGCCAGCCATGCCGAGGGAGGCGTCGATGCTGCCCTCGACGGTGAGTTGGGGGCCGATGGTGGCGATGCCGGGGATCTTGAACGAGGCACCAGGGAACGGCAGGTTAAGAATAACCTTCTTCTTCTCGTACGTCACGCGGGCGAGAGCCTCGAGGGTGACCACGCCGGTGACCTTACCCTTGTTGTAGAAGGTCAGGTAGCTGTTCTCAAGGTTGAGGGGCAGCGTGAGACTCTCGACGATGAGGGTGAAGCCGAAGCTGGACTCGACCTCGATGTCGAGGACGGCCTGGCCAACCAGGTGGCCGTCATAGTTCACGCCCTCTATCGACCCGGGGCAGTTCCATGACTCGTCAAACAACTTTGCCGTGACGCTGTCGTCGTACTTGTGCGTGAACTCGCGCTTTATCTCGGGCTTCACGAGGGCCGCCAACCACTCGAGGATGCTCTTGCCGAACCACCGCTCGTGCAGGTCCCGCGAGGCGATCTTGTCAAAGTGGAAGTCGTCGCGGAATTCCTCCTCGAGCCAGCGCACCGGGTTCCCGCCGACGTCGCCGAGCGTGCGCTTGGCGTGCCGCTTACGACCATAGACGTCCCGCTTCCGGTTGACGGACCCGGCGACAATGTTGTTCCAGTAGTCGTCCTGGTTGCTGTAGTCGATGCGCATCTGGGTGTCGCCGAGGTCGCGCGGTACGCGGTGGAAATCGTAGTCGAAAGTCAATTCGTAGACGACGGGCTCAAGGCTGGCGAGGTGAGACAGGTGACGAGGCAGAAGCTTGGCGTGGTCTTTGCCAGGGGCTGGCGTCATGCTCTTGGCAACGGCATACTTGCCCGGGCCGCAGCCCTTAGGCATCTGGAGAATAGTCCCCGGGACGCCGTGGCCGAGTCCGATCTTGTGGCAGTTGCTGCCCGGGGTATGGTCATTGCAGACCATGCGGACCGTGTGCTCGCCCTCGGAAACGGAGTCGTTGCAGTCGAAGACGTCCCAGTTGGACCCGTCGCGCTTGTCGAGCGAGATCTGGAGCGCCTCGGGCGAGACGAGGACCACAAACTGGAAAGCGGCCTCGTTAGGGTCGTCGTCGCCGCCGGCCGACGTCTTGTCCGTCTCGAGGATGAAGTCCGTGTCAGAGCCGCCCTCGGGCGGGTGCTCAAACAGGTTCTTGAGGTCCACGGGCAGGAAAAGGGGCTCGCCGTCCGACTCGCAGCAGAATGTGCGGACACGGTCCAGGTGGGCGCCGCAGTTGTCGCTACCGCCAAAGTACGAGTCGGTGATCTGCACCGTCCTCATATCCGGGCAGTGGCCGTCGAAGCAACTGCCGGGTTTACCGTACCAGGCACAGTTCTTCCACTTGGGAATCTCCTTCTCGGGGCAGCAGTATAGCTTCTTGGTGTCAATATCCAGCTCCTCGAGAACCTCGAGCAGGACGAGACCCGTGAGGGACGCAAGCGGGGACACGCGACCGACAACGCGCAAGATAACTTTGGCGACGTCGTCGAGGATGTCAAGGACGGTACCGGAGAAGGTGAGGGGCACCTCGCCGCTGTGGCACTTCTCGCCGACGCCACGCCACTTGCAGATGTTCTTCTCGCCCAGGGAGCTCTCACAGCAGTGGGCCATTTGCCCGTCCCAGCAGTCGTGGCCGTCGCCGTACTTGCTCATGTGCGTCATAACCTCGTCGTCCTTGCAGTAGCCGTTGCACCACTGGGTCGCGCCCCCGCGCCAGTGACACGACTTGGGGTTGGGAGCTCCCGACAAGGGACAGCAGAGAGCGCTCTCCTTGCCGTTGCCGCACTTCTGGTGCGTGATCCTGACCTCGCCTGGCTTGCAGTCCTTGACGCCGCAGCTCGAAACGTAGCACATCTCGTTGGTGCCCGTCCAGTTCTCGTCACCCTTATCGTCCGACTTGAAGTCACCCAACGGTTTAGGGTCCAGCACAGCGGCCAGGGCAGACATCTCGGCGTCGTCTTGGTCGATGGCCCAAATCAGATAGCCCCCGAGGCCGAGCTTGGCCGCGAGGTCCTTCTTCTGCTTAAAGGTCTCCTTATCGTCGAACGACACCCACTGGTCCGTGTTCCAGGTAATGTACTTGACGCCGGCCTCCTTATCGTGAACGGGCTTAATCTTGTTGACTCTGATGACCTCCTGGATCTCGCGGTAGCTCAAGATGCCGGACTCGCCACTGCACGCTCCTTTAGTGGCGCCTCCCTTGAAGAGACAGCCGGGCTTGCTGCAGGATGGATCGGCCAGCTGGAACGCGCGACCATAGAAACCGAGACCCATGTTCAGCTTGTTGGCTGGGACATCGTTTCTCCAGAAGAGGTCAAACGCCAGGCTCATCTCGGTCAGGTTGGTGTGGCCGTAGATGTAAGACCCTATCGGGTTGTCACGATCCCAGACGCCGTGAAGGCTATCCATGGAATTAGTAGAGGTGAGGGAGGATGAGTGGATAGTAGGGTGTGTATAAGAGACAGACGGAGAGAGAACAAAAGGATTTTACATACTCGTATGACATAACGTTGACAAAGTCGGTATATTGGACTGACTTAAGATCAAAGTGGCGCAGGTACCAGAAGCTCGTCGGCGCCGTGTAGGACACAATGTACTTAACGGGCTGCTTCTTAATCTCCTCCTGGAGCTCCTTGAGAAACTGGGTAAAGTTCACGCCGTCCTCGGGCACACCACCGCGATCTTCGGCGCCAGGATACTCCCAGTCAAAGTCGACACCGTCAAAGGCGTACATACGGAGGAAGGACATGAGGTTACCAATGAACTTGGAACGGCTTGCCTTGGTGCTGACCATGTTGCTAAACACTTTTTGCAAAGGGCCCGGGTCGTTGTGCGTCCACCCGCCAATGGCAATAATCACCTTGAGGGCGGGGTTCCTCTTTTTAAGGCTGGTGAAGTCTGTAAACAGCTTGTCGGGCAGGTTGTCCATACCGACTATCTGTAAGTCCGGCATGATAAAGGCAAACGAGAAATACAGATGGGTCAGGGAGTTGACGGGGATGTCGTTCAATCCCTAATATCCTGCTGTCAGTAGGACATACCCGTTGCTGGGGAGTAGCGCACACAAACCATATCCTGACACCTGGAGTCGTGTCTCCATGCCTCGTAGTACCCAATGACGCGGTTGAGCTGATCAGAAGCCTTGTTCTTAGGCCCTGGCTGATCGCAATTGGACTGGCAACCGCCGGTGGCCCCGTTGTCCTCCTTTTCACAGAAGTCGCTGTTTCCCGCCATCGTCAACACCGGTCTCCTCCGCCGACATTTTCGTCCTTGGCACCTGTGATACATACCTTGTCATTCCGCAGAAACCCCACTTGCCACAGCAGACATTCAGGGGACATTTCTGGCCGGGGATAGCTGCGTTCTTGCCGCACTCCGCTTTGGCATCGCAATTGGACCAGCACACATCATTGGGGGAGATTCCGGACGTGCCGCAGGCTCTATTGTGGGGGGAAAGAGGTGAGCCCTACTCCAGAAACAAAGTAGAAGGGGGACCTACTCCTCGCCGTAGTTGCACTGGCCAGTCTTCTTGGGACAGCAGGCCTTGTTCTTGCAAGGGCGGTCCGGACCGCAGGTATAGTCGTCGCCGCCGACTACCTGTCTTCCCAAAAGGGAAGACAGCCCGGTGCGCCCTGCAAGGAAGACGCCAGTCTTGAGTGACGCAGGGACGGCTTCGCGCTCGTGAACGTTCACAGTATCGCTATTGTCGCTGCTTGCGAAGGGGCCGGGGCGGCTGCTAGCACTGCAGACTGGCAGCTCGTGGTCACGACGGCTCTTGGCCGAGTAATCAAATGGTCTGGGATGTTGTTATGGCGAGTCAGTATATCAAGCTTTACTGGCCCAGGATTAGGGACGTCACTGGAACGTCTACTCACGAGACGGCGGCACGGCACGCGTCAGGGAGTTCAGGTATCGCAGCCGCACTGGCGCTACCAGGCCTTGCATTGATAACTGCTCCGAGACTCGGGGTAATAAGGGTTAATAGAATCAGCACGGAGCTCCAAGGGATCTTAGGCCACGGTCCCATGGCTGCGTTTAGGGCTGAGCTTTGTAGAGCTCTACTACCCAGCAGCAAGAAAATAATACTTAAAAGAATGTGGTCCCTAATAAGAGAGGGAAAGGCGGTTAGAAAGTTAAGGAGGAAAGGAAAAGGGCATCCTCAAAGGGAACGAATAAAATCAGCCAGCCTAGATATCTTAACGGGACGCCAGCCAAGAAGAGAGAGGGAGAATGGCTCGGAGAGCGTTGTCTACTAACAGAGCCTGGATGATGTTCCGGAGCAACCCAGCTCCAATTCCAATCCCATTTCCTGTCCCCTCTCGAAACCAACCAAGCCTCTTTACCCTACCTCAGCAGCCCCGGCCGAGCCGCTCTAGGCAGCGAGGGCCTGGCTCCGCTGCACGCTGTTGCCGATCCATGGGAGACGGGACGGTCCACGGACACGCATTGCTTGATTCGGCAAGCAGGGTTCTGGCGGGGCTGGCAGTCTAGGGTCAGACGTCCTTGTTAAAAAGCCCTCGTCCGATTGTCCTATGCAGCCGCTTAAAGACACTTGCTTGTGTACCCTTACCTCTTTGGTAGAGGGTGTCCCCTAGGAGTGATTCCAAGCAAGGACGTTTTGTGTGATGGCGTGTTGGTTGCTGAAGATGCGGTGGGAACCCTGCAGGTGAGCAATAGTCAGCCCCATGTCTCGGCGAGACGACCAACAGTTCGGTTCCCTCATCTCCCCGTCATCTAGGCTAACCCGGGTTTACTGTTTCTTCATCCATGGGTGCACTCAATGCAGGGGCTTATTGCTTCGCCAAGCCTTTTCGCGCGTTTCCAACACTCATCAGGCGGTTTTAAATGGGCCCTTCCCATAAGTTCCAACATACTCATAAGTTCCAACATACTATCATTTAGAGGACTGTTAGACACCATGGTTAGGATAAGGCAAGGTGGAGACTCAGGCTAGTGTAAGTGACAGAACTAATGTAGGTACACAGAATGGCCTCATTCAAATGAGCACGGGATCCTCTTTGTACCTTCATATGGCTTAGTGGTGCAGTTCCTCGTTCTGACTTCTGACAGCAAGCTGTAAGTCCTAGTGGCACGCACGCCGTACACGGAAACGAGATAACCTGCAGGTATTAGCAGCACCCGCTCCACAGGTCTGAGTTGCGAGCCGTGATTCAAGCTGCAAGGGAAGCTCACTGAACCAACAATATCATGGCCAGGTTAGGCAGGTGCTAGTAGATTGTATATGTACAGCTCAGGTATTCATGGTATTATACCTAGACCCTTCTGCTACCCTTGAATATCCTAGGACGCTAACCAGCCCTGGGCTGATGATCCTTGTTATGTCGAGAGTCGTTTCTTGTGACCCTTTTTCTTGCATTAAGCCGGTGGTAGTGCGTCGTTTTGGTTGCACGGTCTTGGATAGGACGACGACAAGTTAGATTAGCTGCGCTCCCTTGGACCAAATCTGCCATTAGACGTGGGAAACCGTTCCAAACCTCCGTTACTCTACAGTCAATAACGCTTTCAGACGTACTTATCAATCTTGCAGTCGCCTGTTGGTCCTCGTGTCTAGGTGGACACAACACTCCCTTCCTCCCTTGTTTGAATGTGCTAGTCTTATCTACTCACCGTTCACTCTTTTCCACTCTTGGTGAGAGAGCTGCAGGTTATCACGGTTCGTCAAGTCATGGTGGTATACAGTCGTTGCGTCCTTGGGTTCGGGGCTCTTCTGAGCCTGAGCCCTTGCCTGGTCTCTGCTGTCAAGATGCTCCACGACGACAGTCTTCCCGAGGATCTCGATGCGGCATGTGCTGCGGCCCTCATGACTGACGTCGCCTGCGATCCTCTTGTGCCGGCGCTTCGCCATGACTTCTACTACCCTGCCGCCACGCTGGCCCGCATGTGTACCACTGCCTGCGATTCTGCGCTCCAATCGTGGGAGAGCTCGGTCCGGTCTGCCTGCGGCGGCAATGTTGTCATTCCTGACGAGAACGACCTTGACTCGTCACCCATTGTGATTCCTGCCAGCCGCCGGTACACCTATAGCTTCACCTGTCTTAAGGAGAACGACGTCTTTTGCGGCCCCGTTGCGGCCTTGGCGAGCTTTTTCACCGACCCTGGAGGTGAGTCTCCCGCTCTGCGAACGAGCTTCGGCATAATGTCGTGGCCATCTAGGCTTGCTTGCGTGCTTCCACTAACAGCTTGCTAGTTTCCGTTTTTAACTATATCAATGAACTTCCTGAAGGCGCCGTCAAGCCCGCGGATTGCGACCCGTGTCTTGCGGCCAGACTGCGCCTGCGATCTGGGTCGCCCTACTTTGACGGTCCCGTCGTGGCTAGCGAGTCCATCTACCAAACCCTGACGTCCAGCTGTGGTATCACGGGCAAGCCTGCTACCACCTCTACTATTGACTATTTCACCAGCGAGCCGCAGCCGACCGAGTCGGTCTGCGACGGCACCACGTACAAGATCCAGGGCGGTGATGATTGCTACAGCATCTCCAAGGCTCAGAGTGTTGGTACGGCCTGGATGCTGTCGGACAACCACCTCGGTGCGTATTGTTACGAGTTCCCAACTTCGGGCAGTCTCTGCATCACCAATACATGCAGAACCGCCGCGGTAGCAGTCAACACAACGTGCTCTGCCATCGCTACGGCTGCCAACATCACGGAGACACAGCTGCTGGCTTGGAACCCCGTCATCAACCCGGTCTGTTCTAACATCGACATGATGAACGGGACCACGCTCTGCATCGAACCGCCCGGACCCAAGCTCCCACCCGCCCAGACGACGGGTGTTCCTCCGGCGACGCCTACCAGTGCAGCTCCGATCCCCTCCAATACTGCCATTGGATCCGACAAGCCCTGCGGCCGCTGGTACGAGGTGGAGCCTGGCGACTACTGCAACCTGGTGACCCTCAAGTTCGCCATTTCACTCAAGGACTTTATGTTCCTTAACACAGGCATCAACTCCAACTGCACTAACCTTTTTGCCAAGGAGAGCTACTGTATCCAGGCGGTCGGTGACATCAACGACTATCCTGGCCGTCCTGGGTACGCCTCCTTCACCATTGACCCTAACGAGTCCTTCACCGGCGTCCCCTTCACGATGCTGCCTAACGCCACCATGACCCTGGATCCAAGACCGACCCAGCTCCCGTTGGCCGCCGGTGTCCGCGACGACTGCGCCTTCTACTTCAAGGGCGACGACTACCAGTACTCGCCCGACGTATTCGGCTACTGGAACAGCAACTGCGAGATCGCGGCGGCCAACTACAACGTCGACCCCGACACCTTTGTCGCCTGGAACTCGCTCGCGACAAACGTCACGGACCCAGCGTGCGCGTTCGAGGTCAGCCTGCGGTACTGCGGCTCATGGGGTCTGCCGCCCACGCGAACAACCACCGCCGAGGAGCCCGATCCTACCGAGACCGGGCCGCAGCCGCCGGCGCCCACGCACGACGGCCAGCCGGCCGACTGCGACGGCTGGCACGTCGTGTCCAGCAGCGACTCGTGCCAGTCCGTCGCCGACGGCGCCGGCATCTCCCTTGCGACGTTCCTCGAGTGGAACCCTGCCGTCAGCGCCGACTGCACCGTGAACTTCTGGCTCGGACAGGCGTACTGCACGCACAGGCAGGGCCAGGGCATCAGCATCACGTCCTCGCCATCTGCCTCAGCCACGACGACGGCCAAGCCTGCGCCCCCGGCTCCCACGCACGCCGGACAGCCTGCTGACTGTAACAGGTGGGACGTCGTAGCAGAAGGTGACAGCTGCGGTTCTTTGGCTGCCGATAACGGCATATCGGTCGACCAGTTCTATGCCTGGAACCCTGCTGTTTCCAAGGACTGTACCACCAACTTCTGGGTCGGGCAGGCCTACTGCGTCGGCGTATCCGGGGCCGGACCCGGCCCCACGACAACGTCACGGTCAACGAGACCCTCCTCCACCGCAGCAGCCCCGACCCCTCCCGGGCCGACACACACAGGCCAGCCGTCGGACTGCAACAAGTGGGACGTCGTGGTCAGCGGCGACAGCTGCGGGTCTATGGCCGCGGACAACGGGATCACCGTGGACCAGTTCTACGCATGGAACCCGGCGGTGTCAAAGGACTGCGTGACGAACTTCTGGGTTGGCCAGGCATACTGCGTCGGCCGATCCGGTGTCGGGGGGAATCCCCCTACTGCGACGTCGTCGCCACCAACGACAGCAAAACCGACGCCGCCCGCGCCGACGCATACCGGCCAGCCGGCTAATTGTAACAAGTGGGACGTCGTGGTCAGCGGCGACAGCTGCGGGTCTATGGCCGCCGATAACGGGATCACTGTGGACCAGTTTTACACGTGGAACCCTGCCGTCTCGAGGGATTGTGTGACAAACTTCTGGGTTGGTCAGGCGTACTGCGTCGGCGTTTCCGGCTAGAAACGACCATAGAATTATCCATGTTGAGGAATACGTCCGTATGAATCCGGATAGGCTTCGCCGGAGTATTAGCTAA
This sequence comes from Colletotrichum falcatum, assembly GCA_019425465.1. NCBI lineage: Eukaryota > Fungi > Ascomycota > Sordariomycetes > Glomerellales > Glomerellaceae > Colletotrichum > Colletotrichum falcatum. The sequence goes on along the minus strand of SWKJ01000114.1, from coordinate 77,553 downwards.
ATACAAGTGTTTAAACCCTGCGAACGCAACGGGCAAGTTTAAAGGATTCTATTCGTAATGTTATGGATCCTAGGACACATCCGTCTTGGTATAGACTTGTGGCGCAAATCTGACTCTGTTCTTTTCACTTCTATATTGTAACTGATACTGTTTGTCTTGAGTATCTGCTGAGATGACTGTATGCGGGATTATTTGGGATGCTTCTTCGATGATGATTAGTATACGTTCCCGCCCTCCCCGCCGCTGCGATCGCATACTGAGCCAGCTATTCCCAAAAAGGTATGGGACCGACCACTCGTCCTCGAATCCCCAAACAAAGGATTCTGGTTGCCCGCCCGACTACAAGGGCGAAGACTCGATATTTCCTAGTAAGTCGGAGCCCGCCGTGGACCTATACCTGTCCCACTCGAGATCAAGCCACTCCTGCCGTCCTAGGCCTTCGAACAGACTCATGACCTCCTCGCTGGGTCTCCAGTCGCCAACCTGCCACTGCACAACTGGCGGTGTTGGTGCCGCAGCCGCAGCAGCAGCAGCATCGCCGTCCTTCATCTTCTTCGTCTCATCACCACGCCCAGCAATGAACTTGACGCCCCATCTGTGGCCCTGTCTCATCGGCAGACCATAGTCCTTCGCTTCTCTGTCGTCTGAAGGGTACCACCACAGGTGCGTAAAGATCTCGGCGTCGTCGAGGCTTGGCATATTGTCGCGAGTCAGAGACTTAGCAAAGGCCGCAAGCAGGGGCTCAATGCGCCCCCTGCAGGGCTCAGTGCGGAACATATCCAGATCGTAATCGTACTCGTCGTCCGGGTTGTCGCCATACTCGGCGTCAAGGTCCATGTCCTCGTCCGTGTCGGTTTCGCGGGGGTAGTGTTCTGTGTCTGAGATCTTGTACCCTCCTCCTTCAGAGTCGTGGGGGTCCTCGCCACCGGGGCCGACAAAGTACCACCGCCCATCTGGACGGAGGGAATGGAACTCGAGCCGGAATCGCCGCATCTGTGACCACTGCTGGTCGGCTGGCGCCGCGGGACCGGGGAACAGGTCTGGAGTGACGACAGCACGCACGTCGAACAGGCTTAGCTGCGCACCGAGCTTACACAGGCCGACGGACACCGGGTCCTTATCCGCGGGATGGATCAGGTTCGGCCGGGCCACGGACTGGTCATGCTGAGGGAGCGAGAAGAATGGCCAGAAGTGCAGCGATGCCCTGGTCAGGCCGGCGGGGATCCTTTTACCGCAGAGGTGCTTCTCCTGGTCCATGATGGCGGCGCCGAACTCGTGGCGGGCGTCTCTCAGGGGGCCCTCCCACGGCCAGCTGTAGTGCTCGCGCATCACCCTGCTGGGCATGGAGGCGGGCATGGGCCGCTCCCACAACCAGGGGGCATTCCACTCTTGGGCAGCGGGCAGGTGGACGAGGCACTGAAGCGGTACGAGGGGAGACAAGGGGCGCATGTCTGTCGCATTCTCGGCGCCGCCGTGCGCCGTTGACCTGATGGTCAGGCTGCTCACAAAGGGCAGATCTGGCAGCGCCTCGGGGTCGTGCAGCTGCAGGCGGCGCGAGTGATACCTGCGATGGTGGCACCATGGCGGCTCTGGCTCAAACTTTTGCGGCTGGATCTCGAGCTTGATGCCGAGGCTGGCTGGCGGGTCGTCGATGCCGTTATAGGCGGCGGCAACCTGCTTGTAAAGAGCATGGATGCGCGCCGACACGTGGGCGCTGATGGCGATGGTCTCCTCGGCAGGTTCGTGGCACGGCAGCGGATTTTCGGCAGACTCATCGACGAGCAGCGGCAGCGGGAGGTCGTATTGGGAAACCCCGAAGTTTGCGTTGCGGGCAGCCTCGATACCTACCCTGACCTGTTCGGAGATGTCACTCTCGAAATCTGGGTCGGTCTCGCGAAGCGGCATGTTGACTGAAATATTTGTCATAGATCAGTCAGTGTTGGAGTTGCTTCTTTGCTTGTTGCTTGTTGAGGGTGGGGGAGGGGGGTTGTAGGGAGGAAGAAGTGGATCTGCAGGCTTGCGGGATAACCTAGATGCAGCTTGGCGTCATGCAGCACTCGCCCGGTGAAGGAAGAACTATAATACAGACTACCTACGCAACGATAAAGAATGAAAACTTACAAGTAATGGGTTTCCGTATCACATGGATGTGAGTTGAAAAAGTACTTGCTCCTACTAGATATTCAGTAGGAACAGAGTGTACCTGCCTACCTTACCTACCTTGGGCACCTATTAATACGATATGCGTGCGTGGGGCTTGTAACAAACCACTTCTATCGCAGCGTCCGCATTGCTGATGAGGATCAGCGGAATTATATGGACCAGCGATCGACCCAGGGGATGAAGAATGCTTATCTCGCCTCGCTTCTGTCGGAAACGACAACACATATCCCTACTCGGTTGCTCGATATTTGTAAGTGGGGGGGGGGGGACCACGTGGGTGGATCGATCAACGTGCGTAGGGCTGGACATGCCGTATAAGGATTCTCGGGTACGACGCGGAGCAGTGTCATTGCTAGCTTGGAGACTGATCAACCTCTTCTTCTGGCCTCATCAACTGGCTGCGGGAGTCTGATCAGCTGGCTGATGGATGGACCGTGGCGACGACCTGGACAGCCAAGAAGCATCCGACTGGAAACCGAGGGACAGTTGGATATCGGGATTTCTCAAAACCCATCCATCGCCCGCTCTTCTCTTGCGACGGCATCTTTAGCACCTCTTTCCGAAGAAGCCCAGATCCTGTTCCAGCCGTCCCTCTACCCACAACGGCCACCAGCTGTATGCGAGGTGCTCGTCGTCGACCTGCCTGTTGAGATGCCCCAGCCAGCGGGCGATGCCCGGGTCGATGACGCTCTCATTCAGCGGCGCCTTCTCGCGACATTCATGCTCGGCGTTGGTGGTGAAGGCCATGATCTGCTTCAGCGCGATCCAGTGGCTCGCCAGGAGGACCATCGTCTGGTCCCCCATGTCGATGACGTGCGGGAGCTGGATCCGCCAGCAGTAGTGCCTTGTTAAGATTTGGTATGCTAGAAACGCAGCACACCCGTCGGCACTTTTTTCCTCTCAAGCCCGGCACCATCGTAACCGCCCGCGTCTCCAAGAGTTCGGAGCGACTTTCCTTCCCACGACGACGTGTGCAGCTTGTTCGCCATCGCCATGATGAGGTCGAAACACTTAATCTTCACCAAGTCCCGGCAAAGACCTCTCAAGCCCGGCAATCGACTCGACCGCGCCGTCCGCCCACTACTTCTGGATCAGCGGTAGGTCGGCCATCTTGGGCTCCAGCACGACGCTCGAGTCCTCGCCGAGGAGGTTCACAAAGATGGGCCTGATGCCCTTGATCCACATCTGTGTGCCGATGATGAGAATGCCGCGGATGAAGGCCATATGTACTCGGGCATGCCATCCTCCAACGTCACCGACTGGAACGTCAGCACGAAACACGTCGCCACCAGCGCATTGGCGTGCTCTGAGGTCGTGCCCTTCTGCCGGGGTAGCTCGGCGAGAGACTTCTTGATGGCCTTGATGGCCTTGATGGCCTTGATGGCCTTGATGGCCTTGATGTAGTGCGCCATGGCCAAGGCGAGGAGGCTCGGGTCTGCGTTCGTCAGGTCGTAGGCGGCCATGCCAAGGATGGCGTGCATGAGGAACTCGTGCTTTGGAGGTTTAGGCTGCCTGAACGGGCGAAGAAGAGGCGGGGGGGGGGGGGGGGGGGTGCACTCTAGGACAGGCATGGCACCTCGTGGGTCCAGATATTCTCGTTTCCTATGGGGTGATGTGGATAACAGTGCAGCATGAAGTGCTGGAAGAACCGTATGTCTTGCAGCTAGAACACCCCCGTCGGCTTTTTGTGTGTCCTCTCCTCTCAAGTCGCTGCTTCTGCGCGGTGGCATTCTGTACCAACTTCTCTCTGCCCGAGTTCCCGGGTCCAGACCTAGACGCTCTGTTTGGGGGCGGTTCTGAAAGCATCTCGCTCGAATGGGTATTCTCTTCCCCGAACAGCAATATCTCGCGACTCGGCAAGAGGGTTCCATAATCGAAATCGCCCAGAGCAGGCGCGGCGGCCAGCAGAGGAAGGGATCGTTGAGCAGTGTTATCCATGATGCCGCGAGCCACGTCCTCCCGAAGCAGTTCATGTGAGGAGTAAAATCCGGTTCCCTCGACAACCTGGTCAAGAGAATGTGCACCGCCAGGAGCTACGGAAGTTGGCTTGGAGCCGGACAAGATAGCTTCAACGGTCGAGCTAGATGTGGCTTGGCGTGGTCTTCAGCTCAGCTCGATGCGGGCACATCGATGGCAAGGCAGCCCAGCCCGGTCACGTGCGACACTGCCAACGACTGTCATTGTGGCAGGCGCCGGGCGATCGAGGCCCGATACGAATACTGCCTAGTCTCGTACGTTTATTCGGCGATGCCGCGACGCCTTTGGTTCCTTGGCATCTCCAGCCGTAACTGTCGCTACCTACCTACCTACCTTGGGTGCCTTGTTTTTGCGGAGGCCGCGCAAGGCAAGGCTCTCTGGGGATTTAACCAGCAGTTGATTGTTTGCCTTTGCTCACCGAGCGGGGGCTGGAAGATGTCGGCACACACGAAATCTGAACGACCGGGGCTGCCCGCTAGGAAAAACGATGATATCGGTGCGTGGGTTTTCCTTCCGGGACGGATCTCGGGAGTATGGTCTCGGGAGGTGTGGACCTCGATCGTCTAACCTAGGTTATCTGGCGGCTTATCGCCAAGATGGACTGAAGTCGCGAGTAAATGACAATCCAGCCGGCGAGAGCATGGCGACTACTGCAGCCAGACAAACATTGGGTATTGTTCCATGTGAAAATGCAAGAAAGAAAAAGGAAACAATAGAGCGATGGGGAAATGGCGAGATGTTATGGTGACACACATCATGCATGTAAGATTTATCGGGAGCCTTTGGAGGATTGACGGATGCAACGCTGATAACCGTAAAGCAAGTATGGCGGGGCACCTGGAACAGCCGTGTTTTACTGCGTGTTAATTGTCCCGCATAAATTATGATCTAAAAAAAAAAGGAAAACAGAGAGAGAGAAAAACAGAGAAAGCAAGCGACATCGGACGGATATTATTTGGCCGGTTGGTGAACTCCCGCTATTCGGATCATGGTGGCAGCTATCCGGGATTCAATCGACAGCGGAGAATTTGGTTTGTCGGGAAGCAGAACGAGTGTAAGAATCTGGCAGTGCCGATGCATCGTTCGTCGTGGTAATAGCTAGGTAGTACTCCGTAGGTAGTCACGTAGTGTACAACCCGTACCATTCAGGAGCAAAGCCCCATGTTCCGGTGCTGCTTCGCATGCCCGGGATGTCGGCTTCAGCCTCTGACGGGCCACTGTGCCAGCATGGGGCTGATGGCCGCCCTGATGGAAGAGCGTAGCCGGAATGGCGGCGCCGATGGAGCCTGGGTTGGGCATTCCGAGGCCCCAGCGTCGGACGTGGCGCAGAGTTAACCTGGGCTGGCTGTCTCATCCCGGCACATGCTGTTCCTTGGGGCTGGTCGAGGCTGGCCGAGGGCGGAGCTCTGTCGTCGGGCCCGGCCAAGCTTTGGAAGATCCGGAGGACTGGACTGGTTTGGGGTTGCCTTTAGGGTATCCGTACCTAGGTAGACTGGGCGAGGAATGTGGGCGGCTGTCAGAAATGGACCAGAGAAGTGGGCGCCAAGTGCCACAATGGGCGTCATCTTCTGGGATAATGGGTGGGATTCGCTGGGCATCTGCCCCGTGGCGGCGGGAGCTCATTTCGCTTACGGTTTCACAGCCGGCGCACTGGGGTTGGCCCTACCGGGTCCAACGCTGTCCACTTCTTGGACAGTCGACACACATTGCCTGGAGGATCGAGTCTGGACCTTGTGTGTGTGTGTGTGTTTGTGTGTGCGCGCGCGTGTGTGTGTGCCGATGGTCCGCCATCCACGTAGTCGGCTAAACGAAAAAGGGGATAGGCGCGTTGTAGCCCCATGTACGGATACGTATTCGTACTACGTAGCAAGTCGACAGCGACGTCAACGACGACCAACGTGGGTCCCGGCCCAAAGTGGTGAGACGGGGGGGAGGGTCTTTATCGCGCGCAAATGGCCTCCCGTCGGTCGGACCCTTCTCCCATGACAATGGCATTAGATGCCGTAAAGGCCACTCCGTACAGACTCCAGAGTAGGTAGGTAGTTTATCCGTAAAGGTCCAGCGGGTTGCCCCAAGCGCGGAGCGGCCGGTCTCAAGTCGGCCGTTGTCAGCCAACCCTTTGTTCGTCTGATGCTAGCTAGCGCCGTGGGACGGGATACAGTACGGATATTCGTAACCAAAATACGAACTTGGTCCACGTAAGGCCCCCCCGCCCTACCTGCCGAACCTGGCTAAAGCCTCCAGCCCAGCTGAGGCTTCGTCAGTCATTGTTGAGGGTCAAGCATTCGTATCCGTTGGTACGAATAGGTATGGGGATCGCCGCGCGGTTGCTGGCGGCGGTCAGGGAAAGTGACTCGCAGACTGAGAGGCTTCACTCACACCGAGGGCCTAGGCGGCCACATCAGGGAGGACGAAGGGGCAAGGGAGGTGGGCCATGTGCCGAGCTGCCAATGTCCGGTGATGGCATCGGCCACGATCTTTGCACGTCTCCCTAGCCATGTCATGTCGTATGGCTCCCATCATTAGGGAGTACTCCGTCGAGGCAGGGGCTCCAAGACCACTGTGACGAGGTTTTTGAGTAGAGATTTTTCGACAGGAGGCGAAAAGAGGGATTTTCTGCAGGCGGGACTGTCATCGATAGCACCGCGTGCAGAACGTTGGTGGAGGCACCGGCCTTCCTGATCAAGGTTTGTGAAGGGTGTTCTGGCAGGTTTCCCCTCTTCACATGCGGCCAAGGAAGGCCCCAAGTCAGGTCAAGTCAAGGCTTGTTGCACTCAGCAACGAAGCTAGGCACCTGCTCGTACGCTAGTGAGTTCCAGTTCCATCGGCGGTGGCTTCTCTGGTTCTCAATCTCACCTGCGTGACGCCGACCGTTTTTTGCCGTTTTCACCAGAGGTGAGGGAGGTTTGCGTGCAGTAGGTAGGTAGGTAGGTACGATGTATCCGTACTCCGTAACTAGCCCCGTCCCACCTACCATTGACTGCCACCTGTGCCTGTGCCTGCCTGTTGTCAGCCAGACTCCAGAGCTACCATGTGTTGCCAATCGCTGACTGGCCCGGATGAGGGCCTCGAGGGGGCCGGCGGTTGATGGTTGATGGTTGGGGTGGTAAGCAAGGAACGGAACAGGAAGAGACAGGACTTTGTTCACAGTGTACCCTTTCGCAGTGGCCGCTCGCAAAAGCTACCTGGCGTCATTGTACCTGTATTCCGCAACGTGCCCTTTCGCGCCCGAGGGTTGCGTCGTGGTGCCGGTTCCTGCAGCATTTCGCCCCTCGTACCTGCATGGGCCAGGGACAGAAAATAGCGCTTCTTGCTGTTGTCTGTTGGCTGTTGGCTGTTGCCCCCCCCAAGGCTCAAGGCTCAAGTAGGTCTCGGTCGCCCTCTCCTCCCTCGAGGTCTAGGTAGGTTCGTGTCCGTCCATGTCCGTCAAGTCGCAAGCAAGCGAGCGCGCTAGTTGTCGCTGAGGTGGGGGTGGGCGGCAACCCAAAACCGCCCGCCTGCCTGCTTCTCCCTCGTTTGGCCCCAGTGGTGGTGGTGGTGGTGGTGGTGGCTAGTAATGTGATTTTTGCCAATAATCCACAAAGCCGAGACTTGGTTGATCGAGGAGCAGGCTCAAATCTACGGGAAAAGAAACCCCCTTTGGCTGGTCCTGGTTGGGCTTGCTTGGCATTTGCGGCTCACACTTTTGACGGGCTGCTCCTCCGTACATTGTGGCGGTTTGTCGGCCGTCTGGATTCTCCGCCCTGTGAACCGAGTTGGCAGAGTCGAGCAAGTCCCGGGTATTCATCAGTCACCAGGACGCAACGTCAGCACACCATCCCCGTCGTGCTGAGTGCGCCTCCCGTGCGTCCCTGGACTGCAGTACCCAAGTCTGGCAGTATCCCCGCTCGCTGGGTGACTGTCAGACAAGAGTCAGTCAAGGAAGACCCAGAGTGTCTGGACCGCAGGGCCGTGGAGAGACGGGCCACAAAAGCAGGAATAAACCAGGATCAACAGAGGAAAAAAGCATGCCCGTGAGCCGCTGATCATCCCCGAAAAAAATAAAAATCTGAACAAGAAATCGGATGAAGAGGGGGGATGAACTGCCAATGGGGCGACGGTTCCCACACTGACCAGCTACCGACGCAGCATGTACGATGTACTACCGTAGGTACCTACCTATGCATGAATAGAGCCATTCACCACTCACGAGTTGGCTGACCAACAACAACAAGCACGACACATGTCGGTCACCTTGACAGCCAACGCTGTTCTTCCGCCGACTACCTCGGGATGATGGACAATGGATACGCCTGGGCAATGACTCTGTGCTGTTCGGATGACTGGCAACTGCACAAGTAACGGATACCTAGCAGTAGTGGATACCGAGCAGTACCTACCTAGTAGCAGTAGTAGCAGCAACCACACTACTGCCTTTGCCGGAAAGCGCGATACACACTTCGCACGTCCGGCCCGCCTGACCCCTGCTCCTCCTACACCCCTAGTCTCCTACACTAGTGTGGGCGGATAGGCAGGTACGGAGGAAGGGGCCTCCGTACCCCCGTACCCCCTTCTTTCCTCGTGGTGAATCGAAAATCAGCCCCGACCCATCGGGACCCACCGCCCGTCCACACCAGTTCCAGCGCCCAAACTGGCAACTGCCAACCGCAATCGCACCTGCATCTGAGGTCGTGTGCCTTCCTCCCGGTCGACCTCACCTTCCCACTTCCCACTTCCCACCGCCTCTTCCAGGTTTGTTTCCTTCCATCTACCATGCCCCCCTGCCGTAAACTGTTTGTTTCCTTCCCAGCACCCAGTCGCTCTCTCTTCTTAAACTGCCTGCTTCCCTCTCCCCCCACACCCACTCTCTTTCCGCTCTGCTGTTTCCCCTCTCTCACACCAACCGGTTTGCTTGTCTGTCCCTTCTTCAGTCACACACTCCTTCATTCACCAAAGGTCGCCAGCTTCGACCTCGTAACCAGCAGTTTGTTGTTCACTCAATCTCGCCAACAGCAACCGCATCACCTTCTTTATTCGAGTCTTTGATAGACCGAAGAACCGACAAGCAACCGAATCACTCACTCTTTCCGTCTATATCCAGCCAGCGATATATATCCACCCTCACTCCAAAAGACCGGAACTTTACAAAGAAGGAAACCAAGAATCAACCTAACGCCTTCTTTCTACCCTTGGACAACCACCGCAAACATGTTTGCCAAGAAAGCACTCTCTGTTGTCGCCTCCCTCGCTCTTGCTGAGCAGGCTCTGGCCTTCAACGCTCATCGCCACATGCACGTCGACAAGCGTGCTTACAAGACCGACATCGTCACCCACTGGGTCACCGTCTATGTCACCGAAGGCGACGCCCCTGCCAGCTCGGCCGCGCCCACTTCCACCCCTTCTGCTCCCATTGCTCCTGTTGCGGTTCCTTCCGCTGAGGCCGTTCCTTCTGCCGCGGCCATTCCTTCCGCTCCCCACGTTGAGGCTGCCCCACCGGCCCTGAACACCCCGAGCACCTCCTCGACCACCACTTCCACCTCCATCGTTGTCATCCCGACCTCGACCCCGACTCCGACGCCTACTCCGGTCGTTCCTGTCCCTTCCACCACTCTCGTCGCTGTGCCCAAGTCCCAGGCTCCCATGATCGAGCAGGCCGTCGCTGTTCCCGCCACCACGTCCGCCTCTGCCAAGGCTCCTGCCGCCAGCGCCAGCTCTCCTTCCGCTGCTGCCGGCGCCAGCTCTCCTTCCACCGGCGGCAAGCGCGGTATCGCCTACAACGATCCCACCAAGGTCAACGCCTTCACCGGCCCCTGCAAGGCCTGCTCGTGGGCCTACAACTGGGATTCGAGCGACAACGGCCTCTCTGCTTCCGGCGTCAACTACGTGCCCATGCTCTGGGGCCCCATTGACACCCACACCGCTCGCTGGACGCAGAACGCCGACGCCTCCATCGCCCAGGGCTCGACCCACATGTTGAGCTTCAACGAGTGTGACATGCCTTCCCAGTGCAACCTCGACGCCGGCTCCGCCGCCGCCGCTCACGTCAAGTACCTCAACCCCTACGCCGGCAAGGTCAAGATCGGCTCTCCTGCCATCACCAACAGCAACGTCGCCGGCCAGGGTCTCGACTGGCTCAAGGCGTGGGTTTCCGCCTGCGACACCGCCGGCTGCGCCTACGACTTCTGCGTCACCCACTGGTACTCTCCCTCCGATGCCGCCGACACCCTCTTTTCCCACCTCCAGTCAGTCCACGAGATCTGCAATGGCAAGCCCGTCTGGCTCACCGAGTTTGCTCCCTTTGGCAGCAGCGACCAGATCTCCAGCTTTGTCCAGACCAACGTTCCCAAGCTGGACAGCCTCGAATTCCTCGACCGCTACTCCTACTTCATGGCCAGCGACGGCGTCCTCAACTCCGGTTCCGGCCTCAGCGCTCTTGGCCAGACCTACGCCGCCGCCTGAGTCTTTTGAAGTAGTCATGATTGGGTTACTTCTCTTTTTTCGGTTTTGGCATACGTCCAGTTACGAAGGGTCCAGCGACAGGTTTTTCTACTTCTCCTCCAGGCCACCTGGGTATGTGGTTGACAGGTTTTTTTGGGTGCGGGCAACCGCATTCCTCTTTTTTCTTACCTATTCTACTGTACATACAATTACCTTTTTTTTCTTCTTTTCGGGACATTCGCTTTTTTGCATTCAGCGGTGGTCACTCGCCGAGCGACTCTCCCTGATGGATTTTTTTCGGGTCGGGTTTGGCTCATAGGATACCCGACACAAGCAATGGTGTTTGCGGATTTTTCTTTGGACAAGGGAAAACTGGCTCGGGGACGATGGGACGATCCCAACGAGGCCCACAAGGATAGACTCACGAGCTACGAACACAATACACTACAGTACCAGGCTGCACAAGCCCAGTTGTCACATTACATGTCCTGTGTCTTTTTGAACCTGTGCCATTTTTGCCAAAGCCGTGTCGGTGACTGAACAAGTCGCCCGTCTCGGGTGAGACTGTTCAAGCCCTGAATCATTCCTTGTGGGTCGCCTGCTTTGTCGGCGCGAACAGCGGTGCGGAGACGGTATCATGCCCGGCCCCGTTTCCGTGCTGCCGGCCCGCTCGCTGTCGACGGCGCTCGGCGCTTACTGCCCGGGACATCTCATCATCCGACAACAAAGTGTGCTCTAGACGTATCGCACAGCCGGGCCCGCCCCCGGTTTCTTCATCTGCTCGCAAAAGTGCGTGGCTGCGGCCATAGAACCATTGAACCGAGGGAAGACGGCGCCGCATGCCCGCGGCGCAGCCCGGCACCGGTGCGAGAGTGTTTCAAGCTTCCGCCGCCCGTCACGAGCTCCTCCTCCTCCTCCTCCTCCTCCTCCTCCTCCTCCTCCTCGCGGGCGAATGGGCCGCCGCGAGCCCTCCTACAGCCAGTCTTGCGCGGCTCATACGTGGTGTGCGGTTTTCCCCGTCGGGCCGCGTAGGGATGGGCGGGCAGCCAAAGACGCCGATGCCGGTTTGCCGCGTCAGTAAGACGATTAGAGGCTTCGCTGTGGAGACGGGGGTTCGGTGCTGTTTATTTGTTTATTTATGCCGTTGCGGACTCTTGGTCGTCGTCTCCCCAAGACAAGTCGTGATATCAGGCTGTCGCGCCAACGATTGGGCCGAGCAAAAAAAAAAAAAAAAGAAAAAGCTTGGTCCACGGAAAGCGAACGTGGCGGTGGCCGCGGAACGTGTTGAACGCTGCCCGTGTCCGGTCGAGCGAGTAGCAGCAGCACAAGTGCCCACGACGGGAGGGGCGCAGGCTCGAAGAAGCGAGGAGGCGTGACGTAGCAAGACGGCCGGAGCGCCCGAGTTAGTTTCGGGGAGCACGCGCCGACGGCGGTCCGTCGCCGGGAAACCGCCACGACGGCGACTGCAGTGCCGGCCACGGCCACGGCGGTGGTGCGGTGCGGTGCGGTGCGGCATGTCGAGGAAAGCTGCTCCATCTGGCTGGCCCCTTGAAGGTGCCGGTCTGCCCCTTCGGAAGGGTACCCTGCAGAAGAGAGCCAACAGTTCCTCTTTTGACGGCACAACGGCCGGGGTTTTGCGACTCGGCGCGTTGGCCTTTTCAAGCTTTGCCGACGAGACCAGAGACATGGTCTCGAACACTGTCAGACGTCATACTGATGAACCGGTTCCTCATCGCGTGGCGTGTGGTTCCGGGACGAAAGGCAAAGAAAGGGAAAGTCTTGACCACGATTTCTTTTTTTGATATATAAGATAAAATAAAAAGTGGAATAACAGAAAGTCGCCGATGAAGCAGCGTAGGGAGACGAGTATGCAAAATGGACTTTTGCGTGCGGCTTCTCTCTAATGGGGCACCTTTGAGACTCCTGTACCTGCAAGGAGACCCGAGAGGCGGCGGCAGTGGCGATTCGACCAGGGGTTGATCTTCTCTCCGACTCTGTCGGTGAAACTGAGGAGGGAACTACGGTACCGGGTTGTCCCAATGGCATGGCTCTTCATGGTTGCGGTACCACCAGGAAACGTCTCAGTCCTCTCTCGGTGGCTTTTGGTAGACGGGCAGGCGGGGGTCAGAAGATAGCAGCTCCGTCTGGGGCTTGCTCGCATCGTCAACGCCGTGGGCAACAATCCCCCAAGTCGTGCGTGGCAGTAGAAAGACAGGCCCATGTGGGACAGACCTCGCGAAATGCGAGCACTAGAGAAAAGCTGCTCGCGCGTGTCGTGCCCGGCTCCCTCGGAGTCGAGCCTGATGCCCCAACGACCCAGCCGTCAGATGAACAAAGGCGCGATATCCAACCTGGCCAACCGACGGGGGAGGCAAAAGAGAGCCTTGACGTTGATAGTCTCACAAGGAAGGGAAGAAGAGGGCAGTTTCGGACCAGGGTAGGGTGGGTTGATCCGGGGGGGTTAAGGTTCGGCTCGGCGAAGGCGAGTAAGCAGGTTGGTAATAAGTAACTCTAAGTAAGTATTCCTAAACAAATACTTACTCAAGTATACTTAGGCCTATTAGATACTTACTTAAGTGTACTTATAAAGATAAGAGAATTACTTAAGTATACTCAAGTATTAGGCCTAAAGCATTTTACTTACTTATACTTGGTAAGTATTTTTTCCCCTCGACTTATACTTACTTAAGTATACTTGTACTTTTAGTTATACTTAAGTATTTTTTCCCAAACCTGCGAGTAAGTCGAGAGACGGCTCGAGGGCAACGAATACGACGTAGGCCCCGGAGGCGGCGGTGCTGCGACGAAGAGGGAAAAAACACCATGTGGTTCGCCAGATAGGCACAGAGACAGACGCAGTCCTGGAAGAGGGTTTCTCCGACGGCCTGCTGCCGAACCCGGAGTCGGCAGAGGAAGGAAGAGAAAGATTTTTTTTTTACCAGGTCCGGTAGTCTAGGCTGACAGAAAGCTTCAACCCCCGTTGCCGGGGGGGGGGGGGGGGGGGGGGGAGGGGTTACCAGACCGCGGGTACCTCCGGGGCTAGGGCCGACCCGACGACCCGTCGAGTGCGCAGGGAGCCGATGTTTCCGAGCTTGCCCGACATGCGGGCGTATCCTTGTTAGGGACGAGGAGGGTCTCGAGAAACCGATCCTCACCCGCAGCCTACCTATACCCACCTCGCCTCTTGACGTTCATGTCTCTCACGGGGACGGACAGGGGCGGTGCTGTGGTCTGTAGACGAACTAGGGAGCCAGGCATGCGTCCAAAGGCATGGATGGGAAGCGGGTGTGAGATGGCAGACAGAGCGCGCGACGCCTGCGCTTGCTCAAATAGACTCCCCGTTTCGTTCCCGCGGAGCAATGCCTCTGGGGAAATCAGAAGCGGGCGTTGGAAGAAGCCGCTGAGCGGGTAGGCAAGACGGACGGCGCGCAGAGACGGTGCTTCTGGTATGCCACGGCAGCAGACTGGCCTTTGCGCCGGCACTCGATGTCTTGATTTTTTATCCTTCTTCCATACATGTCGGGGTTTCGTCCTAGAACACCTCGGAAGACGAACTTGGCCCAAATTCGACATGACTTGGCCGCACTCAATCGGGGCAGCATCTTACAATTTGCCCCCCCTCGTCGCTCAGCCATTGGCCAGGTCCGTTTCACCAAACTCGGACGGATGCCCATCGCCATCTCTGACTGGACCCCAAACGGGGGGGGGGGGAGTATACGGGTTGTGAGGCGATCTGCCCCCAGTCACATCGAGTGTGCATTGCGATGTAGTTTTTGCGGAGCCGCATAGCCGGACTGCCCTCGGTGAGAGACGATGACCTCTCGAACTAGTTTCTGTTGCGGCGGCCCTGCGTTCTCGCCCATGCCGTCCTGCTACGTAGTTGCTTCCAATCATTCCTCGCCCATCTATCCATGTGTCTTTGTTTGTCTGACCAAGCAACCAGTCATTCAGGGCCGTTTCAACCCTGCCTCCTATTCCGCCATACCCGCGGAGGCCCCCGGCCCCGAGTCTAGCCGGTTTCTTTTCGATTAACGTTCCTGCTGCAGCTTCAATGATTAAGGGAATGAATGGCACAGGACGGGCTCGGCGTGCGCTCCGGGTCTTGAAAAGTATTCAGAGGTAGGTGGGTAGCCACCTCGAGGCCAAGGATGGTGGGCCACCGGCCCAACGGCAATCTTGCGCATATCCCTCGTCTCGACATGCGACCAGGAGGCCCGAGGCCGCAGGGCGATGCATATATTAATGCCTTTGTTGGAGGAAGAACCAATAGGAACAACATCCAGCCCCGGAGAAGTCGCAGGAAGGGCTGAGCTCGTCACTACCTGGTGATCGAGGCAGCGATGGAACCGTCTGCGATCGCGGCAGCTGAAATAAAGTCCGACGATTCAAAGAGGAGCAAAACGAGCGCGGCATTTTGGGGGTAGCCAAACTCTGTCCAGGCGTGCTGCCTCCCCTCTCCAACGTCCCCCCTCCCAGATGCGTTGTCAACGCGCCTAACTCTGCTTGTGCCCCCCCCCAACACACACACACACACCAGACAGACTCGGGACGTCCCATCTCTATTATCCATTGTGCTATGCGGAGAAATCCGTGCCAGCGCCCCCCCCCCCTTCCCCCCAAGGTGATGGTTGCATGCCTATATGGGTGTACACGCTCACAAGGCCGCGGGCGAGATGAAAAAGACAAATGGCGGAGAGTGGCCGGGGTTTCGTGCGTCTCCTACACGCTATCCATATCAGACGTTCCAAGTCGTATACCGTGCAATGCTGGTCAATGGGCTGTCGGGTCCAGAGAAGAGATAAGGTTGTGTTGGGCAAGGAGGAAACAATTGGCAGAAGTCTATGTCGTACCACCCTGCGCAGCTGCGGAGAGGGGGACCGCGCAAGTAAGTGCTGCTCTCTCTCTCTCTCTCGCGCGCGCGCGCGCGCGACGTACGTAGTACACACAGTCTGCCGCAAACTGTCGGGCGCATCGGAGAGATGCAGCCGACGACGGAGAGTGCAGGGATACCAAGAGACGAACCGTGATCCAGAAAAGACCTGCAGTGCTGGCCCTCCAGAGTCATGTACTGCGTGTGATGGGTGTATATAACCGGATGAGCCTAGAGGGAAACACCCAGAGAGCCTAGAGGGATAGAACAGATGACTAGTAGAGGGTGAAATAGCTGGCATGAGTTAAAAGGCTTACGATGGGTAAGCAAAGAGCTGAGGGTTAGGGAAACCATCGCTTGAAAGTCTGATGAGTTTGGGCTCTTTGGTTGGCTAGCGAAGTGGTGTGTGGTCAGGCCTGCTGTACTTGACAGTGAGGTTAGATTTCGGCCTGGGACCGTAGTATTGCCGCCCCGTTAGGTTTCTCCGACTCGGAAGGCTTGCTAATCCCTTGCGGGTTCGCCCAAATCTCTCTCTCTCTCTCTCTCTCTCTCTCTCTCCCACGCTCTCGACCCTGGTCGAACTGGTAGTATTATTATCGGCCTTACACACACCCCGCCGGGCGCCTTCCACGCACGGCTTCATCTCGTCGGGCCGGCCCTCGAGGGTCCAAGGCCAGCATCCCAGAAACCTCGTCATTGCCGACAGCCTGTTCCTGTACTGGGAGGAAGTGACCGCGGGGATTCCTCGTCCAACGACATCTCTGACGGAACCCCCTTGATGGGATTTCTGTTCGTCAAGGGGCCCACCGATATGTTGTGAGCGCGTTCGTAGATTTGACTAGGTATCCATCTGCCTCCCACCACACGCCGTGTGTAGATACAGATGAAGAGAAGAATAAAAAAAAACAAGGACAACAAAGGGATTCGTTGTCGGGACCTTGTTCTCTTGAAGAGCCCCCCCCCCCCCGCGCGCCGTATGATATCATTAAAAGAAGCAACCATGAAATGTAAAACGCCGCGGTCCCTATCGTCCTAGAACCCCCGCGAGGGCAGTCCGAAACCAAAGCAGACCCCTCTTTTTGCGCCCCTCCCATGTGTGTGATTCTGCCGCCCCTTTTCGTGCCGTAAAAGAGTGAGGAAGGCCGTCTCCGGGTAGAATTACGCCCCATTTGATAAATGAAACAAGAAAAGGTAGAAAAAAAAGAAGGAAAAAAACAGGGAAAAAAAAAGGCCAGATGATGAAGAGTGCAGTAGGGACGGAAACGGCCCTCCGTCGCCGCCTGATCAACGACTTCGGGTCGGGGGCCTCGTCTGTGGACCCCTGGCAAAGTTTTCGAGGCCCATCTCGCGCTCGCCCATCCGCCGGAACCTATCCGGCTCTGAATAGCCATCGTCAATGCCGATCTCCTGGAAGTCGGCCGGCTTGGGCTGCGACTCGCGCTGGATCGACGTCGTGACCATGACGCCGCCTCCAGATAGAGGGCCCGTCCAAGCCGTCCTCGGCGGCGCGGATTCCGCCTCGAATGAAGCCCTGTTGCTGGCGGCGGCATTGGGGCGCATCGAGCTGTCGACGCAAATCTCGGCAACGTCATCCACGGCGTGCTTCTGACTCGGCGGGGTGCGCGGCGAGTTCAAGGCGGCGTCCCGTTGGCGGAGGTCTTCGAATGTCTCGATGCGGGAGCCGCTACTTGACAGACCCGCGGTGGCAACGTTGTCCTTGCTCGTCACCCATTGGATGACAATTGCGGAAAAGAGAACTGAATAGGGGATGGTTTAGCTTTTGCACGCACGCACCCACGCAAGCAAGCAAGCAAGCAAGCAAGAAATGGGTCGTGACGGCTGACTTACCATCGCTGTTGCAGCACATGAGGCAAACCCAGCCGGGCTCGCCGTCAAGGGCCATGAGTACGCTCAAGTTCCTAGGGCGAGTCAGGAACTTAGACGGATAGAGAGAGCTTGGACTTGCAAGGCCCGCCCAACCTTGCAGGATAGGCCAAACTCACACCACACTGCTGGTGAGGGTGCACAGGGCACCGACGAAGGTCCGGACTGCGACGGTTCTAAGTCGAGTGTTTGGAGGCGTCTCGGTGCAATGCTTGAACGAGTACAGGCCTGCGGAAGGTTAGCTTTGTCGAAAAAGAGGGGTGTTCTCTTGCCGCAAAAGCGCGCTTACTCTGGAGAGGGATGAGGAAGAGGATGGTCAGGTAAATGTTGACCACGGCGTCAAAGGAGATGAGGGGAATCATCGACACCTTCTGCATCCCAATGTAGCATTGTCCGCCGTCGATGCGCGTGATGCGGCTGTGATGTCGTCAACCATCGCCGCCCCCCCCCCCCCCCCACGGCCCTGGGGCACTTGGTATTGGCTTACAAGACAAAGTTCAGGATGGCAATGACGGCATAAATCCCCAGCATGATGAACGAGTTGAAGATGTAGAGCTTCGACCTGAGCCGCGGCCTCATTGTTCCCCGGATGATGTGCTTTGATGCTGTCAGCTCGACCGCCCAAAATCCCCTTCTTTTTTTTTTTCTTGCTGGCGGTACGGATGCCAATACGCACCGCTTTCTCGGCAAGGAACATGTAAATCAATAATTTCGTCGTCACGTAGCAGACTAGGCACAGGAGGATGGCGCCGTCGCAGATCCGGATGCTTGTGTTGACGCCGAGGGCGAACTGGAGAATGGCCGTGACGAAGACGAATAGATACGAATCTGTGTAAATGGCGAACACGACTGTCTCGGTGTTAGGACCGGCGGACAACCGGCGACGACGGGCGCACGCTTACGCCACACCACGAATGGTATCCTCTTCCAGTTCTTCAAGGCCTCCATCCTCTGGGCTGGGTTTGTCCTTCGTCAGCATGCCGCTACTTCCCACGCGGAACCCGCCTCTTTTTTTCTTTTTCTTTTTCTTTTTTTGCCCGCCCCAATGCATGGCCGTGGTCACATACCAAGAAAGCCGGAGATTATGCTGATCGAGATGATGCAGATGATGACGCTCATGATGATTCCCCCAAGGGCTCGGTGACATGCAGCCCCGCGGGGTCTGCTCGTGTGGTCATTTTTTCGGGAGTCGGTGCCATAATGGACCGGAACTGAAATCTCTGTTGGTTGTTATTGGTTTGCGGCTACAATACCCCGCGGCTGTGGAAAAGGACCCGGCAGAATGGAATGTCAGGGGGGATTAAAAGAGCTATATACCAAGACACAATCCGGGGGAGGGGAAGGGGGCGCTGATTAGTGAACGAGATATTGACGGGGCGGGTGTCCTAGTCCGAGCTACCTTTCGTCTCGTAACGTCTGGGAGGAAAGGGAAGGGATGTAGCCGTCTTAAAGTTTTGTCCAACAGCTGCCCGAAGCGTGATGGACCGGCAGTTGAGGCACAGACAGCATGTAGGCGTTGCTACATGGCATGGATGGAGAGGCGGTCCTCTGGCAGCAAGGTTGAAAACAAACTCATCCGCCAGTCCCCTTTCTTTCTTTCTTGTTTCTTCTTCTTCTCTTTACACTCTTCTGGTAAAAGCGCGCAGAGTACGGAGACATTCAGTCGAGGAGTCGATAGCATGACTGACGCTTGGAGATGAAAGGCACACCCCCTTTTCCCCTCCCCACGCAAGCCACTAGGCAAGGGATACTGCAACAAGGATGATTCTGCGATGCCTGTTTGTAAGTAGAGTTCCGGTTGGTTCGAGGCAAAGGAACGACGAAGGACTGAGAGTGGAGAGAGGTGCATACACCGCGCTTTCTCACCCGCACAAATACTCGACAGGCAGACGGGTCTATTCCGCACCGACAGCACGCCCGGGCTCAGGCGATGACAGGAAACAACAGTTTGAAAAAGGGTGTGCCGCCGCCAAGCTTTTGTCAACGAGACGGGACGGGATCAGTGCGGCCGATGATGCTCCTCTCTCTCTCTCTCTCTCTCTCTCTCTCTAACTTAGCTTGTCGCTGTGCAATATGCAAGCTGTGATGGCAAGAGCCGCCATCAGAGCGCCGGCAGTGGGAGGGTGAGAGGAGCCTACGCACTACGCTGCCGCGTTGCCGGCGGGGTCTGGCCAAGCGGAGACGAAGCTTCACCTCCGCCTGGTCGGACAGGCCCGGACAAGACAGAGAGAGAGAGAGGTAAGATGCGACTGTGCGACGTGGCAGGGGTCCATGGTCGAACATGTTTGCCGATCTGGCCCTGGAACCGACTTCCTAGCTCCGTAATAAGGTAAGCACGGATATGTCTTTGGGCTTGGATTTCCATGAAAACCATAAGTGTATGTCCCCATATGGAGACGGTATTTTAGCTTTGGCAGAAGCTTCCCCACGCTGCCGTCGCCGATCTTGTAAATCAACGCAATCGAGGGTTGGTTCAGAACCACCATGCCAGCGCAAACCCCGGCAAAGGCCGAGAAGTCGGTTCTGCCAGAGTCGGCCTCTGGGGCATGGACCCTTGTTTTGACATGTCCTGCGTGCGTTGGCTCTGACGGACGACCTTTGGCATCGCTCGCCCGCCGAGCACGTCCCCCACAGCTTCCGAGCGATTGTGCACACATGCGGCCCATATTGCCATCTGTCCGTCAACATTGTCGTCGCCGTTCCTTCAAGCGAGGATGAAGCTGGGCGGAGAAACCCAATGCCGAGGATCTGCCAGCGTTTGAGATCAATTCCATGCCAGGGATACAGCATCCATGGACGGCAAAGGCCGCAGCCGTCCTCGAACTGGCTCACCAGCGAGCGGTGTTGGTGTCCTGATAACCGTTGCCGTTGCCCCACACCCCGCCCACCCGTCTGGTATCCACGAGCTTAATCTGGCCGCTTGACCGGAATGATGTAGTATCCGAATCTTAATTGTACGGCCAGCTGACTGCAATCATCGAGATTGCCACCTAAAGACAGCAATCCTTTGAAAGAGTTAGATTTCGGGCTTCTGCCAAGGTAGATGAAGAGTCGAAAAGTGAAACAAACCACCAGAGGGATGAGTAGCAAAGGGGGAAAAAAAAGAAGAAAAAAAGAGAAAAAGTATAGCCACGGCAAGCCGAATCGACGGCATGCTGGGATGACGGCCGCGTTCAGTGCCTTTGATCGACCTCCCAGGTCTCATGGTCCGCTGCATCTCCAGGCTTGGAGGAGGATGGAAACCGATGCCCCATGTACTGGCAACGGTAGCGCTATAGATTTCGTAAAAATAGTAATTCTCGCATCGGGTATGCGGGCTCGGACGGGGAGTCCGGGCGGACAGCGGGATTCTGTGCATCATACCGTGATCCATAGTTCGGTTGACCGTTTGCTCGGCGGGAACGACTGCCTTATCGAGCGAGCCTTTCCGACGCTGGCTGGCTCCTTGAAGGGGTTGTGACCCGCCACTTGGAATTGCTGTTTTGGCTGCCCACGGGTGTCGACTGGCTTCATGTCGTTGGCAGGTCACGGGGGCACGCCATGTCGAGACTGGTGGCCGTGTAAGACGTCCCAAGAGCCGAGGGTTCGTTCTCGTCGGCGGCGCGGTCGACTGCCTTGGATGCTTGAGGCACCAAAAGGTCTCCCTCGCCGCGGCGGTCGAGCGCTCTCGTGGCATCTCAATGGGCGCCAGTGGTCGCCAATGGCAATGAAGATGAGGCGAGAAGCCGTGCGGCCGCCAAGGGGACGACGGTGATAGGTGGTTGTATGTGGCCATGCCCCATCCTCCTGAACATTGTAGCAGTGAACGGCGCGAATCTGTCCGCGCTGGGCCCTCCACACGGCCAGGCAAGCCATTACCCGCGTTTGGATTCAGTACCTACGTGTCCCGCAGAGCAAGCCAGGGCCGCAGCAGGCAAGGTATGGCTCGGTCTAGCTCGGTCTAGCTCAATCTGAAGGTTGAAATATGGCTGCCGGCCGGGACATGGTGAGAGACACCGTGCGCCTGCATGCAGTTCAGCCCGTCCCCCCCCCCCAGCGTGCTGCACATCATCAAGGTAGCAGACGCCGAGATGGCCCGCCTCGTGCATGTGTGTTGCGACGTGCAGCGGACAACAGAGCCTTTCTGTTGTATTTTCCTCCATCCACATAAACAAACGCCTAAGCCCAAGGTCGCGACCGATCCTCCATGCCCCCCCCCCCCCCCTCGCAAGAGGCGGCAGACGAGGGTTAGAGTTGGTAGCCCGACGCAAATGCCGTGTACGATCTGAAGGGCTCAAACCAATGGGCGGACCAGGGCTGCAGTTTTCCGAACGTGGAGGAAACATGATAAACACTCCGAGGGCGGGATGCCGACCGACAGGCCATGGAAATGCGATGCCAAGATTTGTGCATGTGCGCGCGGCTGAAGACGACGTGACCCGAGGCCCGGCGTGGCGTGGGGGGGATGAGCAAGAAAAAAGAGACGCAACTCCTCGACCGACGTGGCCGGATCTGGCTGGATCTGACTGGATCTGTGGATCTGTGGATCTGTGTTGATCTGGCATCATGGGGCAATTTCTCAACTTTGACAGGTAGGTAATGCGGTTCGAACGTTGCCCTGTGCCTTTGTTCCAGACCGAGTTGCGTCTCGACATATCAAGTCCCCACCTACCTAGGTAGGTAGAGTAGAGGGTCCGGGAGGCCACCCACCCCACGAGACTTCCCCGTGTGACGGACATTGCGGCAAAGCCACACAGTAAAATATGCACAGTGTGCTAATAGACCACACAGTAAGAGTCACAGTACGAGCCACAAGATGCAAGCCACACAGCATACGCCACGCAAACCAGCTAAACGTTGGCGGCGCCGGGAATGGCCGCATGAAACCTTGCGATACGACCCCCGGCCATACCTAAACTACCTACCTACCTACCTACCTACCTGCCTACATAAACATAAACTACACTACATGCATGCCCGGCACCCTCGTTCGCTCGGCCAAACCTCAACCGCCGATTCTCTCGGCATTTGAGAGCGTCGTGGTACGGAACCCAACCGAGAGCCCCTTCACGACCGAAGCTCCTGGGTTCGCCAAACACCCACGCATCCGTAGACGGGAGAGAGGTCCTTGGTCGATTTGCAGAATTGCCGGTCCCAACGACCCATCACGCGAGGCCCTTTGGCCCCTGATCCCCTCTTACGCGCGATGCCGCCGTCAAATACTCGATTCCTATAATGGGGGTGGGGGGTGCTTGTCAAGAACCGACTTGATTCACTTGGTCCTACCACCACAGGACTTGCTCAAAAAGGCGAAAGACTTCTGGCTGTAAATCGCTCGTCAACTCGTCAATTTGCCGACTCGGGTCATCCGTATCCTTCTTCTCCAACTGCTGGCTACCTATGCTATGTGTTGTCTTCTCCTTTCCCGAATGCTATGATTCCTCATTGACTGATAACGCCATGTGGTTTGTCGCATCAATTCGTCCGTCCTTCTCTGTTCCCTGCCATCATGGACCTATTGGCGAGGACCCCTTTGTGGAGAAGAGCTTTGCCCATGATCAATGAACCAAGTCAGCTTCATGAAGCCTCGGTGTTCGACTATGTATACACATCTCCGCCCCCCCCCCTCGCTCACGGTCATTAGGACAAATGTTAGCCAGCTACAAATTCCGCCATGCTTCCCTCACCCATTTAACGCCATGCAATGCTGTCCAAATGTGTCCGGCCCAATATGGTTCTGTGCCCTAAACGCCAATATATATCTACCCGCTGAGAAGTGAAGAGGAGGGCTCTGGTCCACCTTGGAATCTGTACCGCCCAAGGCCCTCCATCCTTGATGCATTTGTTACGTTATTTTGCTCGTTGTTTCGTTCCGTTCGTTATCCCTCCAGGCCTGGGAGGATTTCGTCTACCGACTGTCATCTCCTTTGCATCACCTAGTCACTGTATGGTGCCGTCTCAAGACTGCGGCCCAGTTCGAATCCGGAACTTGTCGCGCAGCTTGTCCGCCAACCTGGCCCTGCGGCTCCTATCGTCTCTGTCGTCACGTTCGGCTCCCGCGGGGCCTGCCGGTGCGCCTTGGACTTGGTGCTGTGTGCGATATTGCCGAAGAGCCTGGATGCGCTCCTCTGCTGAAGCGTTCCGTAGTCTGTTGAGATCGAACAGTCGTGTCCTCCGCCTCTGCGTACTAGACGACCCATCACTCTCGTGTCCGTCCAACTCAAGCGGCGGCGGGAGCTCATCGTTGTTTTGGGCACCGCCCTGGGGACGAAGGTCGAGGCGACTGGCAAGATTGGTTAGTTTCATGTTCGAACCCTGTCCCAGAGATGCCTCCAAAAGCACCATATGTGTCTACAGAACGGATGGGTGTAAGCAACTCACCACAGGGGGCATGTGCCCGATACATTGACCAGCCAAGGATCCACACAGTTGGGGTGGAACTTGTGGTTGCAAGGCAACACACGCACGTCTTCGCCAACAGTAAAGTCTTCTGTGCAGATGGAGCAGCCGAGATTCTCGTCCTCGTTCTCGCTCGATCCATGGTTAGCGGAGCCGATCGCGTCGGTAGCGTCCACAGTGGCGGCGGCGGCAGCAGCAGCAGCAGCAGAACTTCCGGCGCCAGTTGCGTTGGGCGTCGCGCCGTCTGCGGCCGTGTTGCCCGTCGTCGTTGTCGTATCCGAGTGTTTGGCGTTGACCTGGGCGGTATCCAGCTGCTTATCTTGGCTCCGGCTCTCAACGCTTCTGTCGTTTATGGGGACGTTTGTTGCGCTCTCCAATTCCATGTTGGGATCTGGCTTCGCCTCTTGCCTCTCGCCAAACTTGACGATGGGGAGGGTGTCGAGGACGGCTCGGGCCAAGCCCTTGGCACGGCTCTGGCGGGGGCGGCCGTTGAAACCGTTCCTCGGACCATACCTCTCCGGATACCGGTGCGCCCTCACGGCGCCTGTGGCGATGATGATTAAAAAGAGCAGCGTGATGAGGCCCGTGATACTGTATAGGATGCTCATGGCGACAGCCGAGTTGTTGCCGCCTCCGCCATTGCCTCCATCGTCGGTGTCCGCTGTCGCGTTTCCGGTGATGGTAACGCCAATCTGATCCGCCTCGTTGGTGCCGTTCAGGATGTGCAGGGCCTGACTGGACTCGTCACGAACCGCCATCGTGAATATCGAGTAGTAGGGCAGCTCCGTGTCGGTCGACAACATGCACCAGCTCCCGACGATGCTGTATAGCACAACAGCTTTCGGTTTGTTTTCCATTAGGGTTTCCAGCATCGACTTTGGGTCGATGAAGCCGCCACCGTTGGGGGGGTCGCAGGATAGATATGCGACCTCGTTTCCGTTAATCGAATTGTAGTTGGAAGAGGTGGCAGGAACCATGGTGCCCTCGATGCGGATTGCCTACGGCTGTGTTAGCAAAGGCGCAGATCAGCCCAGACGGGAGGCGTCAAGTCAAGTCCGTCATCACAATGATTGCAACCGTACCCCGCGAGCAGTGTCGGATTGGTTGAGACCCAATTTCTCGGTAGACGGTATGACGGTGTAGGTCAGCGGCAGGGCCCCGCCACCGTTGGTCCACAGCGACATTTGCATGAAGGACTTCTGGCTCCAGTCCGGGAGTTCGTCGACGGGTGCGATGGTTACGGCCTGGGCCACGGCGAAGGCAGCGGCGCAG
This sequence comes from Colletotrichum falcatum, assembly GCA_019425465.1. Classification (NCBI taxonomy): domain Eukaryota; kingdom Fungi; phylum Ascomycota; class Sordariomycetes; order Glomerellales; family Glomerellaceae; genus Colletotrichum; species Colletotrichum falcatum. The sequence continues at coordinate 52,592 of SWKJ01000114.1, read as the reverse complement.
GCCATGGTGCGAAGTAGCATGGAGGGCATCTTGTCAAGACCTCTGTCAGATGCTTCTCCTCGCGTCCGCACGACGGTCGACGTCGCTAGCTGCAGAACGGAGGGAAACCCAAGAATTTGGAATGACGAGAGACGAGGGAGGGGGGTTGCAAACTAGGAGGAAATGATGGCGACAGAGGACGGGAGGGCGAAGGCGAGACCTATGTGGGTGGCGGCAGAGGCGACAAAGCGCAAGGTAGCATGCAGTGCAATGCGGTAGAGTGCAGGGCGGGTCGGCAGAGTGGTCGGGCTCGGTCGCTGGTAGGGCGTTGTTGGTAGAAGAGGGGGATTTGCGTGTCACATCTCCTCGGAACGGTAGATATCAGATGGACGCCTCCTTGGCCTCCCTCCCAAGACTGGATCGTCGGGAGACGGAGGGGGACGCGGTGGTGGGGAAACGAGACCTTTTGGAAGTGGGATTGTGCGGGTTTGGTCTTTGTCGTAGTCTCCTGGTTTGGTAGTGTCGCGACGAGATGCAAAGGGGGATACGGGGGCAAATCGTCGATGTCGGCAACGGTGTTGATGGTGGCGGGTTGTGTCGTGTCGTGTTGTGTTGTGTTGGTGGTGTGGTTGAAGGAGGAGAAGAGACAAAAGGGACTCAGTCGGGAGCGGCAGTGGTTTCCGGTCACTCCAGATACCTAGCTGCCTTGGGTACCTAGGTAGGTACCTAGGGTAGGTACCTAGAGAGAGAGGCACGGTAAGTGAGCCGGCGGTTCAGAGGTACCTGGGGTTTTGGTGGTAGGAGGAGGGGCGGAAAAGTACCGCCCCGGAAACCCGGCCCAATGGATTGGCGAGCGCCAAGAGAGACCGACAGCGGAACTCGGTCTCAGTTGCAGTAACACAGGCCAGTGCGGGCGCCGGGGTCTGGTCAGCTGAATGTAGCAGAACCGGGACAGCCGCTGTAGGTAATTGATGAGGCAAGCAGCCGATTTCTCCGACGGGACGCGTGGGGAACGAACAGTTCAGTTACGACTACGTACGGTAGGGCAGAGGCAGAGCCGCAATTGAGGCAGAGCACAAACGTCCAAAAGGCGCACGCCACAGGCCAAGGATGCCAGGCGGATGCAGAAGCGTTAGGTACCTACGTATCGACGAGACATCTAGGCGACGGAAGCACGAAGAAGGGAAAAAGAAGAAGAAAAAGAAAAAGCCAACGGCAACGGCAACGGCAACGGCAACCTGAGATGAACCTGCTGGTCCGATTGATACCAAGCCGCCTCCCGCGGCTATACCAAGACGAAGTCAAAAGGTTCTATCCGTAATCTACCTACCTAGTAGTAGGAGTACCGGCACTCTCTTCAGTTGGCGGAAAAGATTCGGAGCGAGACGATGGGAGGGAGCCCATGTAGGCCACCTGTTGGCTCAAGATATCCGTACCTAGATGCCGTGATCTCTCTAGACCTGGATTACCTGCCTAGGTACCTACCTACGTAACCTACCACCTACCGTCTTATCCGTCGGTACGAATACCTAGGTACCGTGGGTACTCTTAAACTCTTACTCATTGGACTGATCATTAGGCTTTGGATGCCTGTTTAGGAAGGCGGGGCTCGCCGGTTCATCAATGCCTCTTTCTTATCCGCGACAAGCAAGCAGGTAAGCAAGCAATTCGACCAGCCGGCCTACTTGATTGTGACGAGAAAAGCAAACGGCATTGCAAATCGAGAACGTCCCATCTCCCGCGCGGGATCTAGTAAGGGACCCCCCTCAATCGACACATGGCCAAGCCTCGGCGTTTTGCTGGGCCATGAACTGAGCGGTCTGGCGTTTTCATTCATTCATTCATCCATTCAATCAATCAATCAATCAATCAATCAACAACACCGTGGGCCATCCAGAACCAGGCCCATGACGCGGCGGCGGGGGGGGGGGGGGGGCTTGCCCCGGCTTCGGCTCCTCCTGACGTGAGACGTGTCGAGAGAGGGGGGCACAGAACGACGAAAGAGCCTCAGCTTTCGGTACGGAGGTAGCCGGACGCCTCGGAAACGAATTCGTGGCGGCAGCAAGCAGACCGGGGCGCATGTTTGAAGACGACGGGCTTCCATGCTGTGGCAGTGCCACTCCCGGGTAGGAGAATTAAAGAAGAAATACATGAAAAATACAATAAGAAAAATCCCCTGAAGAAAAATTCACAAAGACAGGCGGACCAAAACAAAAAACGGGAAGAAAAAAAACCAGATAGGCGGCCCCTCGGATTTGCTTTCTGAGTCGGGCAGCCCGCCCTGTCCGGTACGGATATTATTCATACATACTACGGATACCTACCTACGTACAGAACAGTACAGAACAGACATGATCGCCAGCGCAGCTGATGCGAGCGCAGGACCCGGTGGTCTTGGCGGCGCTTCGACACTCGCCCTGCGACGCCTCCATGGTGTCCGCGGATAACCAGCTTCAACCAGCCCTTTTTTTTCCCTCTCCTTTTTTTTTTTTTTTTTTACCAAGCCCTACACGGAAACCCCGTGAGCATTTGCTCCATTTGGGGGAGAGGAGGCGTCGGGACCCTGGCCTCCCGAGCCCCCGACCGACCCGTCCTTGGCAGCAATCACCTAGGCTCTGAGAAGCATTCGGCCAGTCACCAGCGCGGCGGTTTCGGCAAACCCACCCGGAACCCCCAAACAGCCGAGGAAAACTTCCGACCACGCTGAGACGGCAACCCCCGTTTGAGCGCAACTCAAACCGATAAAGCTCAATGCTATATCGCCCATCCTGAACCCCCCCCCCCCCCCCCCCCTTTCTCTATCCCCTCTCTGCCGTCTTCCCTCCCGCGCCGCCGTCCCCCAGCGCGGGCGGCCCTTGGTTCCTTGCCGCGTCTTTCCTGGAGACACCATCTATCCGTACCTAGGTACCTGCCTACTTCTCATTGCTTTGTTTGCTCCATCTCCGACCATTTCGTCCGTCCATGCCGCCGCCCTACCGTGCACGCCATCCTGCGGGGCTCTTTTCCGCTCCTTGAACTCCAGACACATTGCCGCCATGCCGCTGTTCTCAAGTCACTCTATATGGCACCTCCGACCCTACCGCCTGCGGGCCGCCTCTCCATTTTCCACTCCTTTTTTTTCCTTTCTTTTTTCTTTCTTTCTCCGGTAGTCCGGCACTTCACCTCAAGGTCCTAGCCACGCCCGCGGGCACTGGCCCCACAGACTTCTTGACACACCCAATAACTTATTCCCGTCAAGCCCAAACCGAGACCCGATTCCGCCGGACCTGAGAGGGGGGAAAGGCCGACCAAGGCCTCGCTCACTACCGGGCCACGGACTCGACTTCCCCCGTCGCTCACCTCGTCAGGTGATTCCGACCCTCTTTGCTCGACTCGGACGGACACGCGTCCGCCAGACGGCTTCCCGCGAGCTTACTCCCGCTCAAGTCACCCACCAACATCCTGCTCGCCTCCCTCCACCCCTCCCACCCCCCCTTTTCACTGCTCCTCCCACGTGGTTGTTCGTCCTCTGCTGCTATAACATTGTCACAGAACCTTTCGCCAACGAGCGAGAGCACGAATTTGCTGCTGTTCGGGGTAATGACTCTTTAGCGCCTGCCTCATCGCAGATGACAAACAGTCAGACGTGCCTCTGCGCGACCACTCGTTTCGTCATCCTGACCGGCGAGAACAAGAAGGAGAAGAAAAACAGGGGGGAAAAAAGAAGAAAAAAGCCAACGGGTCTTACGAATGCTTGATGGGCCGCTGATGAGTCACCCTTCGGGTTCGTTTGTATGATCAGCAGAAAACCTTCCGGTGCTTTGCGACGGGCACAAGGCCCATCCTCCGCACAGAGCACGGGTTTGCCCTCCTTGCCCACCGGCAGGGTTAAAGGGGGAACGCTGCCGACATGGGGAAGGTCGGCCTCTCTAAACCAAAGAGACTGATGCAAAGGCCGAGAATGAGTCAGGCCTGCCCTCAGAACACCCTCATCCCAAGGCCGGCCTTCACGCGCTCCCTCCCGTACCAGGCTGTTCCTCGCCGGAACCTCGCCAAGTCGCCCTGCCGGCCGCAAACCCTGCTGACCCTCCCGGCACCCACTTCTGAGCTCTCCTCCCAACGTCAAACTTCGAATCGCTCCCAAGGACGAACTCTGGACAGCTCCGTGTAGGGACATGCGATTCTTTCTGCCTCAACCTTCCCCTTCAGCCCTCGACGCTGCATGGCATGCATTGATCCCGCGCCCGTCTCTACTAGTAGTTGCCCCATCCACCCCGTCCCTCGTCCTCCTCCTCGTCCTCCTCGTCTCCCCCCCCCTCTTCTCCCTTCCTCTTCTTTCTCAGTCCGGACCTGACGAACGCCAAGCCAATGCAAACAATGTTTCTAGTTCGCCCACCCACCCCTCGGCTGCGTCGGAACTCTCTTGTATGCTTTTTGCTTGGTGATCAGTCTTTCTTCAGTCTCGGATGCCAAACTCGTCCACCTTCACTAATGCGACAGAAAACACAGTGTGTACCATCTCCCTCATCAAGCATCTCATCGCTTCTGTCCCATAGCCCTCCTCCACACGGCTTGCCTTGTTCCCAGTCGCACGCTGGACCTCTGAGACAACTCTTGATCCATCCTCTCAGGATCCGATTGATGTATATACTGCTGTTGCCTGGGAACAAGCGGCCCCGACGGCTGCAAAGCATCGAGAAACCGTGCGTCTCCTCCTGTCGCGTGCGATGCGAGGATGGGAATCATTGGGGAGGGAGGGAGGGAGGGGGGCGTGAAAAGAAAGGGTTGTCCGTCGGCCATGGGCCACGTTGATGCCTTCCGCGAAATCCTGGTGATTCTAGTTCCGGTCCAAACACATTTACATGTTCGGGCAGTCTGCTCATCCTGGATCCATGGTTGCCGGCCAGCTTCCACGATGCCGAAGCTCACCCAGATCAACCCACGGCATACCCTCCTTCCATCTGCCGAGCCTCGAGGCTTGCACCCGCAAGGCCAGCGCCGGCTTGGTTCACGCTAGAGGTTCACACTAAAGCCCTGAAAGCCTGGCGAGTCTCGACGTTCCCTGGACGACATTGGCCTCAACTCCGTCCTCGTTCATGCTATATCTGGCCTCAAGCTTTTGGCCATTGTTTCTCCTGGTGTGGACTCCGCAAACTCTCTCCGGTTTCGTGGTCGTTATTCTGCACAGCACCTTCATCCGGTCGTGGGAGTTGAGGTGCCGAGAACGAGCTTCTGGTTTCTCGCCACCATGGGATCATTTACTGGGAACGGGCCCTACCTGGTGAGGTCATTGACACAAAACGGTAATGTCATATGTAGTAACTCGTGGGAGAGGACACGTTACAAACTCGATCGTAGTGCTGGGGCTGGCTTGCTGAGCAGATACTGGGAATGCCCTTGATCCCAGCATGCCCGTGAGCGTTCCCCAACGGCTGACGGCTCCAGAAGGTGTTCTTCTCTGCAGCCGTGTTATCGCATAAGGTAATCCTTGTATGGGGCCTGCGGGATCTGCCACGCAACACTCGTCTGACCCAATATTCGTTAAACTCGGAAACAAACGGAGTTCGCCCAAAGATGGGTGGTTCTGGACGTCAAACCCGTTGAATGGGGGGCATTGTGCGCAACGACCAGGCTCGCATGGCAACCGGTTGTAGAGCTGGGCGTTTTCATGCTGTCGGGCTTGGTTCAAATGGCTCCCCTGGTGAGATCCCTACAGCCCGTCAATGGGAAAGGACGCTTCGGGCCTTGTTGTTCAAAGGCAGGAGGGAGAACCCAACTATGAAGACGGGTTCGTCTGAAGGTGTGCCGGAAACAGGAGAAAGCAGCGAGGGCTTGGGGGAGATTACGGGCTTGGACACCGTCTGATATCGATGACACACATTTGGTCTGGTCCTGGACAACACTGACAAGCCGACGGTTTCGCACATAGGACATTGTACTCAAAGAGGAAAAAGCATCGAAAGTTCGTGTCACTGCATCGACGCCCCGTCTCCGAGTTTGCTGATAAGTCCTGGTCAGTGATTCTTCATCGCAAGAAGTTGGGATATTCCATCGACGGCTCGTCGAATTTTCACGCCGAAGTTCGTCCGATTGTTTTGTTCAAACTCGGGCTGGTGAGTTTTGCGCAAGAGAATCGGGGTTAGTCGTCTACCAGCCACGCAATTCATCTGACCGGATCATCAGCACGAGCTCCAAGAACGGCAACGATGGCGCCAAGGGGCTGCCTCGCCCTTATTAAATCTCTTCCATGTCTTCCAGATCGTCGAGGACCGGCCAGTCGCCGACCTCGACCCGCTCGGGCCTCACAAACACTCCATGCTTCAACGTCGACTCTTCACCCCAGTATCGCGCTCCGGCGATGCTGCCGTCGTTCTTGCCGACGGGCTCGTCGAGGTGAACTCCGATCCAAGGACCTAGGCCGCCAGGGATTTCCTTGACATCGCCGACGTACTTGACTGTCCCTCGTCGCGAATCCTCACCGCCAACACGGCATCGCTTGCCGACCTGGATGCCCTTTTGTTCAATTTCCTGCCGGAGAGCATCGATCTTGGCCTGCTCGTGACTTGGTGCGTTGGGGTCGAAGCGACCGAGTTTCTGGGCCTTCTTCCAAGCCAGGACGGAGTCGCTCTTTTTGGCATACTCCTCTTCTGGCATGACATACTTCTCGACACCTGAAGTGTCCGTGAAGTTTGGGCGTGCGCTAGCCGGACGAGTGTCGGTCACCTTGGCGGAAACAAGTGTCAGCAATTGGGGGGGGGGGGGGTGGTTGGAGGTAAACGAGGAAACGGGTGCTGTGCTGCCCGGAAGGCCACCCGGTTTAGGTGATGCCCGTTTGGTCACAAGGCATACGAGGCAAATGCAACCACCTCATTCTTGCTTCGAAGCATGGAAAGGGGAGAACGGGGGGGGGGGCGCATGAGATGTAGCGGTTGCACTGGTTGGCAACATTGCCTTGGCCAGGGAAGAAAGGCCATCAAGACGCCGTACACGAGCTCTGTGGAAAAACACGGATAGGTAACTGTTTACTTACATGTAGTTCGGCATAAGGCGCCAAGGGAAATGCTGTCAAGCGTGCGTTGTCCTCGTCTGATGCTTCAATCGGAATATTCCCCGAAGCCGTCTTGAGGCTGATTCTCTGGGACGAGGGCGGGATACCAGTGATGGGCTCCAGCTTGGTCCTCAGCTGGCTAATGGACCATGATGGGGTGATGCGACGCTCTGACGCAGAGTTTTCGGAAATGACTTGCAGAGGGACGTCAGCCATGGCGGGCGAGTTGGGCAGAGTCGTGGAACCGAGTGGAAAGAGACTCGGGCTAGCCCAAGAGGAACACGTGGGGCCTCGTGGTGGTTGTTCGGTTTATGGTGCCGGGGAAGAGGGGACTGAATTTTGGTCGATAGAGGTTGCCGAAATGATGACGACGGCAGGGTTCAGGAACCAAACGACTTGGGTGCCAACCGGGCAATATTCAGTTGGCTGAGGAAGAATGCTGCGCAGTAGGGCTGGAAAGGCCCGTCAGATGCAAGTCAGACGCACAGTCCAGGAGGTTCGGGTTGTTGGGCTGTTCTGCCGTTGTCACGTACCTTGCGGCGTGGGCAAAGCAAAGCTCTCTCTCTGTCAGGTGATGTTGAGAAGAAGCGTGCTCCTAGGTTTGGGGGATCAGGCTCCAAGAGTTGATGTTGTGGTGTCGAAAAACAAAACGAAAAAAGGCGGCCCCTTCCCCTCTCGTTGTCGTTGTCGTGTGCCCGAGGGGTGTGTGGTGAAATCTGAAATCCCGTCAAGAATGGTGAACAAAACGAAGCGGCGGCGGGGCGGTTCAAGCCTCATGGACGGGCACCCAGAAGGTGGGTAACGGAGGGGGCGTGTGTGTAGAGCACCTTGGCATTGGTGCAAAACGTCTGCCCACCCCACCCGCCAGCCAGCTCAGGCTCGCATCTCCAGCCACAGCGGGTACGTACCGCCGTACCTCCGGTTTCCCCTCCCTACTCCCGCAATCCGTACCTTCCGCCCTCAATCGAACCAAGGGAAGGGAAGGGAAGGGAAGGAGAAGGATCATCTGCGCCTTGCGAATGCCGCTCTTCCTTGACCGTGATGACTTGTCAGCCCATCCCCCCCCCATCCCTTGGCTCTCACTTCGGCTCTCCTAACTACGCACACTATGCACCCTCTCTCTCTCTCGTCTTGGCCCAATCTATTCTCCCAATCCCTCACCGCCAAATGAAAAAGCCGAAACAGGATTCCAGCACGCGCAAAACGCATCGTCAACCATGACCAGGCATTCCCAGCCAGACCCAATGACCATGACAGTTCGGCACTAGCTACTCCTACTACTATACTGGGTAGTACCTATTGGAGGCGGCAAGCTTGAACCAAATCTGACGGTGTGAACCACGAGACGGCGAGATCGAAACATGCCCACCCGGGTATCTCCAGTCATGCCACGAAACCTTGGGCCGAAAATAAGGATCTTGCTTTGTGCCATTGTCGCACAAAGTAGGTGCAGCCGTCCGAGGCCGCTTCAGACAAGTTTAACCTTGGGCCGGTGGGAACAATGCCATTGACCATGATTGGCGAGACCCCGTTTACAATCCTCAATTACGGGAACCGTTTGGTCGGGAAGCACAGCATGCCAACAGCGGCATCGATGCAGTCAAACGCCAGATTTCGCGCATGCAAACTTCCGTCTCGTCTACTCCCCTCCGGTCTGACCTACGGCCCTAATCGCCATCTGTCAGAAAGAACATCAGCACCGCGCGACAAACGAATTTGGTGCATGCTGCTGCTGAGGAAAACAAAGTCGCCGGACAGAGGCATACCGCAGACGTCGAGATACACAATGGACGGTCCCTCCCTCTCGATCCTTCTTCACTCAGTGTGTGTGTGTGTGTGTGTGTGTGTGTGTGTGTGTGTGTGTGTGTGTATGCAAGGCGCCGACGCCAACACGACAGCAGCGAGGGACGACGGTGCATATTCGCCCCATCCATGATTGGGAGTCTTCAAGGCGCACCACAGGGCCGCCAGCACCACGAGGATCTGGCACCTGAGATGGCGGACAAGACAAACGAATAAGATGAAACATCCATCGTAATGTTCGTTGCAGAACCATGACAATCCACCCACACCTCTCCATTTTACGCTCCAATTGTGGCTATTATGCATTACTTTGTAGGTAGTTGCGGCAGGCATGGGGCGGGGGGGACTGTCGCTCGCGCATCCGCCAAAAGGTCATGGCGAGCAGCCTGTTCGCACTTCAACTCGAGATGGACAAAGACAAGCCCATTGACGCGAAGACAATCCTTGTCATTTCCCCTGTGAGGGGGGAAGTCGTCTGGGATTGGTTTCTGCGTGGCTGTCAAAAATCACATTCCGAGTTCAAACTCGACAAGAACCCAACAAACAAATGCTGGATACCTATTTTTGGTACCTATGTCTGGATAGCTTACGGAATCGCTGCGCTGCACTGCCTTGGAGAGAATACCCGAAAGGGTTGCCGGATTGCCAGCCACTACTCCGTACCTACTACGCAAATGGTCACCAGCTCCTACGACGCAATACCAGGCAAGGTACGGGAGTACAAGCGACATTGCAATGCTGCTTCTGGGGGCGATGTCAGACGTCGGAGCCTCCAGCAACTACGAATACCTACCTAACTACCTCACCTCCCCTGCGCACCAGATCTATCCTTGCTACCCGATCCGTCAGTGGGTTCCCGCTATGCCCAAGAAAGATCCGGTTCTGCAATGCTGGTTGCCGTTCACCGCCACGTTGGGTTTTCTTTGTGTCACCGACAATTGGGTTGTTCTGTTGAAATGGCACGGATGCGAATGCTCTCGCCCTTTGGACGCGGGAGGCAACGCTAGTGCTGGAGGCACGAGGAAGCAAGCCGGGGGGGGGGATATTGTTCCAGCCCAGCCCAGCCCAGCCCAGTTTCTAATTAGCAGACGGACCCCAAAGGTTGAAGAAAGGAGTGAACGCATCAGACGAGCAGCAATTCTGCCCTTGGAACAGTCCGAGCTTGTACAAACGCTGACCAATCTGGCGATTGACAATGTAGGTAGGGAGGTAGGTAGCAATGTAGGCAAGTGCTGCCCGCCCATGATTTTGGAGCAAGCCTCGGGATCCATCCGCCACTCCTGGCAGACGGCTTTCATGACGTCGGCATCAGTCATGGCGCGGGAACAAGTGGTGATGCAGCTCCGGAACAGGGGTTGGGATTTGGACGGGTGCATAGCCAGCTCAGCGCATTCGGGCTATAGTAGGGTCAGCTAAGGCGGCCCGGAAGACGTACCGACAGGGAAGATGGAAGCCCTTTCGCCCGTTTGACCCTTGCCCTTGTTTCCAATCTATTGCCGGACGACCATGGCAGGCTGGCAGGCAGGTATGGGCAAGTGCCGCGCTACGTACGTTGTTCGGAACTGTGGCTCGTCTTGGTGATGGTCACGACACGAGGGAGAGATGGAGAGAGAGAGCGGTGCAAGGTCGGGTTCCCCTGAGGCGGTCCCGTCGCCAGGGCAAGCGACGCAGGGTCGCGCTCCTCCAAGGCCAGCAGCGAATGGATGACAAGTTTCCTCGCAGAGGCGCAGCGAGGGAGATTTGCAAGACCGAATCCAATGAAAGCATTCTTTTTGAACGTCAGCCTCGGGATGGGACTGCAACCCCAGTCAAGTCGTCCCTGTGTGGGATGGCAGGCGGCTGCTAACCAGGACAAGAGGGATTTGATAGGCTCTCGATTACCAAGGGACCGTCAGCGTGGGAGTCGGCATGCCTATAGTACATGCGCTTCGGCTCACTTGACCTGCTGAGCTGTCGTGGAAGGAGGAGGAGGAGGAGGAGAAGAAGAAGAAGGGCGGCTGTGCTACTGTACATTGCTGCGGACAGCCGACAACGACTTGGATGGATCCCAGGCGGCGGCGCAAGCCGAAGGGAGGGGGGGGACAAAGGCGAGAATGGGATTGTGAGGGTGAGGGTGAGATTTGAACCAGATCGGATCTGCAAGCAAACCATGGGGCGGGTTCGGGTCGTTGATTGATGTGGATGCAAACAGCGTCGGTCTTTTTTTTTTTCTTTCTTGTCATGCTACCTCGGGAGGGAGGGGGGGGGGGGGGGGTTCGGACAAGGACGTACCGTACCGCAGCTAATAAACACACAATGGCGCGTTGGGGGCCATTGGCATCTGCGTATTCGCAGCAGGCCATTTTCTCGGCCGTGTCTCGGTGCAAGATTGATTCCAGGACCCGATTGTTGTGGGCTGCTCCGCATGCGTAGGTAGGTATAGTACATCGTAGTACCTATTCGGACTGTCGTGTGTGTGTAGTGTGGCGCCCTGGTCCTTGGTTGAGCAGCAGCAGCAGCAGCAGCGTGAGCGTGTCGAGGCCCGGCCCCCCCTTCTCACACCTCCCCGCCCCCCTTTCCCCGGCAGCCAGCCGCATGTATGTCATCTACCGAACGATGCGTAAGGGCCGAAGCGACCGTGGTTGGGAGAATCCAGGGTCGCTTGAGGTTCAAGGCCACCCTGCTGCTTGACGCAAGGAGGCAGCAACCCTGACCGGGGCTCTAACTACGTAGGCAGAGTCATCAGATGCCCTGAATGCCTGCCCTCGTGCTGGCCAAGGGTGCGGGAAAGCCAATGCCACATCTAAGCGGCGGTGAGGTGTCTTAGTCACGGACATACATACCACACATACATACTATGCAATACCTAGGGCTTGGATGATTAGGTAGGTAGGTAGGTAGGTCGGTGGTTTGTAATGGAGGTGGTGTTGGAACGATGGCATCGCTAGGCCGCTGCAGAACGCACGCCGGGCTTTCCAACGTACCTACATGGCTAGGTAGGTAGGTAGGTAGCCAAGTTCAACCCGTAGGCAAAAAAATAAAATAAAATAAAAACCACACTGCCCGGCGCCAGCTGACTGACACGTCGACACGCACGTCGACACGTCTTTACCTTTTGCCGCGCACGCTCTCTCCGGCAGATTGGATACCGGCAGTCATTTTAGCATAGGCCTAGCTGCTAGGCGGACCGACTAACCATGATAGCGCCAGGGTGTCTCTGTCTCTATCTCTGTCTCTGTCTGTCTCTGTCTCTGCCTCGTGTCTCTCTCTCTCTCTGGGGCAGTGACACCCCCCGGGACGACTACGCAGCAAGCCGGCTAGATGGTTACAATGCGCTGCTCCGTACCCTATACTCCGCAATCAACCACTGATGATGGCTTGGCGTAGCTGCTCGGTTCACGGCCCCCGTCTGTCTCGGCGCCCCCCCTTCCCTCCACCGTTCACCGTTCCACGTTGTACACTGTTCGTAGGCAGGTAGGCCTAGGTGCCTGGTCAACAAAATCCCGGAAAGAGGCGGTTGCGAAGGAAGAGAACGAACACCTTAGCACAGTCGCCTTACGAGGCCGCAGGCCGCCGGCCGCAAAGGAGCATGCGGAAGAAGCAAGGAACCGCTGGCCCAAGGGATGCGGGAGACGAAACTAAGCACCTGCGAGAGAGAGAGAGAGAGAGAGAGAGCAATGCCTGCCCGCAGGCACGGAGAAACATTGGGCGGTACGTACCTGGAGGAAGGTTACAGCTCGGGCAACAACACGCGGACACATTATGTACATAGCTGCCTACATTCTCATTCTCCCCTTGCCGGTTCCTCTCTCTCGGTTTGGCAATGCTCACGCGCGGCAATGGGTGGTCGGAGATTGAGCGGAGCGACGTTGTGTACGGGCATGGGAAAAGAAACGTTGGACGGATCCCCCACCCTTACGAAGCTTCACCCAAGAGGAAAAGACGGGGCGAGTCGACTGGCATCACGCATCAACAATCGGCTCTCTCTCGCTGGACGCTGGATGCTGGATGCCGTTCCCATTTGCCCCGTTTCTTTTCTTGCCATTGAATCCGTCTACATACCATAATATACATGCCTAGATACCTAACGGACTACTGCATACCTACTACAATGGTACTCCTGTTCCAATGCTCCCCTCATGTGCAACCCCGTCGTCATGTCAGGCACCGATGCCGTGGAAGCTGGCCCGGTTCGAGGCTCCCGAGAATGAGGCAACGTCTAGACCTTGGGCATTTTCGAGAAGAACAAAACAAAGAAGGGGGGGAAACCCCCCAGCAAACAGTAGCCCAGGCCCGGGCCCATGCCATCTGTGGCTTGACCACCAGACGAACGGCGACAATGACAACGTCGTGTGGTCGCCTCATCGACACCATGTGTGCGCCGGTGGGTGGTGATTAGTAGATTGTTACAGCATGGATGGCGTCAGGTGCGGCCGAAAGGGAGCCCCCTCCAAAGAGAACAACAACCGCAAAGGGAGATCCGGTGATGCTACGGGCCACGGCCAAACAGCAAAGGGCTGCCAGAAGGCCGCTAGCCAGCAAAGCAGCGAGCAAGCATGCCCCAGGTTTGCATGGAAATCATGGTTCATGGCAACTTGATGCAGCCAAACCGCCCCCCCCCCCCGGGGGGGGGCTGCCTGCCCACCGCACCGCACCGCATCGTACCGCACCGCACCGCAAGCGTTACTGCCCTGGTCCTGGGAGGCTTCGCTGGACGGACGCTGCAAGCTGTTCTGCGCTGTGCGCTGCTGCATATCTGACCGCCAGTTCATCATCAGACCAAAGGACCAAACCGAGAGCACCATCACCACCGGCGAGGCAAGGCAAGGCAAGGCAAGGCAAGGCAGGGCGAGGACCGGTGAGCAGGACCGGCGAGGGAGACACACCACAAAAAAAAAAAAAAAAGACGGCCACGACACGAGACAAGACTAAACAGACTCTTTCGTCAGGGGCTGCTCCTGGTCATGGTTCCGAGGTCATGGGCATATCCATGGAAAATACGGAGTGGTTTACCTGCCTACCTAGGAACACGGTATCTATTCGTAGTCGGTTGGCATGAAGTGCATTGATCAAACGTTTCCCAAGCCAACCCAGCAGTACCCAGCCCGTCTCTGCGGCTAGTCAACCGCCCTCGACGACTCGTTCGGCAGTGGCGCACTACGTATCCGTACTTCCTAGGTAGGTGTATATGGCCCTCTGTCCGTTGTTGGCTATCCGGCCTCGTCGAGACAAGCCTCATCTTACGCCCATTGTGTCGACCGCACAGACGTCGGGTCTCAATGCGATTGTTCTTTGCTTTGCCCTGTGCTCTTCTCTCCTCTCCTCTCCCGCCTCACCTTGTTGGTTTTCCTTGCAGGCTGCTCTGGTCTGCTCAGCTCATCAAGCAAAAAAAAAAAAAAACACTGACAACCGCACCGTTGGCTTGTCATTGGCAGCAGTGCTAGCCGCGGAAGGGAGCCGCGCAAGACACGACGAGACATAACGCATGCAGCCTGGTTGCTTGATCGAGAAGCGCCCCATTGAACCCGTTGGGATCGGCGAACAGCATAAGCACAATCTACCGCCACATAATACCGGTAGCAAACTGCCAGGAGATACGCATAGGAGGAACCTGGAGGTGGAGTTGCCCACACACACACACACACACACACACACGCACACACACCCCCCCAAACCCCAAACCAGAGGGAAGAAGAGCGGGAGAAAAGGGACAAAAAAGGGCAAAAAAAGAGCCAAAAAAAAGCATGGCATAGTTGGGTGAGACCGGTTCCTCCAAATGTGTCCGGCCAAGCATCGGAACCCTCGCTCGTGGTCCCCTTCTACCCCCCCCCCACCATCCTTTTCAACTTAGGTTCTTCCGTCGGTCTTCCTATCCCCGACTCATCGGGCGTTTCTAAACTTCTCGCTTTCTCGGTGCTCGACTATGCACGCCGTCATACTTTCGCATTTGACTTCTACGGGCGCGTGCTGGAATCCAGGACGCCAGCCAACCACGGGACCACGAGTACGAAGCTACCCGCTGCCTCCGGATTCACGAGAAGCACCACCACCACCACCACCTGTCGTCAGGCGTAAGCGGCATCCAACACACACACACACACACACACACACAACTTATCAACATGCGCATGTCCAAAGTTCGCTCTCGACTCTTCACTGCATCAGCAACCGCAGGTTTCAGACTTGGGGCTCCACGGCACCCGTAGTGTCTAGTGTGTGTACACACACCACGCGGGTTTCGTGACAAACTGTTGCCCACCGCATTCCGCCCCCGCCCCCTCCCCTCCCCACGCCTGCTTTGCCTGCTCGGCTTGCCCTAAGCACGCCCTCACTCTCACTCTCACTCTCACTCTCACTCTCACTCTCACCCACTCTCTCTCTCTCTCTCAGTAAGGGACCCTAGGATTACGGGCCATGCACTCTTGACGACGTCGCTCAAATTTTCCGCCCTCTCGGACCGGATTCCTACCCGTCTCCCAATTGAATCTGTGCCATGCGAGGGAGCTGTGACCATGTGTGTGTGTGTGTGTGGCCATCATACCTACTAGTACATGGTCACGAACCTATCCTTAATACCCGACTTGTATAGTCTTGCCTTCCCTGTATCCCCTCCTCCTTTGTCGGAAAAGCTGTCGTCCAGCTCTCTCGTTTTCCACATTCGCTCGGGTTTCGACACCGCATTGAACCCGCCGGCCCAGGCACATCACGCGTCTTCGATGGTCTGTCTGCCTGCCCGCCTGCCCGCCTGTCTGTCTGCTTGAACCGGGACGGCGATGCATGAATGCGTGGCCATGCCTTTTTAGCACCCAGCCCCGGTAGCGGCCGGCCTCTCGACGCCGCACTTAAATTCCAACAACTGACATCTCGTTACCCATTCTCCTCTCCCGGGCGGCGTCCCCCTTAGCTATATCCAGGACCCCTCCTTGCCTGGGGCTGCGGCCTAGGGTGTCGACACGCTAAGCTGGGCAGTTTGCTGAGGAGGAGCCTAGGAGGGGAAGGGGGGGGGGGTGTGATGAGGAAAAGAAAGCATGGCAGCCACCCGGTGTCTGTGTGTTGTGCCGCGGGAAGGGGGGGGGGGGTCTTTCAAACATGTGCTCAACTGGCCAACCCATGTCGGTTCCCAAACTATGCCTGGGTAAAGCAGTCCTTGAGCCTTATTCGACCACCTCCGCCGCATCGCATTCTTCAATGAGGGCAGGGCAACAGACGACGGACTGTCCCAGGCATGGCAAGGGACAGGCGGCGGCACCAACAAGATCCCATCATCTGCCACTGGTCATCCCCTCCCCTATATGCAAGCTTGACATATACGCTCTGCCCTGCCTATTACTACGTTCACTGCCGTCCACGCTGCCATTCTGTCCGAGAAAGAGAGAGAGAGAGAGAGAGAGAGAGACAGACAGAGACAGGGCCAAAAAACGAAGGAGGAAAAAAAAAAAAGGCCACACGCACACACACACACACACACACACACACACACACATGCTCCCGCATCCACACCCTCTCGCTCTTCGCACACATACCATCCGTACTCCGTACTCAAACCGCCTTACTACTAACGTCTTCGTCGTCGTCTCTTCCCTTCTCCACAGCCGCGGTGGCTCTCCATCACTGCTGTTGCTGGGCTCGTCGCTATCGTGCTGATTTTTGGGATTCTTCTCACACACCCATGACACGCCCCTCCCCTGGCTCCGGCCCAAGTCTCCTCTTGTTTCTTATTCGATGACTTTCCTCTCGTCGGTTTAAGAGTCCTGTACTTTTTCGGGCCTGGTTGTCACTTTGTTAATCAGACCCCGGTTTCCGTCCCCCACCTCCTCCTCCACCCTCTTCAACCCATCACCGTCCCTCCAACTACGACTTTCTTTGGTCCATTTTAATTCTTTTCTCTTCCATTCACAAACTGCATCACCGCAACTTCCCGACGTGGACCGGCCTGTACCTTGCTTCGTTGGCCTCTACCGACCTCTCAGTGGGAGAACGATGACTCTGGCAAAGCCTCGCTTTCTGATGAAGACTTGCACCAGCCTGCTTTGACTGACTGACGTATACTTCCGCCGCCCGCCATCCCTCTCCGTCCACCCTACTACCCGCCGCCTACCTGCTTCAACACCAACACCGAGCAAGACCAAGCTCGATTGTCCATCGTTGGTCCCCCGGCCTCTTGGATTGGCCCAATCATGTTGATGATTTCTTTCCAAACACCACCTACGCCGCCATCTTGATCTATATTCGGATCCTCTTCTCCCCCTTTCAGGTCTCCCCCCCCTATCTCTTCCCCTACTCCCCAGGATTATACGGAACGGCCCTTGCCCTTTTTTTGTTCTTTCTTCCTCCGGCCAAACTTGCCAACATCGGGATCAACATTGCCCATTGTTCAGGGGATCAGATTCACCCGAAAGAAACCGTTGCCCTCTTTTGCATCTAGCAACAGGCCCGTTGTCACCAACCCTTCCGCCGACGCCGTCGACCCCGTGTTTCCGTCTTAACCTGCAGCCGCCGCGTTCCCCGCGAGCCGACAGAGCCCCCCCCCCCCAAGCCAGCTAGACCTTTCTTTGTCTGGGAAAAGCAAAAACAGTACTCTCCCGACGAGCATCGAACAACGGTCCCAGTTGCGAACTTTGGGACACCTAACCGACCATCACCCACCTTCCTCCCTTAGAGCTGCCCGTCCCGGGTGGTGTCACGCAAACCGAAAAGCTGGCGCGCGTCTATCGCGCCCATGACACAAGACCGTATCCAACTTACCTAGGCGGCAAAACCGTCACCGTGGATATCGCGTCTCTCCTGAAGGCTCCCGACTCAGATGAGTCCTCCACCGCTCCGCCCCAGCATACCCGATCCTCCTCAGACCCGTCAACGACCGCAACCACGGCGACCACGGCGCCTGTCAGCGGGCTACCTCCCTATGGCCCGCCACCCATAGCGCCGGGTCTAGCTGCGGGCGGCAAGCGTGCCATGCCGCCGCACGTGGCCGAGTCTCCGGCCAAAAAGCAGAGCAAGTGGTCGCCGGAGGAAGATGCCCTGATCATCGAACTCCGGGGGAGCGGGATGAAGTGGGAAGACATTTCGAAACGTCTTCCGGGACGAAGCGCCATCAGTTGCCGGCTTCACTACCAGAACTACCTCGAGAGGCGAAGTGAGTGGGACGAGGAGCGCAAAAACAAGCTCGCACGGCTTTACGAAAGGTACGAACCCCCCCCCCCCCCCCCCCCCCCCCCGCGTCGTCGGGAAGAAGGAACTAACAAGTGAATCAGGTTCAAGCCGGAGATGTGGGCAAAGGTTGCGGAGGAGATGGCCGTTCCTTGGCGGGCCGCCGAGGCCATGCACTGGCAGCTCGGCGAGGCCGACATGGCCCGACGGGCCGGCGTCGTGCCGTTTTCTCTGACAGCCGTCAACGTCGACCAACCGGGCGCCGGCCACCGACACTCGCCTTCCCGCGGCCACATGCACTCACAGTCACAGGGCAGTCTGCCCCGGGACATTGGCGGGCCCTCCCCGCGATACGGCCGACCGGCGCCGCCGCCGCCGCCGCCGGGCATATCACCGATTCCCGGCGGGCGAGCCCTCGCCGCCCGGCGCGAGAGCATCACCGGAAGACCGCCGGTGGGACCGGACCCGAACGAGATGGCGAGCATGGCACAGAGCGTCGTCCCCGGGCTGGCGCCGCTCCAGGGGCTCCCGCCGCCGAGCCGGAGCTCCGGTATGCTCCCGGGGGTTGCCGAGCTGACGACGGGCATGAGCCCGTACAGCACCCCGGCCTACGCGCTGGGGGGGATGCCCACGGCGAGCCCTGTGCCCAGCGCCAGGGCGAGCCCGGGGCCGCTGCTCCCCGCCCTCCACTACCCGCCGCCCACGAGCCGGCCGGCGCCAAGCGACGAGCGAGCCCGGGCACGGAGATGATGAGCTCGAGGGAGACGAGCCGGCGACGGCACATGGACCCCCGGCAGGAGGAGATTGACCGGCGGCGTGTTGCATGACTGTAGAGCAAGGAGGTTTACTGGCAAACGTGGGAAAACAAGAAAGAGGGGGGTGTTTCGGGTCCGGGGCCGGGGGCGCGGGGTGGCGGCGGCGGCGGCGGCGGCGAACTCGGAGTTGGGAACAAAAATTCTTTGTGTGCGAGGGGGGGAACGCACGTGTCACATTTTCACACCCTACTGAGTTTTCATGATGAGCATGGGAAACCTCCCGAGGATCCGGTTCTTTTCTTTCATCGCCAGACGTGTTTGTCCGGAAGAAGGACGGGAGGTGCAGGGGGAGGAGGGGGGGGGGGGGGGGGCGCACGACACGAAAACAGGAGCACAGCATGTTGCATCAGGACCGGAGCAAGATTTTTTGTCTCGATTTTGTTTTTTGAATTTTTTTTTACCTTGCCTTTTTCATATCTACGACATCGTTACTACATATGGCGGGGTGCCGACGAGGGGGGGGGGGGGTCTTTCTCCCGCGCTGGAATGGCCTTCTATCCTCCCAATGCCTTCTTCCCTCTGCCCCCCCCCCCCCTCTATCCTCTTCTTCGTGTCATTTTACTTTTACCTGGTATCCCCCTTTCATTTTTCTTTTCCCTCTCTCTTCTTGGGGGTTCCACGTCATCTCTTGGTCGGCGGCAGCAGCGGGCGGTTTGTTGTGTGCACGTGCGCACGTGTGGAGAGAGAGAAAGCAGGAGCAGAGGGACAGGAAGAGACGGAGAGAAGGGAGAAGGGGAGGAAGGAAATTGGGGGTGGAGTGCGGGGGGGGGGGGTCTATGGGTGTTTGAATGTGTCTGTCTGTGTGTGTGTGCTTTTATGCGTGTGGTGTTGGCTTCATCTGTATGTATTGTTTCTCGGTTTGGGCCGATTCAGGCAAGGGGCGGAAAGAAGCGAAGAGCAGACGGGCGGAATATGTCACTTTGACGAAGAGACGGGAAACGCTCATGATAGAATTTCAGGTCACTTAGAACGCTCTCTCCCCTTCCGCGCTTCCTCCTCCTCACCTCAGTCTCGTCAGCCCCCCCCCCCCCCCCTCCTCCACCCTTTTCTTGTCTCACTTGTTCTTTAGTGTGGCTTCCGTAATGTGTTCTGTGCCCGTGCATCCATCTGCTATTGGCAGCGACCGACGGAGGCAAAGGCCGTCAAGAGTCGCGGCAGAAGATGGCCCACCAGTTGTCGCGCTCGTAGCCGCTCTCGAGCACCCTGCCGCCCACCTCGGCGACATCCTCCTCGAGCTCGCCCTCGCGGTAGAGGTGGTAGTACCTCTGGAACGTCTCGTCCCGGGCCGGCTGGTCGCGCTCCTTGCGGCCCTTGGTGACCCACGACACAAGCTGGTCCTGGGCGGCGCCGGCGTCCCAACCCCGCCGGCTACCGCCCTGCTCCAGCGCCCACACCATGACGAGGGCCCTCCCGGTCCCTGGGCGGACGGCGTCGAGCAGCGCGGCGACGGCGGCCCGGCGGCGCTCCCGCGTCGACATGTGGTGGATGACGGCGATGGAGATGGCAAAGTCAAAGGCCGCGCCCCGGTACGGAAGCGCCAGGGAGTCGGCGACCAGGACCTGATTGTTCGGCGCCCGGGCCGCCTGTTGCTGCTGCTGCTGCTGCTGCTGCTGCTGCTGCTGCGTCTCGGGGGTCACGGCGCCCTCCTTGGTCTTGTTCTTGGTCTTCTTCTTGTTGCCAGTGCCGTCGGCGTCAAAGTGCGGCGGCTGGTAGCTCCGCGCCAGCGAGACCAGGTTCGCGCTCCGGTCCGAGGCGATGATGTAGAGGGCAGGGTTGACGCCAATGTACTTGCCGTTACCGCAGCCGGCGTCGAGGCCGACGGAGCCGGGGGGCAGCGAGAGCAGGAAGGAGGCGACGAGGGGCCACGGCTTGTAGCGGGTGGAGGAGAAGTGCGGGGCGATGGCCTCGTATACGGTGTGGACATGACGGGACTCGTAGGCTTCGGCGTCGTCTGCTGGTGCCGGTGTTGCCGCTGCTTCCTCTTTCCCTTGAAGCCCCTCTGCTGGTTGCTGAAGGGGTGTTGAGTCCGTCGGCGGCTGAGAGATGGCGGGGTCATGTTCACGGCTGGACGAGACGGAGGAGTCGCCAAGGGCGGAAGTAGGCTCCGGCGAACGGGGATCGACAGTGGCGGCGGCGGCGGCGGCGCCGAGTTGGGGGCCGGACAAGACACCCATGAGGGGTTCTCCCTCCCGCGGCAGATGGGTTGCGCTAGCAACGTTTGGGCTCGGCTCTCTTGCGCTGCGGCAGCAGGTTTCCCTTTTCGGATCTGGCCCCCTTGCTGCTAGCTGCTAGCCAAAAGTTCACCCTTATTGCCTGCCGAGAAGAGGCTTGCCGGTCACAGGGGCGGAAAGAAAGAGAAAAGGAGGGAAAAAAAAGGGGGAAGGGAAGGGGAGGGTTACGTCGAGGCCCCCCTGGTCTGCGGTCCCGTTAAGCTTGATATGTGAGCGTTGGGAGCGTTGAGACGTTTGGAAAGCTAGAACAAGACGGAGCACGAAATTGCATGTCTGTGTGTCTGACTCTTGCCTCGGGGTTTGGCGGTTAGGTTACCACTGGTCACACACCCCCATCTTCTATTGCGATGCAAGAGAGTAGTTCGTGGGGAGAAGATGAAATGAACGAGCGGGATACCCCGAGAGCCGCTGTCGAGGCTCGTGCGCTGCAGACGTCAGTGACTCAGGGAGGGAGGGGTGATTGGCCGAGCGGTGAGTGTGGTTGCAGAGGGCAGAAAAAAAGAAGAAAAAAAGAGACGTTTGGGATCCGAAGGCAGAAAAAGGGGAGCAGCCGACGGAGAATTGACAACCCCCTCCCCCCCTGGCTGACTTGCGCTACTGGGGGCCTTGGTCTTTTGGAGAAGGGGGGGGGGGGGGGTGAACCCGGAGGTTTGTGGTTGAGGGAATAAAACGAATCAGGCAAGCTTGGAGGTGGGTGGAATTTCCTAGAGAGGAATGAAGTGGACCCTCGTTTCTGCTTGAGAATCTGTCATTCCTGCGTACCTACGGATGCTACAGTATGCGCGGTGCGGTGCGGTCATGGTAACGCTGGTGGCCTCGAACCGGCACGCGTTCCGGGATTTCAAGGGCCTTTTCCCCGGCTCGGCAGGGCTCCGAATCCTGCTCTCATGTCCCTCGATCCTGTGCTGGCCTGCTGAGCTTGCCCAACAACAACAAAAAAAAAAGAAGAAGAAGAAGAAGAAGAAGAAAAAAAACCCGTCTCTAATCTTTTTTTCCTTTGCCTTCTCTCTCCTCTCCTTCTTCTTCTTGTCTTCTTGTTCCCCTCCAGAAATATAACAATACATCGAGGAACAAACGATAGGGATGGAGCGGAAGAGAGGGGATGGGAGATTGGGATACACGACCCTTCCGCTTCCCTGCCCCTGCGAGTCAAAGCAGCGAACACCACACCGTTCGCGACGCTTAACCCCCCCTTAATAGCACCCGCCGTACGAATAGTTCGTCGCACATCAATTACCGACGTAGCATCAGAGTGGACGAACCGATCACGTTCGATCCGTGGGGTCTGTCAATGTTTGTCCTGTCTCACGTTGTCTCCGACGGCGCAATATAGATGTGGAGGGGGGGGGAGTGTGTGCTGAGCATCGAGCACGAGAGCAGCGAGCGTTCCAGCCGCCTGGGGTGTAAACGAGATTTGGAATTCCGAGGGCTCGGTACGAACGGATGGAGATCATCCTTGGATGATATCTTGCGTGATTGCTGCCAGGGGTCCCGAGTCCTTCGTTCGGCCAACCCCCCCCCCCCCCGTTCGTCCCCCGTCAATCCCCTGTCTGCTCAGCTTCGGCCCGTTAGGCATGTTAGTTTAGGAAATAAGTAAGTGGAGGGACGGGGTAGGAAAACACACCCCAATTCTGTAAAGCATCGTTGGACTGAAGAACATGGAGACGCGCGGGGCCTTGCAACCCAGAGCCACGTCCACATCAAACCTGACCTGCGCGCGCGCGATGGGTATGCAATGGAGGACCCGGACACACCTCCTTGCCCCCCCTTACGGATGGCATACCATTTGGCGACGTCAGGTTCAGGTAAGCCACCATTGACCCTTGTCCACCCCCCCCCCCCCCCGTTTGCTCGGTACAAATACCGCGGGATTTGATCTCCGATCGGCGAGAGAAAACCGTCCGAGGGGCTGGTTGTCGTGTGTGTGTGTGTGTGTGTGTGTGCCGTGGAATCATGCTGCAGATGCTTGAGCAAGCATAAGCCTACTAGCCGATACGCCCGGCGTGTTCCACGGCCACGCACAGGACTGCGACGCGTGAATGGAGTGATTACCGCTCTGTCGGGGGGGGGTCGAGGCACTGCGGTGCGCCAACGCTTGTCAGTCATCAGAGACAGGCAGGCCCGCTCCCGCACGACACTCGCTCGCTTGGCCTGGAATTTCCCCGAGGACATTATTGACCGAGTTCCGTTTGACGAGCAACAAGGTGGCGTACAGGCGCACTTGGTGGAGGGGGTGCGAGTAGATCAAACCACAAAACTGGGGACTGACCTCTCTCTCTCTCTCTCTCTCTCACGGAACACCCGCGTGCTTGCGCAAAAGAAGAAGAGACATTGGGGGCGTGAAACGGTCGCGGACCGTAAATCGCCTACTTGATTGGACTCGCGGTGCATCGCCGCCCCGTCCCGACCCGCGGTGGTCTCGGGGGGCGGCGATATCTGGTACCGGGAAGTGGGCCCCAGTGCCGTATTCCGTACCGCCCATCTTCATCTACCTTTACAGCCGGACCTGCATCTGATGTTTCTCTTTCCCCTCGCGACCCATGTAGTCTGGCAACTTTGTTTTCCGTATTCCAGTCTCCAATTTTGCTGACTGATATATATATACATCAGAACATCCCAGCTCAGGCATTTCCCAGGTTCAACGGACTCTTGGCGTCGAACTCGTGCGTGGTGATGAGGTCGGGGTAGTTGATGCCTCCTTGCTTGATCGCGCTGTCCATCGTCTCCATGATTACAAGACTCTCCGACAGCGGCAGAGAGGCGCTTTCCAGCTTGCCGTCGCGCAGGCAGCGCGCGCACTCGTCGGCCTCCCAGAACATGCCGTGGCCCCACTTGCGGGCCTCGTCCTTGGGGATCGGGCACTCGACGACCTCGACCTCCTCGACGCCCTTCTTGACCACCTTGTACGACAGCGGACGGAATGCCGGGTGGGCGACCTGGATCTCGCCCTTGGAGCCCTGGATGCGGATCGCCGGGGCGGTGTTGCCCTTGCCGTCGGGTGCCGTGTCGACGCGCAGCGAGGTCGTGGCGATGCCCGTCTGCCGGTTCTTGGGGAAGTTGAGGATCATGGTGGTTGACTCATCGGCGCCGGTCACGGGGTACTTTTGCACAGATGCCAGCACCTCGGGCGACTCCTTGTCGGCCTGCAGGTGGTACAGCGTCTGGAACAGCCACGTCAGGGAGTAGATGCCCAGGTCGAGGAGCGCACCGCCGGCGAGCTCAGGGTTGACCATGCGGTGCGAGTCCGCGAACGACAGCTTGTCGGAGCCCTCGGCGGCGTCGTTGGAGTTGAAGGACAGGTCGGCCGTGGTGCGGTAGACCTTGCCGATGGCGCCGGTGGAGATGAGCTCGCGCACCTTGATGCTGAGGGGGAAGTAGCGGGTCCAGACAGCCTCCATGAAGAAGAGCTTCTTGGCGCGGGCCGTCTCGACGAGGACGCGGGTCTGTTGGGCGGTGACGGTCAGTGCTTTCTCACAGAGGACGTGTTTGCCGGCGTCGAGGGCGAGCATGGCGTTCTGGAAGTGGTGCGAGTGCGGCGTGGCGACGTAGACGATATCGACATTGGCATCACGGACGAGCTCGGCGTAGGAGCCGTAGACGGGCGTGTCGGCCGGGGCATCAATCTTTTTGACAAAGTCGCGCGCCTTCTGGGCGTCGCGGGAGGACGAGACGGCAGCGATGCGGTGGGCAACGTCAGTCACGTCGCGGGAGGCCGGGTTGGTGAGGAGGTCCTTGCAAAAGGCTGTGAGGTGTTAGCGAGAGCGTGGCTTGGAAGGGGAGGGGTTTATAGCATTGGAGCCATCGCTGGCCAAGGTGAGAGCGAGAGGAAGGGGAGCTCACTCTCGGCGATCCAGCCGGTGGCCATGATGCCCCAGTTGACTGTGTGCGGCGCCATCTTGAAGGTCGAGTGTAAAGGGAAGATGAGCTGCGTATGGCCCGGTTCTTCCAAAGCAGGAAAGCCGTTTGATGAGCAAAGGCCAATCAATGGTTGGGTATATCAAGATTGAAGATCAAGGACCTTTGAGAAACCAGACGGGAGAAACAGATGAGAGAAACAGATGCGAGCTGGCGAGGGTGTCGTCTCCCTTTTCAATCCCTCGTCCATTCTCACCCCTCCGCTCCAGCAATCCTCGGAGGGAGCTGCTGCGGGGTACCAGGACGGCTTGCGGTTGCGAACTGTGTGCAGGGATTGTTACGCGTCACAACACCCCGACTGCTTTCTGAGGAGGCAGATGCGGCGGCGGCCAGGAGCTTGCTTTCACTGAGAACCGAGCGGGGGCCACCGTGGGAGGTCGGACCGTTTACCCCGCCGCGGGGCTTTCTCTTCTTATCGTCGATAAGACGTCATCATAGGCCAAGCTACAGGGAGGGAGGGCATATCGATGCCTTGGGGGATGCGACAACCCTATTTTGCAGGCCGGCCATAACCTCCCTGGCAATGGCAAACTGCTAGGTTTGCGAAATTGATAATCTGGGGCACGTCTCTATTGATTGCCTTTGTCAGCCGATTGACGTTGTTTCGCGTTTGTTCAGACGTCACCGCCGCTCGCTCTTTGACCCTCATTGCCCGGATACCTACGTAGGTAGGTAGGTACTGTGACGGCTCCTCGTCGGCGTCGCGCATCACCAATCAAACCCCACCCCGCCTCATCCAGATAAAACAAACCAAAACCAAAAGAAGAGAGAAAGAAAAAGAAAAGCCTCCCGGCCATGACTAACACCGTCGCCCCGATACCGCGCCTGATCTACGGCACGGCCTGGAAGAAGGCCCAGACCGCGCCCTCGTCGCCTCCGCGCTTTCCGCCGGCTTCCGCGCCCTCGACACCGCCGCGTCCCACCACTACTCGGAAGAAGGGGTCGGCGCCGGCCTCCGCGCCTGGCTCGCCCAGAACCCCGCCCACGGCGTCTCCCGCTCGGGGCTCTACATCCAGACCAAGTTCTCCCCCTCGCCCTCGGCGCTGCCCATCCCGGACCAGGTCCACGCCTCCGTCGCCTCGTCCCTCAAGAACCTCTCCGTGCCCGGCAACCTCTTCGCCCGCGAGGAGGCGCCCGCCGTGGCCAAGGACGATGGTGACGACGGTGACGGCGCCGGCGGCTTCTACCTCGACTGCGTCCTCCTCCACGCCCCCTACCCTTCCTACGCCGACACCCTCCTCGCCTGGCGCGCCCTGGAGTCCTATGTCCCGTCCCGCGTCCGCACCCTCGGCATCTCCAACGTCGGCCTCGGCGAGCTGCGCGCCCTCTGCGCCGACGCCGCCGTCAAGCCCGTCGTCGTCCAGAACCGCCTGAACCCCGACGAGGCCTACAACACCCCCGTCCGCGTCTTCTGCCGCGACCGGGGCATCAACTTCCAGTCCTTCTGGACGCTGACCGCGAACCCGCCCCTGGTGAGGAGCGAGGCCGTCGGTGCGGTTGCCGAGGGCGCCGGCGTCAGCAACGAGGTCGCCATGTACGCGCTCGTGCTGGGGCTGGGGGCGTGAGCGTGCTGGACGGGACCACGAACGAGGTCCGCATGAGGGAGGACCTCGAGGGCGTCGACAAGGTGGCTGCTTGGGCCGAGGGCGGTGGTGCAGAGGTTTGGGGACGGAGCCTGGCGGACTTCAAATCCGTCCTCGGGGAGCCGGAGGGCGGGGCCTAGTCATGCGGGAGGAGCACAAACATACGTCACGAGATGTACGAAAACAAAGAATACCCGGTATAATTCTACTCGGGCGGAGAAAGCCCTCTCCGCACGTCCCCAAAGAAACGCCCAAGAAATGCACTCCGTCCTGGGTATTTCACAATCCGTCGTAATGTCCTTCCCTAGAGCCCGGAGGGCCTGGGACCGCCTCCCCCCCCTCCTCCTCCTCGCAGAACACATCACCTGATTGATGCTCGTCTGTTTGCTAGCCCCATTTTCCAAGAAATACATCTGGACGAAAACAAGACTCGCTGTGGTATCTTAAAAAACCCCCGATAAAGAAAAAGCACGAGCCGAGGTGGTCATCGTATCCTTCACACCGCCTATTCCCTTTTTGAACTTTGTGGATTCATCATTAGGAGAGGGGAAATAACAATAAGAAAAGAAAAGAAAAGAACAAGAAAAATGTTGATCATGCAATGTCATTAGTCGTCGGTGTTGTATTCCTGGTCGTCCACAAGGATCACAACTGTCAATGTTGCCGCGTACGCCTCGCGGATAGCGCATGCCATGCTATGCAGCGTTAGCCAAGTCATGTTCAGAAAAGACAAGCGCCCCGCTCCAAGCAACTCACCAGGTCTTTCGAATGTCTGCAACCACGGCACTCAGGCCCCAGTGCGAACACCAGGAGCGAGCCAGAACCTCGTTGTCTCTGACCCCGAACGCCTCCACCACCAACACCTGCTCCTCGTCAATCTGATCCTGGCTACTGGTGGTGTGCGGGCCTGCATTGGAGCTCGTCCTCGAGGTTCGCGCGCTTGGAGACTGTCCGTACAGCCCGCCCCAGTCCTTGATGTTCATAATCTCGTCCGCCTTGACTGTTTGGAAAATGTAATCAAAGAAGAGGGGGTGCGGGCCGTCCGAACAAGGCCATGCCGAGATGAAGGAAACGTCGTAGGTCAGATGCATAGGCCACGAGACCCCGTCGACGGCGAACTGGACCGTTGCGTCGAATACTTTCGGCACCGGCGGCGGCTCCTGGAAATGGTCGGGGGCAGCCCTGAAGCTGAGCAGCTCGATGCGCACCGTATCGACAATGTCGTCTGCGTCCGGGGCCACAAGCTTGTACTCCTTGACAGGAAACACTTCCGCCGGAGGTCCAAGGGGGTCGGATCGCTCGCTCATCGATTGGACGTCCTCGGGTGTCATGCGCTGGCGAGGGCGGCGGGACCGAATGCGGGCGATTTGAGACCGCCCGAGGTCCGTCGTCGGGCGGGCCGGTCCGACCCAGCCTGCCAGAGACCGGCATGTGGGCGCAAGCACCTTTCCGACGATGGAGGCGGCAGTCCAGTAGGTGTAGCTGTTCCTGTACTGAAACCCGCAATGGGGGTGGAGGTGCGTCATCATGGCGAGCGAGTCGGTAGCCTTGTCCGGATCAATATCGATGAGAGTGTTCATGATGAGGAACGGGAACGTGGGCTTTTTTTTTTCAGCGTCAGTCGAGGTTAGAGCACCGGCCGGGGAACAACAGATACAACCTACCCCGGGGAGCACGAGGCCGCTGAAGAACGCCAAGGCATCGGAACTGATGATATCGAGAGACGCCTCCATGTCCCTCTGCTTCATCATGTCGAGAGTTTGGCCCAGATTCGGCCATTTCATCATCTGAGCAAAGCGCCGCAGCATCTTGATCTGCCGCTTTTTCAGTCTGAAGCGTAGGTTGACTACCCGCACACGTTAGCCTTGCTCCTCGATTTGGATCCCGCCCACACTTACTCTGCTCCACTGTCTTGCCATAGCCCTCGACCCTCACGTGCTCCCGCCAACGTCTCGCAAGCGCAAGATCCCATTGGATGGTGGGCGGCAGCTGAGGCAGCAGCTTCTCCTTGGCCCATTCGCCGTGCAGCCGTGAGTTGATGCGCAAATCCAGCTCCATGCTGAGCACAAGTTGGTGGCAGAACTTGATGTACTGGTGTTGGCTTGCGTGGCCCGGGTCGAAAATGAATCGAGTGACGACTTGGTTCTTGGGACTCGTGAAGTCGATCCAGTCCGGCCGGGACAGGACCATGATCAGGTCGGTGATCTGCTTCTCGAGCCCCTTGTGCGGGTTCATCAGCTTGTCGGGGTCGCGGAGAAAGCGGCGGTATAGGCTTTTGTACATCCACTCGGCGTCGTCGTCCTCGAGGCCAGACTCCAACTCTTTGAGGCGCTCGAAGATGCGGGCCAGGTCGACCTCCCGAGCCGCCACGCCGGAATCTCTCAGGGCGATGGTGGGCGGGATAATGCTAGACAGAGAAGCCCACTGATTCAACGTGATGGTGCCCGGCTGCTGTCCGTAGAAGAAGGCGAAGCTCGGCTGCTCGAGAGTCTCCCAGGGATAGACGGCCACACCACCGCCCTGCATACGGAGGGTCATCAGCTGGGTCATGGAGTCGTGCAGGTTGGCCACGTCGGACTCGTCGGTTTGGTTTCCCGCCGAGGTGGTGTACAGGGCGTAGTAGTGATCCGATGCGTGCGGTACGGGACGCTTGTGTCCCTTGTGGGCGGGGACACCGCGAGAGACGAGCTCCATGGCATGGCCGAGGGTGAGCTCTTCCTGGCTGGACATTCCGGGCGGCGGCCATTCGGTCAGCGGACCCGATTCGAAGAGGACCCCGTTGGGGTGTGCGCGGCCCTTGCCCTTGGCTCGGGCGGGATCCGGCCTTCTAGGCCGCCGGCGGGAGCGACGGTGGTCCGGGTGATCGGCGTGGCCGTTCGGGGACTCGCCTGGTCTCAGGGACTTGCGCATGTCGGCGAGGGACCGACGTTTGCGCGGGGCGACATCTCCGTCACTCGCTCTGCGCGATTCCGGGTTTTCCTATAACCGGGGTCAGCACGAAAGCCGTCGAGGTATGGGGCGCGCGTCCGTCTCCACGACAGCTCAGCGTTTGGCTCGCCGTACCAGTCTCCCCTTCTTCGCGAGGCTCCTGTTCCGGAAGATGCTACCCCAGAAGCTCTTCTTCTCGCCGCGACCCTCCCGGTCTGCTTCTTCCCTGTCGTCGGTCATACCTCGTGAATGAATTACAAAGTGACGGTGCTCGAAGGGCTGTTGCCCGCTCGGAGGGAGTTGTTGCGATGCGGGCAGGATAAAACAAACAAACAAACAAACAAACAAACCGTTTGTTGGGTTGAACGAGGCCCGGGCGAGAAAGGGCGCGAGTGAACTCGTCAGTAGGGGTGGCTGCGCACCACGCGCGTCACGGGGAATGCGCCTGTCGCAGGTGGAGCGGTACGTTCAGCATCGGCCCAATGTCGCCCGGTAGTAAGGTTGTCAGTGGTTGTAGATTATTCCGCAACTACCTACGGCAGCGTTTGAGGCATTGGCTCCACTCCCAAGCCTAGGAATGGCGAAGAGACGACGGCGGGGTCAAGACGCTGCTGCTGCTGCTGCTGCTGCTGCTGCTGCTGCTGCTGTTGTTGCTGTTGATGTTGTCGATATTGTCGACGTCGTGGTTGTTGTCAAAGGTCGGGAGAATGAAGGAATGTCTGTGTGTTGGACGTCTGTGAGATGATCCGAAGGAGATCAAGAATGCATCTCAAGTTGAAGGTGGCGGCGGCAAGGTAAGCGAAGTTTGCTGCCTACTCACGGTCGTAAGCGCAGCAGGTCTGTCCGTAATTAACAGCGAATAGAAAAGGGAAAGAAAAAGTATAAAAAAAAAAAAGATGGGAGCAATGGCTCGTCCAGTGGTGGCGCTCAGTCGAATTCGATGTGGTGGTGGTGGTTCACGTGTCGCAAAGAGCATGAGATGACGGAGTGAGTCCGGGCGGCGGCGGCGGCGGCGGCGGCGGGTGGTCTGGGTTTTTTTTTTTCCTGGCGGGGGGTTCAGGTGGATGAGAGTGAGAATGAGAGTGAGAGTGAGAGTGAAAGTGAAGAGTGCAGAGTAATAAGAGTGTGAGAGTGGGTGGACACCCGGTACCTAATTAGAAAGGCGATTGGACTGGACAGGAGGAAGGCACATTGACTGAAGTGAGGTGAAGCGAAGCAGGAACGATGAATGAATGGATGGGCGAATGGATGGCAGGATGCACGCATGCACTCCGTACCTTTTTTCTTCTTTTCCCCCCTCCCTCCCTCCCTCCCTCCCTCTCTCTCCCCCTACAGTTGATAGAACATTGTCCATTGTCTTCGTTTCCCGTCGCTTCCACACTGCATGGCGGCAGTTGCTCCCGTCGCTGCGGAACGCCTCGCTGGCCCTCATCTCGTACATTTAGTCGCCGGTTCCCTGCTCTGGGTTGGTCTTCGTATGCGTTGCTACTAAGGTACCGGTATTCATGGCCTTGCAAGGAAGGGTATCCGTACCTCTGCCACCTCACCCTTGCGTAGTTGCGGTGCGGTGCGGTGGAGAGTAATACTGCGCTGCTCTTGTAAGTGGCAGTCGGGTGGGTGTTAACTCTGATTGCCCGTATCCGTATAGTAGTAGTGCATACAGAGTATACACCTTGTACATTACGCCTGCGAACCTACCTACTGCGTAAGCAGCTCGCTGTTATGATGGTCAAATTAGCCGGGCTTACTGTACCCGGGCACGCATTGTCCAAGTTGAATGAGGAGAGAGAGAGTAAGCCCGCAAAGGGCAAAAAAAAGTCAAGTGCGCGACTGCAGATGAGGTTCGTCTTGATAGGCCGAGCCGCCGCGGTGCCCGAATGCCCAACAGCGGATGGGCCTGCACGCTGGGGCGTTGCGGAAGGGAACAACCCAGTGTCGCGCGCTGGGCATGCAAGAAATCCAAACCTGCCACGTCGTGTGTCATCCCGCTCTATCCAGTATCCACGCACGCTGACTCGCCCTATGCCAGCTTCAGCGCCATGCCGTACCATGCCATGCCATGCCATGCCATATACGTCTGCCCAAAGCTTCTTCTTCGTTGGGGAGGGGCAAGTCTTTCCCCCCCCCCTCTCTCTCTCTCTCTCATGCGGCCAGGCAACGAACCCGCTTTCCGGGTCCCGAATCTCGAGAGAACCCTAACCCTGGCGTTTCCCCCCTTCGCTGCCTCCAACGTCCGTCCACCTCGACGTGGATTCCACCCACGAACCCATTCATTACCGCCCTCGACCATGCACGTCAACAAACCAGTCCCACCGTCCGATGCCATGCAAGGGCGCCAACGCCCGTTCGGTGCCTCTTTGATCGAGATCGAGGTCCTTTGTTATTGCCCAGCGGCGCCCAATCAATCCGTGACGTTTGCTCTTCGGGTCCAGTTCCTGCCCAGGCCAACCGCCTTTGAGAACCGCCTTCGACGGCGAAACGTCCCCTCCCCCTTCTTCTCCACCAAGAGAGAGAAAAAATCAAGAAGAAGAAAAAAGTATAAAAATACAAAATAAAATAAAAAGGTCGAGCCGTTGATTGTTCGGGGTTTCCCTCCCCGGCCCCGGGTGCCCAGCAGGCTGAATGGCCCGCCGCCGGCCAACGGGTCGCGTGGCTTTTCCTGAATCAAACCCCCGACACTTCCGTCACTCGGTCCGTCCGCCGCGCGCATGGTCGCCTTGCGTCCTCTGCCGCAACCACCTCGCCAGGTATCTAGGCCATTGTACGTCATCGACGGTCTAACTTCCTGCCATAGTTCTCCCCCCGGACGGCTTGGCCCTCTGGCGGTTGTGCGTCTTCGATATGACGTGCTCTGGGCGTTCGGCAGTACCACAAAGTCCCTCCGCCGCGATCCTCGGTGGATCGGTGACACGACATGTTCATCAATGTTAAGGATCTTCCTGGGAGTAATTCTGCCTCTAGTGTTTCGACCTGTCACCCAGCTGGTGTGATGCCTGGGGTAAGGGTCCATGTCAGCCCAAAGATTGCGCTTTCAAACCTAGTTTATATCAAAGACCTTGTACGGACCTCCAAACACCCGCCCGCTTGGAGCTCGCTATACTACGTAGCTTTAGGTCTCTTCGCTGCCACCGTCGCTGCCGATATTGCCCATTCCTTTCATTTCTTCATGTCCCGCATACAGCAAGCCGCCGCAACTCCGAGCCCCCATCACGCGGCGGGAATCAATGCCATCAGCTGTGTTTTCCTTGGTTATTACGGCTCACACCGGAGCCCCCCTCCCCCCATACCAGGACGAACGGCCAAAGAGCGACGGCAGCTCCGCCCCTCGAGTCAATATGATTTGTTGGTTAATTGAAGATCAGCTCAGAATCTCAGGCCATGGAGGGAGGCTCTGTGGATAACTCTGGCCTGGCGCACCAATGCGCTCGGAAATCACGACAACCGCAAACCTCGCCCGCTCCTGCGCTCGTTCTCCGAACTCACCAAGTCTCAACTGCCATGTCTTTTGCCCTTCCGTGTTTCGTGGTGCCGCCCGGAGTGTGGTCCGCTCTGTGTCCACCAGGGTGACCACCTGCCATCGTCTTCATGCGCTGGGGCGTGGCGTATATGACCGTCCGTTAATGCCAACTACAAGCTCTCGGGCAATCCTAGGCGGCTGGCGGAATCGGCGGGTAACCACAAGCTGATCCGAATCGAATGGGCTCGACCGACTTACCCTCCGCTTAGACGGTGTACCGGCTGGCATCTTGCCAATCACGCGGCCGCCCTTGCTTGAACCTCCAGTGGGAAGCTCCGGGTGCTTCGAGAGGCGCACCGGGTCATTTCGACTTCTGCAGTGGCCCTGACGCTGCACACTTGGATGTTGACGTTCCCTCCGCTTTCCGATCGGCATGAATGACTCGTGCTTCTTTGATGGCGTACTCGTTAGCGCCTCGCCTTTTGCCTCGTTCGCCCTACTTGTCAACGGCGATGCGGTTTTTTTGGGGGTTTTTTTTTCGACGAGAATGCCCTCGAGACCACAATGCTGCCCGAGACCTGCTCTAGTCCCGTCGCGAGTTCTCGAGACCGGGCCTGGCGGTTTACGTCGAAGACCTTGCCTGACTTACTCGCGTTCGGCAACAAACCCCATAGGCCAGATCAACCACCTCCCCCGCTACATCTCTACACCTGTGACCTCTCAATCTTGAACCCCCCCGCCGCTGGGTTCGTTAGGTTGGGAAACCTCGGCGACATCCCAGGACCCACGGCTTCTTCCAAGTCATTTCGGCATGTGAATGTGAGGCGACATCGGGAATGACCCTGGGAATGTCAACTAAGCAAGCGCAATTTGAGGTTGTTTCCACCATCTATTTATCGAGCACCTAGACTACACACAGTGATACTCTGGGACGGCATACGCCCCGTATTAGGCGTCGTTGTTCTCGAGTATGCATGATTAAGCACGTCCGAAAGACTCAGAGAGCCCAAATAGCAGAACCCGATGCTTCTTCCCAAATCTTCCCTTTCTCGACCGCGGCCTCGATGATGGCTTTGCGGTTATGATGGTCTGGTATTCAGTTCGGTGGAAGAGCAGAGCCTAGGACTCGGTCTGGAACGGAGATGTAACCAATGCATGTTGATTATGTACACATAGATAACAATATATACATGTGTATGTATATATATATATATATGTACTGTCAAGGCGGCATGGCGAGGAATGACCCTTTTGAAAACTGTACTTCATCGAGCCTACGCAGTCTCTATAGGAAACCCATCCAACGCATTCTTCTATATCTGCGGTGCCCAAGGCAGGGAGGCAAGGCAAAAGTTCTCAAGCCTCTTCTCGTCCTTGAACTACTGGTCCCGGGCAGCAGGAGAAGGAGCACCATGTCGGCAGCCGACACGGGACGTAAAAGACTTCACCATACGCAATCTACAGGTCGCCTCCGAATCTCATCCAGCTTTTGATACAGTTGCTCCCCTTCTCACGCCATTATTGCACTCATACACGGCGACGCCCTCACTCTCGGCAAGCATCGCATTCAACACTAAAAGGAGGACAAGCACCGGGTCCAATGCAGCACGCCAAGCCAGGCCTATGATCAACAATACACTTATACAAAGGGAATACTTCGCCAGCGCTCACTCCAGCTCACCTCAACCAACCTCTCGGCGCCTTGCTCTTAGATGAGTTCCTGGCGGAATGGCTCGTGAGTGGCGTTGCCACCGCCAAGCACGTCATTGGACCCCATCTTTTCGACGGCGGCGCGGTACTAGACGTCAGGTTAGCCGACCGACACTCGAACAGAGCAGCCAACAGGCACAGAGACTAGGACGCAACACTTACAGCAAACACAAAGTTCAACACCAGCGCAACCATCAACGCGATGCTGATAACCAGCGGACCAATGAGGTTGTCGAAATCCTTGCCGCTGCGGCTCATAATCATCTTCCTCCGCAGGCGCATCATGCCGTAGCCCCAAGCTCCCGCAAACACGGCGATGACGATGTACGCGATGCCCATGACCTCGGCCAGGAAGTTTTCCCCGGCGGCCGTGTACAGCGACACGGCGAGCGCGCCGAGCAGGATGCAGATGTGCTGCCATTTGAGGAACGTGCGCTCGTTGGCCAGCCACACCTTGGGCTCGATCTTCAGCTCGCCCGAATTCTTGATCCATTCGGTCGGTTCGACGACGCCCTCGGGCAGCTGCTGCTGGCTGTTCTGCGCCCGCTTGGCCTTGGAATACTTGGACAGCGAGAAGCCCGGGAGAACGGACGAAAGGGTGCCGTAGCTCCTCTGCTGCTGCTGACCGGAGGCCCCGTTGCCGTTCTGCAGGGACGATGACTGCTGGGACTCGCCGTTGGAGGGCTTCGGGCGGGAGCTGGGCTCGGCGGCCATCCTGTCTGCGAGGTACGATTTGCCGGCCGGCGAGCTCTTGGACACCTTGTACGAGCTGATCTTAGTGCCCAAAAAGCTGCCCACGGCCTGCTCGTCCTCGGCTCTCTGAGCCTTGCGCTGCTCCTCAGCCTCGAACGCCTCTTGGGGGTCCTTGCGGATGTCCGCCTCCAGGTCGGTCAGCCAGAAGGGCAGGTTGTTGACATAGTCTTCAAATAGCGAGGCGACGCCGTGCACGAATTTGGAGAAGCGGGGCGCCGGGTGCACCAGGTGAGATCCCATCAGGTCCGAAATCCACTCGGGGCGCTTGCGGCTGGGGTCCTCCTTGAGCTTGATCTCGAGGACGGCATACGGGAACCTCGAGACCTCGCTCTGGTTGATGTCCTTGAACGGGTAGGTCAGATTCCGGCCGTCGATGTCGAAACGATGCCAGTCCGCCGGGTCGCGGCATGGCCTGCTCTTGTCCAACGTGTCTTCGCGGATGAAGGCGACTTCGGTGTCGATGGAGATGCGCACCCGGTCGTCGGCGGGCTTCTGGAACGCCGTACGGACGTAGTTGGCGCGTAGAACGGGCTCCAGCTTGTTCTCTAGCACGAAGCCCTGCAACGACTCGACCGTGTTCTTGAAGTTTTCAATATCCTCGGCCTGCTGACCCTGGCGCTCCATCTTCTGCACCGTCTTCTCCATCTTGTAGGCGCCGTCAATGAAGGGCTTGATGTACTTTTCCTTGATGGCGAACTTGCGTTCCTCGCTCGATCCGTTCTCGTCCACCGTCTTCTGTTCGAGGTACAGCTCGGGTTTCGAACTCAGCTGGCCGTACCACCGGACGCGCAGCGACGAGGCCTCCGACTTGCGTTCCACCTTCTTACCGTAGAGGTTGAATTTGGGGCTGTCGAAGTAGAGCGAGGTGATGGTCGGGTCGTTGCTGCCGTCGAGCTCCTTGGCCGACTGTTCGCTGTACACAAGGGCGGGGAGCTGTCTCATAATGTACGTCTTGACCTCCAGCAGGTTGTCCGGGTGGACCCAAAACTTGTGGGCTGTGTACCGCTCGCCGTGGCGCGTCTCGCCCTGACTCTCCAGATCCAGCGGCTGCTGGTCGGTGGTGCCCTCATCCAGCTGCTGACGAATGGCATAGTACATGATGGACAGCTTGTTGAGCAAGGGCGAGTACCCCTGCTCCGAGTTGAAGGGCCGCTGCGATAGGCTCAGCTGCATCATGGGCCGCACCTTGTACCGATCACCCCTCTTGCGGTCGTGCTTCTTGACGATCTTGAGGAACCCCGTATAGTTGATGTTGCTGTACTTCTTCAGCTCCGAGATATCGGTCGTGATCTTGTCGAGCTCCGCCTCGATGTCCTTCAGCTTCGCAGCGGTGGCGGCGTCAGGCTTCTTGACCTGAGCGTTCTCCGCGCCGTCCTCCTCGCTGGGCGGCGGCGCCAGCTCCTTGAGCTTCTCAAAGGCCGCTTCGATGCGGCGCTTCAGGGTCTCGAAGGTCTCCTCTTGGAACTTGGCGACCTTCTCGAGCTGGGCGTTGAAGATCTCGTCGCAGAAGCGGCTCTCATCGTCCTCGGTCCAGGCGACGTCGTCGTCATCGTACTTGTCCTCCCGCAGAAGTGACTTGAGCTTGGCGTAGTCGATGTACTTGTCCTTCCACGGCGCGTAGATGGCCTGCCGCAGCGTCTTTCCGAAACGCATGGCGGCGGTAGGTGGCTGTCGAGATCGGGGAGGCAGTGGTGGTTGAAGGCGCGGTCTACTCGATCGCTATGTTTTCCTGGAGGATTGTGTACCCAAAACGGGCAGTGCGGCGACAGGTCTAACGATGGAAATGCTCGGTCGGACCGGAGCGGGGACGTGGGCGTAGGTGTGGGCGTGGTGGATGTTGTTGATGGGGGGAAGAAGAAAAAAACAAGCTTTGGGTGCGGCAGGATGATGTTGGTAAAAGGTGCGGCGGATATCAGTCTTGCCTCGCGATGGATGGACAGAAACGCACGGACGTAGGCTTGTCCTTCCGATGCCTCCTTCTCTAACGATGTTTCCTCCCCCCCTTTTTTTGTTGTTTGTTTTTGCATCCAAGATTTACGCTGGTTCTCAATGGGGCGTTGAGACAATGCCGGCTTGCCTGGTTCTCGGAAATATGCCGTCACAAAGCGAAAAGTTCAACAATCGGTTTGTTTCCCTGGGTGTTTTTAGTACCTACCTAGGTATCTGACGGTTGCTCCAACGGCCCCCCTGGTCTCCCGTCTCAGCGCCCCAAGTCCCGCTATCCCGCTACGTAGCGCACCTCCAATTGCCCTATCAGATGCCGAGAATTCAGGCACGTGTGCTCGCTACAGACGCAGCTTGCCTTCCTTGAGTGGCCGGACCGTGGACCTACCCCAATTTACCCTGCTCTTTAGCAAACCCGCATGGAGCCGAGGCAATCAGATACATCAACAACCGGATTGAAAACTCGTTAACGAAGAAGAGGGAGAAGGAGGATGCAGTAAAATGTCCTTTGATGTCCGTTAAATAATGGCTATTAACATTACCCCTACAACTCCTCGTTAAAACCTGTCCCATAAACCTGTACGTCTAACCCCCCTGTGACCGTCTAAACCGTCCATCGGTCATGGATGCCGGCCTGATACGCTTCACTTCTTGAGCCACTGGTCCACAGCGGCGTCAATCTGCTCCCTGTAATCCTGCTGCGTCTTGCACTGCTCCAGGAATACACGGTACTTGGCATCGAACAGAAACTTTTCGCCCTTTAGCGTGCCGGGTCTGACGAGCCTGCCAGGCTTGCTCATGCGGTCCATGATGGACCACAGGTCCTCCGTGGAGCCGTCCTCGGCCGCCGTCGCCGCCTTGGCACCCAGCATGGCCGCGCCGTGGACGACTGCCGCGTTGGTGTACCGCGGCACCAGCACTGGCATGTCGCAGATGCTGGCCATGAGGCCCATGAGCAGCGGGTTCTGGCACTGGCTGCCGGACATGAAGATGGTGTTGAGCTCGTGCCCGGCCGTGTTCATTGCCTCAACGATCTGGCGCGTCTGCATGGCGATGAACTCCATCGTGCCGTAGTACCACAGCGCCAGGTTGTCCGTGGTCTTGTCGCTGCTCAGCCCAACGACGGCGCCCTTCATGTTGGGGTCGGCGACGGGCGATCGGTTGCCCCACAGGTCGCCGTACAAGAAGAAGTGGCGGCCCAGGTACGAGATGGAGGGCGCGCCGCTCTTCTCCCGCATGTACTCCAGGTGGGCATTGAGGAACTCGTAGATGTTCTTCGACTCGGCCATCGCAAGTGCGTTCGTCTCGATAAAGGCAGGGTGGATTTCGATAATGTGTCGGAGAAGCTCGCCGGTGGCAGACTGGCCGCCCTCGGCCATCCAGAAGTCGGGCAGCAGGACGTCACGGTATGGGCCCCAGACGCCGGGCACGAAGACGGCGTCCCTGGACATGGCCAAGTGGCAGGTAGAGGTGCCGGCAACCGCCGCGAGTCTGTGGAACGCCTGAGAAAGATCGTTCTTGGGCTGGTCCGCCTCCAGGTGACCCGGAGGGAGCTCAACCTTGGCCCCGACGGTGCCGATCCAGCCGGCGTAGGCGTCAATCACACCGCCGCCGACCGAGACGCCCTCGGGAAGGCCGAGCTCATCGGCGGCCTTCTTGCAGAGTACGCCAACGAGTTCCCCAGCGCTCTGGTATTTACCGTTCTGGTCCCGGTCAGTCAATTGGCCTCCCTCTGTTTCTTGCTCGCAAGGTAAAGGGAAGAGAGAGGGTTCAATGAAATAGGCTCACCACCCCGTTGACACCACCAAGACGTTTGAAGTCGTCCTTGACGAGATCCTCGAGCCCAATGGTAGTCAGGAAATCCTCCTGCCATCCTTTGACGCTGCCGTCGACGCCGACAGGGACGTAGCCCTGCTTGCAAACGGTGCTGCAGAAGCTCCGCGTCTCGTTGCCAGTAGCCATGTGGGTGAGGGCGTCGGCGAGATCGTAGAACTTGCAGCGGTCGAAGAGCTCCTTGGGCATGTTGTTCTTGAGCCAGAGGACCTTGGGGATCTCCATCTCAATGCTCATGGTGCCGCCGACGTACTTGAGCAGGTTATGCTTGGTGGCGTTGATCTTCTCCGTCTCCTGAACGGGCCGGTGGTCGAGCCAGAGGATGACATTGCGGTCGTTGCCATCGGCGTTATCAAAGTCGGGCCCCGTCACGGCAACGGGCTCGTCCGTGTCGTGGCTGAAGACGGCGAGGGAGCATGTAGCATCGAAGCCGATGCCCTTGATCTTATCTGGGTCGACCTTGGATTCGCCAAGGACCTGCTTCACGCAGTGGCAGATGCACGCCCAGATGTCCGAAGTCGATTGTTCCTGGCGGGAGCGTCAGCAGGGCTCGACTCGGCTCGGTGCCATGGGAGGCCTACATAGTACCCAGTCTCGGGCTGCCACAGCTTGATGGGCTCGCTGGCGAGGCCCTTGATGTCGCCAGTTTCGTCGATGATACATGCCCTGGCGGATCCAGTGCCGACGTCAATTCCGATGTAGTGGTCCTGGTCAATTGCTTCGAGTCAATGGCCTGCGCCTCTGCCGAAACCAGTTACGAGCAAGGTCCAATCGGCCGAACTCACGAGAAGTTGGGGCGGTGCGGTGGATTGAGGAGGCCTGGGGAGAACTGTCAGCTTCTGGAGCGTCTTCAAGAAAGTTTTCCAAACCGAAGGGTCGCCGGCGCGGTGGCAATCGGCTTGGTGTGGCAGCAGGACTTACTCCATGATGCGCGGTGTGCAACGCCGGGAACGTCACGTATGAACAGAGCTCTGCTTAATCACACAACCAAGGGGTGACGACGGGTCGTCTTGCGTCAATTGGCAACAGAGTCTATAGCAGGATAAGGACACAGGAAGACGAGAAAGTAGAGCTCCTGGGAAGATGGACAGGTTTTGTTGACCAACAAGGAGGAATGATGGGGAGCTCTCTGCTTTAAGAAAAGGGCACCTCGACTCGACCAGGAAGGTAGATGGGCAGGCAGGCACGTCCGCTCAACCAGTGCTGGCCTCCATTATCGGGACACACCACACCCCTTCATCCTTCTTTCCTGTGACGAAAGGGATGTGGTGCAGGGAGCTTGTGCTTTTGCGCTGAGCTGAGTGACTGAAATGAGCGAGAGAGCGCACCGGTGTGGTGTGTGGTGTGCGGTGCGGTGTGGTGTGGTGTCCGCCCATGACCTGGACCCCTTTTGCCCCTCCATCGAGTGGGGTAAGGTTGAGAGGTGCAAGAGCTAGCTACCCTGCTCGGTATACCTAGGTAGACTGCTTGCACATGATGCAGGAGGAAGACTCCGTCCCGAGGCGTGGATGGCGGAAAGAAGAAGAAGAAGAAAAAACCAATTGGGGAGAAAGCAGAAGAGGAAAAGAGCTG
Organism: Colletotrichum falcatum; assembly: GCA_019425465.1. Classification (NCBI taxonomy): domain Eukaryota; kingdom Fungi; phylum Ascomycota; class Sordariomycetes; order Glomerellales; family Glomerellaceae; genus Colletotrichum; species Colletotrichum falcatum. Next base: position 11,913 of record SWKJ01000114.1, on the reverse strand, counting down.
CTCGGGGTGTGTGACAACTGTAGTTCCAAGCGCCGTGCGGGTATCCAACCATGCTCACCCACGCAGCGGGGGGCAACGGCTATGGACGGATGGAGGGTAGCGGAGGGGCAATTAACGACACTGCCTACCTGCCTACCTATGTACATCCTTGTTGTGTAGCACCTCCCTATCTGCCTACCTACTATTACTTAGGTACCTACCTAGGTAGGTAGTTTATGTACTGCCATATACGATGTGCATTGATGTGCCACTCCTTCGTGATAGGAACCAGCTATCGGTCGTTTCTCTGCCTCTGTATATGCATGCTCCTGCAAACCTTCTCCTATGCTGTCAGTTTAGGTGATGCAGATCTGGCCGGCATTGGGACGACATGCTTAGAAACAGAACCGGGAGGGTGCCCGGGGAACCTGGAAGCAGCTGGGAAAGCCAGGTAGGTCCCAGGACGACCAGGCCCCAGAGCTTCCAAACGCCCCAATCAATGCCCCAAACAGGGCTCAACCACGAGTTGAGTTGGTCCGGGAAGGCGGGGATGGAAATCCGGCCCCCGCCCTGACAATCAATGTCCTTCTCCCCAACAAAGGTTCCAGAAGAAGCGTTAGCTGTCATTCGGGGGACGGGTAAAAAATGGCCGGGTCCCACGGCTTGCAGCTTAACTTGCCATGTTTCTACAGCACCACTCTCAGCAGATTACAGAAACGAACAGAAAAAAGAGGAGAATGGATCCCTTTGCGATTAGGTCTCTCGAGGTTCTCTTGTGATGGGTAGGTAATTCAAACTTGATGATGGTCCTGGTTGAGACCAGAGCAACGAACATGCTGATGAAAACGGCTCCTCCGATCTCACAACCAATATTTGCACTTCTCCCCCTAGTGGCTGCGAGCCCGGCGCGCTGCCTTTCTGACCAAGAACCACGGCATCACATTACATTGCAGATGACTTGTTTCGTCGGCTCTTAATACAGGCTATTCGTACATACATACTTGGGTGGCCTGGACCCCGTCCATATACTGCTTTCTCTCGCCTTCTTTTTCATCGATCCGCTCCTCCACCAGGCCCAATAACGTCTGCCTTCATGCAAATCGGTTCAGTCCAGCGGGCCGGAAAACTCGGAGAGGAGAACATGGGGAAATTTTGATGGTTTGGAACAGTGGGAACGCACACAGCAGCCCGGCCGCCGGACCCCCCCCCCCCCCCCCCCCCCCTTGCAAGACATCAAGCCTAAGACGCCACCGAGGGGACATGCACTCAGCGCGCCGACCTCGGGAAGCCAAAAACGGCGGTCCGGGAAGGGGGCGTGTGCGCATCCGTCATTTCTCCCCAACCAGCTATCATCTTGTTTAGTTTTACCACAACATTTACACTGTCTTGCCTCCTCCTCAGTATCTACCTACCTACGGATACCTGTTGCAAGTCCATCACCAGCGCGTCCTCCGCCGTACCGTGCTGCTGGTGCCTGAACCCTGCCCTCGTTCCACGCCGGGCCGTCGATGCTTTCTCCACATTTCCTTCTCCATCTCTTCCGCGCGCTCAATGTGACCCAATCGTCGTCCGACGCTGCCCCGGACTTCTGTCCATATCCCGGGCACTCTACAGAACGACTTGAAAACAACAGCGGTTTTGTCGGCCCGCCCAGACCAGATGGACCCCACGGCCGGCCGTTCTGGCCCGCCACCTTACTCACACCACCACTACCAAGTTCCATTGCTGCTGGGCCGGGATTCAGACCACCATTTCCCTCGCGAGGAAGGACGCCAAGGATTGACCATCTAGCGCAGAGTCTCGATTGTGGGTACGCATTCACACGCAACCTAGGGGGAAAAAAACATGCGTCACCAGGAGCTCCTGTGGAGAAGCACGTCAGAAATCTTGAGGCGGAACTCCTTGTTCAACACTCGTGCAGTAACAACACTTGTTCAAGGTGGTCATTCCTCTACTTAGTTCCGCTGCCAGGGCTGCACGCCCACCGCTGGCTTCGGGGCATGCCCCTTTTACTATGTATTAATAGGCTCCATATGTCAGCCACGCGATGCCACTTAAAAAAAAATGTATGCGTACTCATGTGAGCAGTCGGCCAAGCGGTCCTTGATGCTTGCTTCGCTGTCATCTGTACGGTGTTGCGGTGTGCTCCCTGCCCCCTCCTCTCTCTAAGCAGCTTGGACGAACACGCCATCTCCGCTGATGCGGCCTAGCCTTGCCAAGCACCTATGTCGACTGCCATACCGAGCTCGTCTGCCGATCATTCGCCCCGGCAGCTCCGACCAACGGAGCCTCACCCTGCTTCATTGGCGTCCGCTTCTCCGGTGTTCCGTGCGTGCTGATGATCCCTTCCCCCACGATCAACCTCCCCCCTTCGCCTTTGACCGACAACTTTGTTGAATTTCTTTTCCCCTTCTGTCCCCTGAACGTTTTGGCAATCATGCGTCAGGAAGGCATATTTCCAAACCCTCTCGCCGCTTTGGGGTTGCACGATCTGTCACAAGCCATTGTTCACGACTTGGCACCGCGTAGTGCTTCCGGAGGCATGTCTCGTAGGGTGATGAGGCAGGGATGGCTCTCCAGTACGATCCATCAGGGCCTCGAAATGGCGTTCGACTGCTTACTGGATGTACTTCTAGTAGTCAAGTTCTGTCTTGGGCCATTTCAGTGCGTCTTTGTCTTTCTTCATCCTTCCACGCGAGTGTTTGTAATCACCCTGTTGGCATTGTCAGTCTTGGTTCGTAATGGTCCAAGCCCATTCGTCAACTCACCTCGGCTTTGCGCTTGCCCAGCACCGGCTCGGGCGTTCTCCTCGAGTATGCCGGCGTGCTCTCCCTGGCCTGTGTTGCTTCCGAGTGGCAACTATAATGGTATGCGCGGTTCCCTACCAGTGTGGTGTCCAGCCAAACCCATTCCTGGGCGGTGTCCAACCACTTGTTCTCGAACTTTTCCTGGCAAATCGGACAGATACTATTGATACCGCTCGAGGCGTCCGGCACCGGGATGTATCGAGGCTTGGCCTCCTTCTTCGCCCGGCCGGGACTAGATGATGAGTTGTCTGCTGATTGGACATGATCGACGTCGATGGCCTCTCGTGACTTGAGCCAGTCCTGCCTCGTGTTAGACATTGGCCATGCTTGACACCGGCATTGGTAACTCACATTGCTGTCGACATACCAGCTGCGGTGCTGGCCTCTCTTCTCTGCTTCCGCAAGTCGTTGGTGGGCCTTGAAATGCCAGTCCATGTGCGCCATCTTCTTCTTTCTGCCTTCCTCATCAGTCTTGAATCGTCTGCCGCACTGAGTACACTGGGGCCCAGTTGCTCAAACATGGACGGGATCAGATGTGGCTGGAATCTGCGAACTATTAGTGCTCGTGGGCCTCACAAAGAAAAACCAAAAACCCGCCCCAGGTATAACTCACTGCTGTTTAAGAGCCGTGGAGTCAAGCTGATTGCCATGCATCCCTCCGAGGGAGGACGCGGTGGCAATTGACCTGATGCCAGCAAGCTCGCAAGGTTAGGCGGCAGCAAGCCAGGAGGCAGCATAGACATTCCAGGAGGCGGTACCGGACCCGGAGGAGGCGCTGGCGTTGGAGTTGCACTCGGGGCTGGTCCAGGAAGCAGCCCGGCTTGTCGTAGGCCGGCCAGCAAAGCCATGGGATCTGCCGACGGCGTCGCACTGGGCTGTCGATACGGCTCAACCTTTTGCGGCGGGGGGGACCGAATCGCTATGCTGGCGGATGGAGGTGGGGGCGTGCCAACCTGCGGTGTGGCTGACTGTCTCGACAACAATGCAGCAAGAGCTCCTTGGCCCAGGAGGGCATCAAGCGTCACCGTACCATGCTGCGGTGGTCCAGATGTAACTACAGGCGCCGCAGGAGGCGGCGGTGGATGAGAGGGGACGGGTGTAGCAGCAGGGGTTGCGCTCTGGGCCGAGAACGGCCTCACTTTTACAGCAAGATCGGCTACTTGATTCTTAATCAGGACCAACTGGTCCTGGGGCAAGTTCTGGTGTTGTAGCAAGCTCTGCACATCCAGCAACGCCTTGAGTCTTTGTTGAATACTATGATCATGGGGGTTCTGCGCAAACTCCAACTTCGACGCATCAATCAACTTCTGGATATCTTGGCCCAGAGAGTCTTTGCTTATCCCAGCAGCATGAGGCGGACCCGAGAGTCCAGCCGCGTATGGCATCTGCGTAGGGGGTTGATACGGGCCCGGGCCGCTGAGGGCTGAGCACTGTATGACGGCGGGGGAGGCTATAATTCGGGTCAGTATCCGGTGCCCAGTTATCATGAGGGTGCGGAACACTTACCGCGTAAGGGGCCATTTGCGGGTGATGCGGAAGCGGAGCGCTTGGGGGTCGGTTACCGTTCACCTGCGGCACAGGCGGCGGCTGACCAAAGGGCGTCTGTTGGGCCGCTCCGGAGCGCATGCCTGGCGGTGTCGGGGTTTCGCGGTAGGGCGCGGCAGGCGGCCGACCGCGACCGGCCCCTCGCCCTTGTTGGGCCTGAAGAGCCGATGTACGAGCCTTCAACAAGGCATTCTCTATGGGTTGCGTTATCTCAGGAGCGAAGACTGGGCGCTTGTCGAGAGATCCTGGGACTGGCTCCTTCCAGGTGCGGAGCATCTCGTCCATCTTGCGGCGAACCTGACCGTCCACGGCGGCGTACGCCTCCATGAATGTCGTGTATAGTTTGGCTCCGAAGAACAGCGTGTATGGAGTGCCGACATTCTTAACAATCGAATCGAGAACGTAGAGGGCCGGTAGCTTCTTATGTGCTGGAGCCTGCAGATCATGTCAGCATTGGCCAAGTGATTTGGTAGCGTAAGGTTTGCAGCTTCATGCATCGTTGCTTGGAACAGGGAGGCAGACGGTGCGTGTACTGACACGTTAGGAAGTAACGGAGAGCATGACCTACCTTCAAGATGTGGTCCTGTAAAACTTCAGAGATGACCTGAGCATGCTCGGTCTGCTCTCTCGCAATCATCGTCAGATTGCTGATTTCGAAGCGCACGTTTGTCGTCAAGTCTTCGAGAGCTTGGCGGTAGTCCTCCGCAACCTCGGCGGCGGAAGATTCGTATGACATGGTTGCGAACCGTTCTTGGTCGACAACAGTTTTGACGAAGAAGAAGAATAAAAAGAAAACGGTCGTCTGTCAAGAGCACGCGATGGCGAGCGACAACTGTCGAGAAATGAAGACGCAGTGGCAGCGGGGAAGATTCAGATCGCCCTCGACCAAAGCCAAAGCCTCCTTCACCGTATGCGATTGATAGCACAAGAAACCACCCTTATTACGGAAGCGCGCCCGTCTGCTGCTTTGAACAAGAGACGTCGCTTGTAACCTAAACTGGGAGGGGCCGCTTTGCAGTTTCCAATTCTCGTGTCCAGACCCTCTCTCTCTCTGCTCAAGTCCTCCGCAGCACAAGCCAACCAGGTCTAGGCAGATAGCAAGGACGCCGTCACGACATCATCCGATGGAAAGCTATCGCGATCGCTTGTGGATTGCAACGAGAAGCTCGTTGATGCCGGCGAGCGTATGGGCGCGTCGCGAAGACGGCGAAGACAAAGAGCAAATGGAAGTGGCAGGTGGGCAGTCACGAGGATGCTGTCGCAGCGATAGGAGAAGTCAGTGGAGGGCGAAGAGAGGGTTTGGCGACTGGCAAGTCGATTGTATGCGTTTTTTGAGTAGTGAAGAAAAACCGTCGTATAGTGCCGTAGCGAGTAAGGGAAAGAAGCCCGATCGGCCACACTTTTGTCGAAGAGATTGATTGACGTCGGGCCCGTCCGTCCAGTGTTCGAAGACAAGCTGAGGCTGACGGAAGCGGACCTCCAGAGGTGGGCCACCCAGATGCTCACGTGCTTTTGGAGCACAGACCATGCATGACCTAAGGGAAAGAAGGACCAATTTCTCAAGGTGCTAACCTACCTACCTAGGTACCTACCCACCTTGGTACGCAGGTAGGTAGGTAGGTAGGTGGTGTGCCACATAGATAAGCACAGAGAGGTAGGTAGGTAGGTAGGTTGGACTTGATTGCCTCAGTCCAGTTGGCCAGCAGGCTCTGGCACTACTGAAGCTCCTTTGTCTCATCTTTGTCTCGCTTGCAATGCTTGTTGTCTGTTTGTATTGTCTTTTGAGAAGCACTCGCTTTGAGGCCTCAAAACAGGGACATAGAGCATGAGACTCTGCAAAGACCCTATAATGCCAACCAGCTTTCCAAAGACATCTCTGAATGAGCCCCCCGAGGACAGCCCACACCTTTTGTTTTCTGCTTTCTCTTTTCCTCGTCGGTAAAGTTTCAAAACAACCTCCATTGTTCTGCAATCTGTGAAAAGCGGCTCAAGTGACCCATATGCCCGTTTGGCATAATGCATATGCACTCGAGGCCAGTCAGGCACTGTTAATTTGATAAACCGGCGAGAAGAGCGGGCTTTGAAATATTTTTGTGGCTAATTGCTACTATGGATGCAGAAAAAACCGTGTTCGGTGTCCTGAACAATGTCTGTTTCGGAGACAAGGCTGGAAATGACCGCGGGGGTGCAAGCAGGCTTTTAGAGCATTCATTGTCGGCTTGCTGTTCTGTTGCTCAATGGCGATGTTACAGAAAAGCAACGCCTTGTGTGAGAACCTTGGTCACAAAAAAAGCAACATCTCGCGAAGCTAGGCCCCGACCATCGAGGCGGTGCTGGCGCTTAAGCTCACTTATTTTTTCGACCTGGAAGACTGGCCCCGCGGCTCGGCGCGGCTCCCAATAGACGAGGGTGATTCCAGAACCGATATTACTTGCTGGGCGGTTGCGCCTCTCGGCGCGGGCGGTTCTCTTCGTATCTAAGTAAAGGCCTTGAGGGGCAAAACATGGGTTGGTTAAAGATGGCATCATATGTAAGAATAAGATCAACCGGTACGTGGGCGCTTATTAGGCGAGCTTCCAGCAGGTCTCGGGGTTTCTTTCGTTTACAAATCACTTGGATGCGAAAGCGGACCCGATCCCATGCGCTGAAGTAAGTCTCTTGACTACTTGAGGCACAACCGCTTGGATTGTTCATGCTTTTTGGGGGTTTCAAGACCGAATTCCGTTTGATCATGGCAACGTCCACCTCGGACGGACGCCAGAGGGTCAGTTATGGCCACGGATCAATGGTTCTCGGTGATGGAGCCGAGGCCAGTCCAGATTGGTTCGATGTTTTGCATCCTCCAGGACGAAATCCCACTGCAAGAACTTGATCCATCTTGGTTGGAAATTGACGGGATAAACTACTCCGTTAGAATTACAGTGACATCGTCATGCTACCTACCATGGCTTCCAAGACGGTGTCAAAGTTGGACGTTGGTGTTGCCACAGTCACAATCTGCACGCTCCCTGGACCGCCTAGACACGTATCTCAGTTGGCTTTGCCAAAGGATCAGATGTTCCCTTGAATTGTCATCGATGGGGGGATGCCGCGTCGGTTTAGGGTTGGTCCGTGCGATGGCGTCGCACTCGGGAGACTCGAAGACCACTACTATGTACCTACCGTAGGTGCGTAGGTAGGTGCCTACCTAGTATCCGTACAGATAGTATACGAATAGGTATGCAGGAGTGCCGCAATCTAAACGGCGCATATCTGCATGTATTTATATGTACCTTGCCTTGCCGCTCGCACTAATCGTTGCATCGTCCAGCCTATTTGCCCCGTAGGCTGTAGCGAATCGGTAGCCCTGTCATCGGCAGGGGTCTGACAGCAGTCCCTCTGTGCCTGACGTGTTGGCCAGCGGCTGTCGTTACTAAACTGGCATGAAACAAAGCGCCGGATCCCATCATCCAATCAATTCGGCGTCGGGCCCGCGAACTGAGAATCTACCATGTCCCTTCCACTTTCGACTGCCAACATGTTTGCAACTTTCGCGCGACTACGAATACAATCTAAACTGCCTACATACCCTTACCCCTACTACGAGCCCATAGTAGTACTACTAGTTCCCGCTTGTTACAGTAGGTAGTACCCACACTTCCGCCGCCTCAATGCTTGAACATTCGCCTCCTGCTCTGCATCTTTGCCGCCCTCTCATAGGATCATCTTGGCTGCGTGCGCTCCTTGTCCCTGGACGAGCGCTGCTGCAGCGGTCCGACTTCCAGCGCACGATTGGACGAAATCGACCCACGGCATGTTCATGCCACTTGTGGCCTTGGCCCTCTATTCAGACCCCTTCCTTCTTCGTCTCGTCTTCGCTCTTGATGAGCATCGCGGAGGAGAGCGGGGTCTGCATCGACTGTCGAGAGCCACAGGACATCGGCAGCTCCACGATGAGATGCGCTCGCTCACTCTTACACGCTGCAGGCCGCCGCTGCCCGACCCATGCCAATCGTATCATAGCCAAGCACCAAATGACTGACAGATATCCCTGGTCTACCCAAGGTACGGAGTACACTAGGTAGTTATCTAGGTCTGCAAGTGCTCGACCGGGGCACCCGCCTTGAAACCACGTCTGGACGCCGCTGCTTAGCATCGTCTGGAACCTCGGTCACAGGGAAGACAGCTGCTCCCGTTGCCGCCCCCGTTTTAGCTAGCCTCTCATGTCTCCCTCATCATCCCACATATCGCATCCCACACACCACCCCTGTAGTCCAGTTCTCGTAACGCCACGGGCGTCGAGAGATCGGCCAAGTCGTCCATGGCAGAAGCTTTGAACACTCCATCGTCTCCGCCCCCTTCTTGTGCCCCCCACCGACGCATCCCGGTCTTGATAACCCTTTCGCACTGCCAAAACGACTGGCTGCTAGTTGCTCGAAACTTTCTGCATTCAATGCGAAACAACCAATGGGGAGGGTCGCCGGTAGGCTCCCTCGGCCAAACCAGTTCTGGGCCTACCTATCCGTACTCTTTTACCTTCTCAACAGCAACGAGACAATTTCTCGGGTGACATGCTAGGCGGGAACAGCAGCTCTGTCGGGCCTGTACCTGTCTTGCATTATTCTTTTCGACCTACCGGTACCTACCTAATGTTTCTTTAAGCTTGATAAGGTAGGAACGCTCGGGGTCCTGCTTGTATTAAAGGAGGAGGCCCCATTCTTCCTTCCTTTGACGTCGAACCTGCCCGAACTTACTCTCTGTCCTTTGGCAGGCGCTTGCTTCTTCTCCCCTCCTGCCTTCCTTCCATCAAATACTCGTGAACAACTTGCTTCTTCGCTTGGCATCTACTAATCCTGTTCACTTACAATCCTTCTCTTCCATTGTGAAGCTCTCTACACTTTCCCTATATCACCGCCCTTTTGCTGGACTGGTTTCTAGCATCATTTCTTACCTGTCTCGTTTATAATCGCAAAAACAACCAAACACTCTCGATACCCAGATCCGAGCCACCACTCCTTTGGATTCTTCAGTCTGCTTGGTAGGACTGAGAACTTGCTATTAGCCTTATCGCCGTCGAGCTCGCCGTCAGCTGCACGCTCGCCTGTTAGAGACCTTGCCTCTCCTCGACGACGAACTCCTCGCTAACAATGCCTTCAGAATCTTCACTTTGTTCATCTCCAGTCCCGTCAGCCTCTGCAACTGCCCAGGGCTCCACGGAGGCTTCCTCCAGATCGAAACCGAAAAGGTCCTGCTGTGGAGAGTGCGCCAACTGTAACCACAACAAGCCTCCCAATATGTTCAACCTCTCCCAGAACTCTAGCCTCCGCGGCTCCGGCCACCTGGTCCTCAACGTCTTCCGGGCGTTTAACATCATCGGTCTCCTAGCCGTGAGCGCCTCGGCCTGGGTCATGATCGTCATGTCCATCCTCAAGGCCCGCTTCTCCTTCTTCGTCGCCGCTTCGCACTTTTTCACCTTCTCTGTCGCCATCTTCCTCATAGTTTCGGAGCTGAACGTCTTCCGCAACTATTTCGAGCGCAACTGGCCGCTCCTCTCATGCGAGCATGGCCTCAGCTGGCTGGGTATTGCGATGATCGTCATGGGCTGCCAAGTACTCGCCAACAGCACCAACCCTGCTTTTTCCGTCGACACCATCGGCCTGCCCCTATGGCGCCTCATCCTCGCCTCGGGAATTCTCGCCATCACGTTCGGCTTCTTCAATGTTATCTCGTCCATCATTTTCTGCGACAGCCACAACGGTATCAATGCCCGCAACATCCGCAGTGATGGCACCCTCGCCTCGGGCAAGAATTCGTTCGTTGACGGTTATTCGGTTCGGAGCAACTCGATCCACGATGAAAAGCAGCCGAACAAGTTCAAGCGCTTTACGCAGAAATTCCCTGCTCCGTGGAACAAGAGCAACACCACAGCCGCTGCGCGCCCCAACATAAGCGGCCCGTTCGTCTCCGACCTCGAGGAGGGCCACGCTTCCGACAGGAGCTGGGACGAGGACCGCCGCAGCCCCATCATGCCCGAGATCAACCGTCCGCCCACCGCGCTGCATCCCATGAACACTGGCAACACCCGTTTCACCAAATACAGCGAGGTCAGTGATATGACGCGCTTCTGAGTGGGTGTGCGGCAGGGAACCTGAGAGTTTACTTCTCCTCATGAGGAGAAGGACAGATAATAAAGGATGGCCAGTTGGCATCGCAGGCCTGACACAGCAGAATATGTATCCCCCAGTGATCAAGGGGTGGCGTTATAAGGATGATTTAATCTGGCTCCGAGGGTAGGGAAAACAATACCCATAGCGATGGTACGGTTTACGGCAGGGGGGTTGACATTTGGGAATCTTTTCTACAAAATGATGAGCTGCAACAAGACTTTACGAAGAAACAGGACGGATGGGGACGATTTGTGATGACAGAAAGAGTCAATAATTTTCAAGCTATCAAGCTTCGTTAAAAGAAGGAAGAAGTTGCCATGCATTCTTATCGTGGTTGGTCTGACAGCCGGGTACTGAGCCAAGCATCCGGGAGGTTCTAAAGAAGTCCGGCCGTATCTGTGTCGCGGTGGTGTGGGAGCAATGAGAAGAGCCCCCAGCCCCTTTCACCATTCCAACCGGTGATCCATGCCCGCCCGCCCCCCACTGGTTTGGGAGTCCCGGTCAAAATTTTCAGCGCTGGCGGAGTGTTCAGCAAAGCGCTTTCAGGGGGGGGCGACGCATGATGTTGCTCCTGGATGTAGCAACACGAGGACCCCGTCCAAGTTGGTTGGCAGACCGTTGTATGCATGTCCGCCATGGCTAGCCGCCCAGCATGGTCAGATCGGGCCGAGAACGTCACATTGACATTTTCCACGAAGAGGCACACACGGAGACCAGGTGAATGGCGATTCACTTTTGTTCCCAACATTGTCCAATGTTTACGAGGCATCACGAGGCGAATGAGAAGGGAGACGGGAGTGTTGGGCAAGTAGAGGAAGAAGAAAAAAGCTTTTCACAAATCACGTTATTCATCATTGTACGCCCGCCATTATGTAAGAACCTCGAAAGTCTGTTCCATTTTTCGTATCGATTTGAAGTCTTCCACCCGGAAATCTCAAACCGGGGGGAGAAGAACACTCCAGCGCATGATATCAAGTGCGTTCCCAAGCTGTCGTCGAAGAAGCAGCATACCGAGTACCACCCATGATGATGATGAAGATGATGGCGATCCACCGTAGCCGTCCTTGTGTCCTTGCAATCTGTGAACACCACACCCGGCAGCCGCCGTTGTTTTTGAAGAGACGATGATGTTGTCGTCGGGGCGAACAGCCACGCCAACCGCGGAATCCTCCGTTGCGGGGCGAAACCGTTTACCGGTAGCGCCAGAGGGAGAGGGTGTTGTGGCGCTTCCAGGTCTTTCTGCGGCCGGCCTGGGTCTTGTTGTAGCGGTGGCCCTTGTTGAGGCCGCGGGACTTCTTGCCGGTGGCGGTAAGGCCGCGGGACTCGCGGTGCTTGTGGACGGGGGCGACGATCCAGTTGATGCGGGGGTCCTGGCGGATGGCCTTGTGCTGGGGGTCGACGAGGATGACCTCGTAGTACTTGTAGGTCGAGTCTGG